>CP139504.1:59184513-59585988 GCA_021014915.2 Artemisia tridentata subsp. tridentata
TCGCGTGGGGTCCAGGATTATAATATTTGCGAATATTCTTCAATATCTTGGAAATCTGGTGAAGTCTTGAGATTGATACGCCGCATATCAGGAGCTTCATGCGGCGCATCTGGAGTAAAACAAGTTGGTTCTTCTCGTTGACCAAGGTTTCATATGCGGCGCATGGGATAAATCCATGCGGCGCATTCTTCAAAGTCAGGCAATGGTCCTTAATCTCTTCAATTCAGTAGACTTTTCCAATCGTGCTTGTTTTGCTCCATTTTTAGTCCAAAATCGCTTAGTTTCACCAAATGCTTGTTTTTACCTGAGAATTACAAAAGTAAGCAATTAAGTATCAATTCTCATATATAATATAATAAAACAAGTCAAATACATAGGATAAATGATGGTAATAAAATGTACTTATTTGAGTTCATCAGTTGAATTTTTATTTTATTAGGTCTACTCATTAGATTCCTATCTTAGTGAGATTTTTATTTTCTTTTTATTAGCTTTCTTGTAGTCTATCTTTTTCTTTGTGCCCTTTGTTTGTAAAACCATTTTCATTTGTCACTATGGCGGATGAAACTCCATTTAGATCATTGACAATAGAGGAACAACTATATTTCACTAATAGATTTGCTTCCTATCATTCCAATGAATTTTTGTGTGCTCTTAGTGATTTCCAAGAGGAGTTGGGGGTAAAGTTAGATGGGTTTAATGAATTCTATGCATGTGTGATTTCTATTAGACGATCATTATCAGGATCAATTCCTTTTAGTAAGACCCTTTGGATGAATTTTGAGGAAAGCTTCCTAACCATGACCCATAAGTGGAACGAATTAGTGGATTTGTATGAGCAAAAAGACCTAGTTTCTAAGAACATGGACTTAGAGTCAAACCAAGATTCTGAGATGGTTAGTGTTGAACTACCTAGTTGCATGAGTGGGATAGATTTCACCAAAACATACGACACACATGAGGGTAGAGTTGAGCCACCTAAGTGCATGTCATGGTTAGGCACTACCATAATACATGATGAACACATAGGTAATCTTGATGTGATGGAGGATATAGTAGAAACCCCAAGCCCACCAAGTACCCCACAAGTCCAAGCATTGTTTGAGGCACACACACCACCCGTGACTTACCCAGAAGAAGTAGAAGAGACTATAGGAACCCCAATAGAGGTAGAACCCTTGGACCAAACACAACTAGAGGAAATAGGTTTGAATACTTGTAGTCATAACCTTTCTTTTAGTTATATGGAAGTTCCTAGTTTTGATGAACCGGAGCCTCAGCCAAAACCGTTACCTAATCTTCCATCCTTAGATGTGAATTTAGGAATTGAAAAAGGTCCCGATCCACCCATAAAACCATGCAGTCCGGGTAACGTTAAGATTAAGGTAGTAGACTCTAAGCCCTGTAGAGAGGAAGCTAATATAGTAGTGAACCATGACCTTACATACTTACATCACCCATTCATGATTGATCACAAGAAACATTATGGGTTTAAACCGGGTTTATTAGGTCAAGATGGATTCCCAACTAGGAATCTCTCGAAGTTGATAGAAGATGATCCCTTTTTAGCAGAAAACTTTAATTCACCCATTGACCAAAGTGAACTAGGTAAGGTTATGATGAAAGGAGCACACCCCTTTGAGTATATAATTCATCCACCACTCTTTCCTCACGCGGCATACTTCCACCCAGAGGGTGTGTATCGCTACTTTCACCCGCACTTAATCCTAAGTGTAGGGAAAACCTCCCCTATTTCTGTTAAATAAGGGTAGAGTCAGGCTCGTGACTCGAACAAAAACAAGCGCTTCTTGGGAGGCAACCCAAGCTTTATTTGTTTGTTTGTTTGTTTGTTTGATTTTATTTGTTTCCGTATGCAAGTTTAATTGTTATTGTTTGTGCTCATGTTTCAAAGTAAATTGTGAAAATGCTTTATTTTGTTTTTAACTTCGTCTTAACTACATATAAAGGTATTTTGCAAAAGTTAAGTGTAAGGGAAATCCAAATCGGTTTATTAGAACAAATGAACATGAATCGTAACAATAATAAATTAACATACATATTAGTATTTGTTTGAGTCAAATGCTTGTATCGAGTCGTAATGATGTTTTGCAGGAATTCCAGGAAGTAAGGTATAGGTTTTTCCAGAAATTTTCCGGAAACTTAACATGAGAATTCTGTCAGATCATTTTTGACGGCGTCAGGACTTACAACCTGACGGTGTCAGGTTTTAATTTTTTGAAATTTTTGAAAGTTTTGTTTTCATAAAAAGTTTTTATTAAATCTCTAACTTATAATCTCCAGGAATCTGCAAAATTATCATTCCACAAGCATTATATCCTTATATAGAATTTATCCCGCCGATGTTATGCAGGTTTTTCGTGTTTGTTTTCTCAGGTTTAACAGGTTATTTTGGACAAGGAAATGTATGTGGAATCAAGCTTTTGGCGATGCATTAGTCTTGGAGCTTCTACATTCTCTTGGAAGAAGATCTAACCATGTTACTTCTTTATCTACCAAACGAATCAGGGGAGTATTTGATTTCATTCTTTTACCTTTTTACTTTTACATCTTGTTATTTGAACATTGGGGACAATGTTCATCTTAAGTGTAAGGGGGGGGGGGGTAAAGTACGATACTTCAAAGAATACAATTACGCTTGATTTTTGTTTGTTTAATGGTAGATGTGTAATAAAACTGAGAGAAATACTTGTTAGGGCAATTTTAGTGCCAAATTTAAAATTTTTTATGACATTTAGGAGTGAAACTTTGATCTTAATGAGCGTCTCATGGATAGGAGTTATATGACTAGCACAAAAACCGTACCACTAAAATTTTTTCCACCCCCAAATATGTGAGGTTCGCCCCTAGAATTGGTAGGAAAAGCATTTATGCTATGATGTGTGTACCGGTAGCACTTAGATTCTAGAACTTGCGTTAGGACCATTCCGAGGCCACAAGTGAGACTACATTCGTGTAGTTAGATTTACTACATGATAAGAGGCATTTGGATTAACCCATTGTTTTACACCTGTGTTTTTGTTATAATTACTTTGGCTACATTGGTCAAGTAATTCTCCCACACCCTTTGCGTTGTACCCATTTTTGGTACACGATACCCCTAGTACACCCCTCAGAGCCTATCTTTTCGTTTCGACCTTTAAGCATTTTACTTAAAGGAAGAATTTGTTTACACCCCACTTAAATGTACACCCAAATCGCCTTAGCCTACCTTGTATGCACTCATTTTTAGTGCATTATTGTGACAACATTTGTTTAAACCCTTAGTTAATTATCTAATTGATTACATGGTTTCTAAGTCGAGTCATATCCTTGTACATATTATTTTGGGACGATTGGGACTCATGGGTAAAGTACTAGTGTAATGGAGTAATGGGGAAGAACAACATTATTACCCCCATATGTGCTAAATATTTTAAAAGTACTCCAAGTGTTTCGATTATCTTAATTCGAGTCATTAGAATAATTATTTGTAAAGTTATGTAAAAGTTCAATTGTAAGGAGAGAACCGAGGCCCCTATGATGTATTATTTTGGATGGTAGGGCAAGAGTGTATGAAAAAAAAAAAAAAAAAAATTCGAAAAAATCAAGAAAAATACAAAAAAATGAGAAAAAGAAAAGTAGAAAAAACATACGGACTACCATCCCGTTTCATTTTATGTTTATTTTATCTTTTTTTTATTTTCTTTCATTAGCTTAAGTCGAGTCTAGTCTTGGCTTAGCAACGCCATATTGTGCATGTAATTAATCAAGATCTTTAACTCGCCACCAGTAAAATATCCCTTATCCAACAAATCCGTGTTTATCATATCCCTACACCTCATGTTATAACCCATGTAAAAGCCCTCTTTGATAGTTTATCTTAGGTGCTTACGCCTAGTGGAGAAGGTTTTCGATCCTTTCCCAAGCCTATGGTAATCTATTTGCTATGACAGGTAGTGAGAGATATTATCCGTTTTCATTTATGAGATTTATTTTGATGACACCTGAGAGATGTGAGTATCTAAACACTACTTGTGAGGTGCTAGTTTGTAATCTCCGTGCTTATTATGATTAAAGTGGAACGACTATTTGTTGTAATTACTTTTATATTAGCATTAAATGACCCCTAACTTGTATTTTGATTAGAATAAAAGCGCATTTGCTTGAGGACAAGCAACTCTCAAGTGTAAGGGTATTTGATGAAGCGAAAAGTGTACCGCTTTTAGGGGGTCATTTAAGCCCTAAATCGTATTTATTTGATCAAATATTGCCCTAAATCGTTCTTTTTGTCATTTTAGGTGCTTTGGAGAAGAAATCTGGAAAAGGAAGCATTTTAGACGTTTTTGGAGCATAAAAGTGAAGAAAACGACAAAGTCTCAAAATCGGCTGGAAAAGTACCTTTGACGGCGTCAAGGATTGCTCTTGACGGCGTCATGGCTTGGCAAAAGAAGTGGATATGAAAAATACACATGATAAGCCAGAGAATTTTACAAAGGAATTCTGACGGCGTCACCCTTTAAGGTGATCAAGGCCATCACGGTTTAAGCTAAAGAGAGACGGCGTCAAGCTCATTTCTGACGGCGTCAAGCCTTGATAAGCCAGAGCGGATTTTGGAGCACTAAAGAGGGACGGCGTCAAGAAGGCCATCCGGGAACCCTAGACACGGCGAGGTGACGGCGTCAAGATCTATAACGTGACGCCGTCAGCCCCTAAACTCTATATATAGTTTTGCAATTTTTATTCATTAGTGTGCAACTTTGTGAGGAGAAACCCTAAGACGAATTTCTGCCATTTTTAAGGGTTTTCATACCCTTGGATCTCCCATGTTTAATTGAAGATAAGTAATTACTTAATCAATCAATATGTCTATGTGTTGTTTGATTATATCTTGTTCTTGTCTTTTAATTAACATGCTAGGCTAGATTTATCTTGTGTTTGCTTAGATCTAATGAAACCTAACTATTGATTATTGGTTATTAGTGTGTTATTTATTGTATTGGATGATTGTTTATGGATGTTAGGCTTAAGAAAACTGGCTAACTTCTTATACGGTAACTTGCTTGAACGTCTTAAGAAACATGAACCAATGCGTACTAGGTTTTTATGGTTGTATTTAATGCATGAGCGAATTCTAGTGATCCCATGTTAGGAGCTTCTTAGCCGGCTCGACATAGGAGTGAAGTAGGAGCTTGTAGAGTTGGGGAAGTACGTACGCCACCCCACGATTGGTATTAAGGAATACACCCGTCATCCACGCAATTAATACACACTAATCAACCGGTAAAAGATAGTTAGGGAGTAAGGAAATCTAAGTAAACACATTTCTCTCCCACATAAGTTTCACAACTCTTTTCATTTTCAGTTATTTTATTTTATTTGCATTTGTAGTTATTTGGGTTAGTTAACTAGCAACTAATTCCGCCCACTCCTTCAAACCCGAGATTTTACTTGCTTTCATAAAATATAAAAATACAAAAAGAATCTTCCCTCACCCTTAGACCTATTAGAGTAGTTTTTCAATCCTAACGACACTATTCCCTGTGGAGAACGATCAATCCCCCGTACTTACCACTACACTATACTACATCGGTCAGGTACACTGCCTGGTGGGGTTGTAAGCCTCTTGAGATCCCTCAAGAGGTAAAACCTGTTGTAAGGTTGCAAAACCACGCATCAATAGCTTTTCCAAAAAGTAAAACTACCATCAATAGGATATCCTATGGTTTTTAGACCCGCAAACAAATCATCATTAACAAAAATATATTCCCCTGAAGCATCATCCAATTGGAGACTACTCCGAATGGAAGCTGCAATAATGGTGAAGTCATGTGAGTCAACAGTTGCCCTTAACTGTGGTGTATCATCAGCAAGGGTTTCATAGGTCACAGACCCCCAAAATTGCCTAATAAGAGATGCATAAATATTTGGATTAGCAGTTAAAGCGTACCAAAGATTTGAACCTCTTAAGAAATCAACAATCTCTTCAAAGCCATCACTCTGATCTGGTTTCTTCAAGAACCCAACTTGATTATGCTTGTCAACAAACTTAAGTGAAGCCATAGATGAGAAATTGATTAAGTGCTGGTTGTAAATCGAATTAGGGTTTAAGTGCTGGTAGTTAAAAACAGAGTATTTTGGTCCGAAAATCAAGTGATTTAAAATTGGAAGTAAATAAGTAATAAAAATAAGAGATTAATTAAAGTTTATCCTTATATACCTATTTCCCTCGAAAAATACGCAACGGTCGTATTTTTGATAATAAAAATCCTGATTTGACAGACCAGACCTAACGGTAAAAAAGATTTATACTACCAGACCTAAGTTCGGTCAACCAGACTTAAACAAGTGACTCACCAGACTTAACTCAAAAATGTGACTTACATACTGAGCAAGCACGAACAAAACATTGTGTGATCACCAATCCAAGTTTTTCCTGCAAAATCTTAGTCCAAAGCACCAAGAAACAAATATGGAAACAAATAATTGTACACAGAAAAACAAACATTAACTACTAGATTTAAAACTTAAAGCTACCCAAAAAAATTTAAAATCCTAGTTAACGGAATAAAAACCAAACATTTTTTTTTATTTTTTTTTTTATTTTTTTTTATTATTATTATTTTTTTACTTGAAAACCAATTTACCATGATGAAAGTTACCAAACCATACAAGATACATCAACTTCCCAAGGTTACCATAATTAAGACCTTAATTAATTCCATGCCTTCAGGAATTAAATCTTATACCAACCAACCATTAAATTGCCTTAAACCTTGATGTTTGCTATAAAAGCCCTCTTTTAGTCAACACCTAACCATCTTATTATCAGAACTTGTTCCACCAAAACTTAACATAATGGATTCTTCCCCAACAAACATCATTGAGATTTCATCTGACTCATCCTCTGAGTCATCTGATGGAGGATGGGAAGGGTATTTTCCACCTGGTTACACTTCACGTCTAAGGAACAAGCTATCAAGGAAGATAATACTCAAACGTTGGCTAGCTGCGTATGATCTTACAGCAAAAGAACCGGAAGATGAAGAAGCAAAGACTTCAAAGGATGTGTCCTCTATGAAAAGCATTGGGTTGCCTCATCCAAATCTAAACAAGCAGGTTCTAGGACTCTTAAGCCCAAAAGTGAGAGATCAACTTGGGGAGAAAGGAACCAAGAAAACCACATGGTGCATGAAATATGATTAATAAAAAGATACAAACCAATTAAGTACGAGTATAAATATGGTTCACAATTTTAAGCTTCTAGTGGTGAAAACCGAGATGTTTGACAATACCCACAGATTATCGTGCTTTGATAACATGGCTAAGCACCTTTCAAAAATGAATAGATGTATAATTCACTCAATACTCAATTTATTAGTGGTGGATAGTGGAAAGGAATAATACACTCATATTGCTCAGTCATGATCCATATATTACTATAGGCTTGTACAAGAAATAGAACCAATCCGATGGGGCGTAAGAACCAAGTGTAAACATTTAAAGAGGTCTTTTACTCGGGTTGTAATGTACATGCTTCGGGTTAAAGGGTATGGATAAGGCATGGGATATTTATGAAATTGGTTTTAAAATAAAAAGTTAAAGCTAAAAAGTCTAAGTCCCATGTTGCTAGTTACTAAATAAACTACAAACCCATAAATGATTATAGTTGCCGAACATTCTTCCTTCTTTCTCCTTTTTTGTTTTTTTCGATCTTCCACGTTTGTCGATATTTATCGATTCGCCATAAGAATTTTCATATTTAGCACATTGGCTATCACATACTTCTTTTGTCATCACATATATTTTTTTTCGATGATTTTTTTGTCCAACACTTCTCCTTTACTCAAGTACGTCACATTCCCCCACACTAAGTATAAGCTTACACCACGAAAAAAAAACAAAATAGAAGTATGCATCCTTCATCTTTATTAAATTGGCACATTCAAATAACGAAGTGTGGCCAAACTGTCCATCATAAAAAATAATCTAATATTTCAAGCAACTTGCAACCCACCGTTTATACTTTGACTAAGGATTAGGCTAATGTTTAAAGTGTAAAATATTTTTTTATTTTTTTGTGGATGTAACAAAAAGAAAAGAATGAATCAGATGGTGTACTAGGGTATCTAGCGCTAAAGATGAGCGTTACAAATGGGTCCATAATGGTGTTTAGCAAACTAGTGTAGGTAGCTAAATTCATTTGATGTAAACGGCTGGCCATTTGGGGTTAAAATCTTAAGGGTGCCTTTTTACCACACGAATACACTTATATCACATGAATGTGATCTCACTTCGGTCTGGTAATGATTTACATGCTCAAGTTCTAGAATAAATACAATCGCCAGCACACTCACACCAAAAGAATTCAAGCATAAAAGATGTATGTTATATAAAATAGGCTCAAATACTCATAATTTAGTGGCAATGGGTTATAAATGCGCAATCAATGCTATCGATCCTAGATTGGATTGCAATATCAATCGGAGCACATCTCATATTTATCAAATATTACAGATTTTCACCAATGGATGATCTAGTTATTCTAATATATCAACCTATATGCGGTTAAACACCTAGACACAAGGGCAAACAAGTACAATTTTTTTTAAATTGGCCTAAAATTTTAGAAATTAAAAAACAGTTTTGTTTTTCCTATTTTACTTCTCCCCCATAATTAAGTTTTCACATTGTCCGCAATGTGAATAATTAACTTTAAAACATGTAAAATAGGGAAAAAATAAATAGTCCAAGAGAAACGAAACTTCTCGGGCCAAGAAATCGCGATCAAACCCCATATGATAATATGTTAAGTACGGGAGTTTAATCGATTTCACTTCCAACCAAACATTTCCACTCCATAGATGAGAAATTGATTAAGTGCTGGTTGTAAATCGAATTAGGGTTTAAGTGCTGGTAGTTAAAAACAGAGTATTTTGGTCCGAAAATCAAGTGATTTAAAATTGGAAGTAAATAAGTAATAAAAATAAGAGATTAATTAAAGTTTATCCTTATATACCTATTTCCCTCGAAAAATACGCAACGGTCGTATTTTTGATAATAAAAATCCTGATTTGACAGACCAGACCTAACGGTAAAAAAGATTTATACTACCAGACCTAAGTTTGGTCAACCAGACTTAAACAAGTGACTCACCAGACTTAACTCAAAAATGTGACTTACATACTGAGCAAGCACGAACAAAACATTGTGTGATCACCAATCCAAGTTTTTCCTGCAAAAACTTAGTCCAAAGCACCAAGAAACAAATATGGAAACAAATAATTGTACAAAGAAAAACAAACATTAACTACTAGATTTAAAACTTAAAGCTACCAAAAAAAATTTAAAATCCTAGTTAACGGAATAAAAACCAAACATTTTTTTTTTTTTTTTTTTTTTTTTTACTTGAAAACCAATTTACCATGATGAAAGTTACCAAACCATACAAGATACATCAACTTCCCAAGGTTACCATAATTAAGACCTTAATTAATTCCATGCCTTCAGGAATTAAATCTTATACCAACCAACCATTAAATTTCCTTAAACCTTGATGTTTGCTATAAAAGCCCTCTTTTAGTCAACACCTAACCATCTTATTATCAGAACTTGTTCCACCAAAACTTAACATAATGGATTCTTCCCCAACAAACATCATTGAGATTTCATCTGACTTATCCTCTGAGTCATCTGATGGAGGATGGGAAGGGTATTTTCCACCTGGTTACACTTCACGTCTAAGGAACAAGCTATCAAGGAAGACAATACTCAAACGTTGGCTAGCTGCGTATGATCTTACAACAAAAGAACCGGAAGATGAAGCAGCAAAGACTTCAAAGGATGTGTCCTCCAAGAAAAGCATTTTGTTGCCTCATCTAAATCTAAACAAGCAGGTTCTAGGACTCTTAACCCCAAAAGTGAGAGATCAACTTGGGGTGAAAGGAACCAAGAAAACTATGCCTGATTTGAAGGACAAGGGCAAAAGGAAGATGTAGGTGGTGACAGTTGGCTAGTTTATGTTTAGGCTTTGATCTTATTTGGTTTTGTTGCTTGTATGTAACTGATGGTTATTAATGAAAGCTTCCTTCTTTTGATCTTATTATTTCCTTGTATCCACTAGCAACAATAAAAGTTGACTTCTGCAAAACAAAGTTAAACACAATATACAAAGAAACAAGTATACAAGAAAAATATTTTAAAAACCACTACCAGAACTAAAAATAACTACAAGACTTAAAATGTAGAACTACCAGAATTAAAAATATCCCAAGTACTGGTTTACAAACTATACATATTGACCTCCCCTTAAGTTCAACCTCCCCTTAAACTGAACTATGGGTTCATCATTCCAATGCTAACTACTAAGTAATTAAACTTAGGGCCATCAAATGCTTTAGTTAAGAGGTCTGCCACATTAAAATATGTGTGTATTTTCTCCACTCTAATTAGCTTCTTTTCATAGAAATCCCTAATAAAGTGATGCCTGATTTCTATGTGCTTAGTTTTTGAGTGGTATACAGGATTCTTAACTATGCAGATAGTGCTCTCATTATCTATGTGAATTATAGTGTTCATGAAATTTAACCCATAATCCAACATTTGATTTTGAATCCACAAGACTTGACCACAGCAATTTGCAGCTGCTACATATTCTGCTTCAGTGGTAGATGTAGCTACAATAGTCTGCTTTTTGCACTGCCAGGAAATCAATCTTCTTCCAAGAAATTGACAACCTCCTGTTGTGGATTTCCTGTCAAGACTTGCTCCAGCATAGTCACTATCCAAATAGGCTTCTAGGTCAAAAGATGATTCTCTAGGATACCAAAGGCCCAAATTGGGTTTGCCCTTTAGGTATCTAAAGATTCTCTTCACAGCATGAAGATGTGAAGTCTTTGGATATACCTGAAAACGTGAACAAACACAGACTGCATACATAATGTCAGGTCTAGAAGCAGTAAGATATATTAGAGAACCTATCATGGATCTGTAGAGGTGGACATCCACATCTTCAGCATCCTCATCCTTTGTCAATGAAACTTTGTTCTCCATAGAGGTGACTGCAGCCTTCATATTGGTAAAGTTGAACTTCTCCAGCATCTCAACAACATATTTGTCTTGAGAGATAAAGAGTCCATCTTCCGATTGCTTCACTTGCAGTCCTAAGAAAAAGGTGAGTTCACCCATAGAACTCATCTGAAACCTCCCCTTCATTAATGCTTCAAATTCCTCACACCAAGACATTTTAGTAGACCCAAAAATAATATCATCCACGTAAACTTGAACAAGGATGATATCCTTCTTGTTTCTCTTTATGAACAAGGTCTTATCTATGACACCTCTTATATACCCATGCTCTTCAAAAAACTTGGAGAGAGTTGCATACCAAGCTCTGGGAGCTTGATGGAGACCATATAATGCTTTAATGACTTTATACACCTTGTCTGGATTAGCAGGATCAATAAAGCCAGGAGGCTGATGTACATATACTTCTTCCTCAATGGTGCCATACAGAAAGGCACTCTTCATATCCATTTGATAGACTATGAACCCCATGTATGATGCATAGGCTAAGAATAACCTAATAGCCTCAATTCTTGCTACAGGAGCAAAGACCTCATCATAATCTATCCCTTCCTCCTGTCTATACCCTTGTGCCACTAGTCTTGCCTTGTTCCTAACAACCACTCCTCTTTCATCCCTTTTATTTCTGAAGACCCACTTTGTGCCTATAACTTTTGCTCCACTAGGTAGATCTACCAGAACCCAAACTTTATGCAACTTGAACTGCAACAACTCTTCTTGCATTGCTTCCACCCAACTCTCATCATCAAGTGCTTCAGAGACTTTGGTAGGTTCCTTCTGAGAAAGGAAGCAAGCAAACAAGCAGTTTTGTTGATCCTTGTGGTTGACCCTTTGCTACTTCTTGATAAGACTGATAAGTGCATGAGATGTAGGAATCTTTTGCACTTTACTTCTGGTTTGAACAACTGACTTTGGATCACCAATAATCTGACTTTTGGGATGGATGTTATGGACTCTGAGTGTTGGAGCTAGATCAACATCAACTTCAGGTGGTAGGTTATTGAAGTCAGTAACTACCCCTTCTTCATCATAAGAAGCCCCATCAAAAATACCCTCATCTGGATGATCAAAGAACGCATGGTCAGGCATCTCAGAATCATCAACATCAGCATTTGGAGTAGATTCAGGTTCAACAGTCTTAACAGCATCACTACCAGACTTATCTAAGTTAATACTGGTAGCAGTATTATTGAGTCCACTACCAGAATTAACCAAGTTAGTTCTGGTATAAACCTTTCCAAGGTGTTTATCAGCCAAAACATTTACTTCTTCTCTGAAGGACAAGATATCTTCTGAAACCTTTGTAGGAGTAACTTCTTTGTCCAATGGTTGAGGCTTGTGAACAGTCTCCTTCCTTGTTCTTGAAGATCTCTTTGTTCCTTCATTAAAAGCAACATGGTTGACCTCTGTGGTAGGAATCACAACAAGCTCTGCACTTTCACTTTCTTGATCAGTGTTCCCCGCATTTGAAGAATCTTGGGTACCTGCATCAGGGTTAGCTTGATTCTCCTTGGAGACAGGAATATAGTTCATAGAATCTGTTAAGTAATCAATGTCAAACATCCATCTATGTCCTAATCCCTGCACATTGGGTTTTTCTTCAAGAAAGTTAACATGAAGATTTTCCTCTACTCTCTTGGTCACTAGATTGTAAACCCTAAAGGCCTTACTATTCAGTGAATACCCAACTAGAAACCCTTCATCAGACTTTCCTTCAAATTTTCCTAGAATACTTAGTGTATCAAGAATGGTCACATGACACCCAAAAGGCCTTATATAGCTAACAACTGGTTTTTGGCCAAAAATAAGCTCATAAGGTGTTTTGTTTTGAGGCTTGGTCACTCTAACCCTATTGAAAATGTAGCAAGCAGATGCTACAGCTTTGGCCCAAAAGGTTGTGGGTAAGAATGAGTCTGCTAGCATAGTCCTAGCTGCCTCAATTAGTGTCTTGTTCATTCTCTCAGCAACTCCATTCTGCTGTTTAGTCCTAGCATTGCTAAATTGTTGCTTAATTCCTCTATTACCACAAAAATCAATCATGCTCCTATTCTTGAATTCAGTGCCATTGTCAGATCTAATGATTTTAACCTTTTTATTAAGTTGGTTTTAAATTTGCCTAATGAAAGTTTGAATCAATGGTGAAGTCTCATCTTTCCTAGACATAAAGAACACCCAACAAAATCTAGTGCAATCATTAGTTATGACAAGGCAGTAACTTGCATGGTTAATACTTTGAATGGATGTGGGGCCAAACAGATCCATATGTAAGGTATGCAAAGGCTCAGTAACAAGCCTATCTAACTTAGCCTTACATGATGCCCTATGCTGTTTCCCCTTATTACAAGCCACACATGCATGATCATTCTTAAACACTTTAGAAGGCAATCCTCTAACCAAGTTATTCTTCACTAACTTATTAATATTCTTAAAGTTTACATGCCCTAGCCTCCTATGCCAAAATTTAGATTCATCTAATGTAGCTTTTGCAAGTAAACAGGCATAACCTTTTGAAGGATCAGGTTGCTTCATATCAAAACTGTACATGTTGTATTGTCTAGGAACTTTAAGAAGGATCTGACTTTCATCAGGCATCTTAAAGTCCAAAGTCAAGACAAAACATTCAGTTTCACTAAAAAGCACCTTATGCTTTTTATCACAAATTTGTGATATGGAGAAAAGGTTAAACTGTCCTAGTTCCCTTATAAAAGATACATTGTCAAACTCTAAATTGCCTATCACAATTCTACGTTTACCAGTTATATAACCTTTACTACCTCCAAAAGTAACAGAACCTCCTTGTAATTCTTGAAAATCTTTCAGATGGTTCTTGTTACCAGTCATGTGCCCAGAGCACCCACTATCAAATATTCCTTTGTCTTCCATGTACTTCAGTGGATGTTCCTGCACAAAAGTAGAGAGATTAGTTTCTCTTCTGGACCCAAGCCACTGAGGACTTGGGTCTGCCCTGTGGATCAACATATTTATAGGTCTTGTAAGAGCTTGATCCACCTTTGGTCTTGGATTCATAGGTAAGTGTGTTCTGAAAAGGATCCCAAGACCAATATGCTGGGGACTTAATAGCAGATTCCCCATGTTCCCTTACAGCACTTGAACTTGAAGCTTGTGCTGTATTATTAACAAAAGGACTCCTCACAGGTGACTTTGGTTTGTAAAAATTGGTTTTCTCTGATTATAAGAATTCACCTGTGGTTTATGAACTGTTTGTCTGGGTCCAGAATGATTAAACCACCCAGAGTTAACACTTGGCCTCACATAATTAGCATTTTGACCAACAGAACTCACATTTGATCTACCAAAACTAAAATCTGGTCTACTAGAACTAAAGTTTTGTCTACCAGAATTAAAGTTTGGTCCACCAGAACTAAAATTTGGTCTACCAGAATTTGGTCTAGCATAACTAATATTACCAGAATTAACTTGTGCAGATCTAGTCACAAACTTATTTGCATATTTAATCCTGTTAGCATTGTTCCAAACTGGTTTATTATTCATGTGGTCATTAACACTCTTATTCTTTCTTAGCTCAGCCTCTTTTTGCATCCTTTTCTCATGAAAGTCACAATCCTTAATCAGATGACTTAAACTACCACACACAAAACACCTCTTAGGACCAAAATTGTGATTTTTCCTAAACTCTTGTCTCATTCTATTTGGTGACTCTTGATTCTTAACAGACTCCCTAGGAGTTTTCATGTGATTAACACACCTAGATCTATTTGTATTTGATTTTGATTTTATCACCTCTGGTTCACTCTCTTTGACAGATTTTACTTTAGAGGATTCTTTTGATTTACACTCTGACCCTGATTCAGATTTCTCAGAGACATCTCTAGTGGATCCTTCACTATCATTGGTTTGACAAGTGGAGTATTCACTTGATCTGTCATCGGAGTTGTCTGTCTCAGGATATATAGGACCCTTTTTACCATATACAAATAGAGAATCATCAAGGTCTTCCTTTTGTAAAGGAGTGTAATCTCCACTTAATGGAGGTGGTACCCCTTTAAAATCATCAGACTTAATGAACCTATTGTAAATAGGTTTATCAACATAATCCTCTTTTGTACATGTGAAAGCTGATCTATCCATTTCTTCTTCATAACTTAACACTTCATCATTTGACTTAATTTCAAAACCTAAGCCAATTTTAGTTGTGGAACTCATTTGACAAGCTATGATTTGATCCTGACACTTAGCAGAGTGTTGCCATTTATCTATTTTCTTTTGCAATTCATCTCTTTCTTTAACAGCTTTCACGCCTATTCTTCTATATCTTTTAAGTTTCTCATCTTTTTCATATATTTCATTTTCTTGAAAAGTGAGTTTTTCATTCAAAGAGGCATGTTGTTTTTGTAAGGTGACAATTTGTGCTTCTAACTTTTTAACTGCATTAGTATAAGCTAGAATTTTTGCTTCCTGGTCACCTATTTCTCTCAATTGTTCATCACACACAGATTTGAGATGATTATATGAATCAATGCATATTTTTGAACATAAGGATACCTCATTATTAGTACCAATGGCCATAAGTGCATGATTCTTTACGTCCTCCTCTGGTAAGTGCTCATTCCAGTTCACATCTCCAGCTTCCAATGTCAGCATGCTCATCTGGTTCCTCTCTGACCTGTCATTCTTTGAGTAATTATTGCTTCTCTTCCTCTCTTCATCAGCAAACTTCTTCTCCTTGCAGTCTCTAGCAAAATGCCCATGTTTATGACAATTATAGCACTCAACAGTCCTTGTCGTGTACCCCACTTTAGACTTGTTATCAAAACGAATAGCCTTCCATGCTGCTTTTGGAACCTCTTAACCCGCAGAGCAATCATGGCAATTTGCCATTTAATATCCATCTCTTCTACTTCAGCATCATTGATCTGTTCTAAATCTTCACTGATAAATTCATCATCTTCTTCTTGATAAGAAAAGAATGAATGAAGAATTTCATCAGCAACGTCTTCAGAAGCAGCTCTTTCCCTTGTACTGCTAGTAGGAGTCTCATAACTACCAGAATTAATCTTGCCAAACTTAACTCTAGTAGTGCTGCTTTTGCCTTGAGAGACAAAGGCAACATTTGAGGAACTGGAAGAAGCTTTAGAATATCCCTTGATTTCCTGTTCAAAAACCCTAAGGTTATTGTACAGGTCATCAGTTGTCATGCTGTCTACTTCATCCGTTACCCTCATGGTCATAGAAACACTTGACCATTCTGATGGGAGTGCTCTAAGGAGTTTAAGGTTTGCATCTTCCTCTGATACTGGAGCACCAAGAGATTCCAATTGTGCCAGAAGGAGTTGAAACCTATCATAGCCCTTTTCGAGTCCTTCTGTACTAGATATGCTGAAAGTCTCAAATTGTTGCTTGAGAACAGACTTCTGCATTCTCTTTGAGTTTGCATTCCCACCAAAACGCTTCTTGATTGCTTGCCAAATTTCTTTGGCATCGGTCATGTTATGAAACGTTCTCAAGTGCTCTTTGGGAAGAGCCATCATCAGCACAGTTCTTGCCTTTTTCTCCTTTTCAACAGCCCGTATCTCCTCTGCAGATACTGGTGGTAAAATTCTAACCGATCCATCTGCTCCAGCCGAGACCCTTTTCTTTGAATTGCCTTTCTGAATAACCTTCCATATTTCACTATCAGTATATTCCAAATAATGTTCCATCTCCATCGCCCATATATCGTACTCATCTCTTTTCAGGATTGGAAGTTTTATATTGGATATGGTTGTGGTTGAGGGAATGATTGGTGTTTTGGTGTTACTGGTTTCAGGTTTCTCTTCATCATGAATGGATTTTCATCATCACTGCCATGCATGGAGAATTCATCATTCTTGGGAGGGGTTTGATCAGGAGGGATTTTGGTTCTAGTTATGTTGTAGGATGATTTTAGTGATTTAGGGTTTGTGATTCTTCAACCTCAGAGTCTCTTTTCAGGCTCTGATAGCACTTGTTGGTCCACACGAGTATGGATCTCTAAGTAGCCTTTAACAACTTAGTAGACGACTTGAATAAATCAAATCAATCTAAGCAGAGACTCTAACACTTTGTTTATGCTAATGCGGAATCTTAAAACAAACAATGAAGAACACAACTAACTTTATATTACTAATCGTTTACTGAATTACAATCTTCGTCGTCATCTCTAAACTATGAATTAGGGTTCCTTTTATACACTAAGGAAACCCTAGATACAAAACTTGCATAAGGATTTACGTATCTTCTCTAAAGATAACTTCAAATCCTTTCCTAACTTATCTAACTTATCTCTAAAATACACGACCAGACTTAACTTAATAAGTCAACCGGACTTAACTATATTATACTCTACCAGACTTAATATTGTACTACCAGATTTAATATTACAAAATATACTAACATACTTAATCGTGTACGCCACCAGACTTAAATCTGTTTTCCCATTAAGTCTTCTCTTGATAATTCCCAACAAGGGATGAAAAGGTTATTGATTGGATAGACCGTGGACACGTTAGCCTCCACAAAATGACTAATAACCATTTTTGAGCATGGCTTTGAGTCTAACTTAAAAACTCGTTAATAAAGAAAAGTGCTTGTCAGGAGAAAACCTATCTTTTTCCCTTTCCTTCTTTTTATTAGTTTAGATTGGTTTGGTTTGCTTGTTATTTCTTTTTGCATGTGCCTACAGCATTGGAGGACGTAGGATGGCTCGGAAAAAGCCATAGAGTTGCACACTAGTGGGGAAACGACATCAGACAGTTTCTACAGCGTAGACCTAACGAAGAGGTTACGGCCATAGACTTCGGCAATAATGTCAGGTTAACTCTCCTACGGTGTAACTCAATTTATGAGTCTACGCTGTAGAACTCTCCTGTAGCAAAAATTATTTTTCAATTAACTTGCATTCCATAACCTTGTAATAGTAACCAAATGAACTTTGTGGGTGTTTTCCCAGTAAACCCTTACGAGACTACACTCGTCTACTTGGGACACTGAGTGGTTTAAAACGCTTGTTGCATACACTAAATGCAACCGTGATTCCTACGAAAGTGAGTTAGGTTTTTTATTTTTGTTTTTGTGTGTTTAGAAATACGCTTTTGGTAGTGGTATGATTTCAGGGAATAGAAGTTTGCTCATGGAGGCGAAATCAAGGCACGTCATTCACGTGATCTAGGAAAATTAGCATCAAATATTGATGCATTCACAAAAGGTTTTAAATTTCTAAGACAAAATTTACCGGTTAACTAGGAACACATTCGGGCAAGTATACCCTTATCGTGTGTAGGTAGGGATTGGTGATTCAAGTTCGTCCCAAGAGACTTGGTTGCACTCAAGTGTTTTTTGATTGTTTAAGCAAGTAACAAAGGTGGTGGTTATGATTTGTCACATATCAAACGACCAAAAAAGCAATATGATGCAAGCACACAAGAACATACTTTGTTTAGATAAATGATCACATGGATATTAGGATGTTTAGTTTAGAAAACATATTATCATTGATAATCCTTTCGACCTATAGAACCAATAATAATAGTCTAAGTTTTTTATAAATTAAATTTACTTAAGTCTCAATCAAATGATCATGTCATGAAACTCATTCCTAAACCAACAACAACAAAGAATCCTTTCGACTATAGACTTTGATGTTATCAATTCGCAAAGTTCCATTTACTTGAAACTTGTGAGTCCTAAACACGGATCTTGCTGAGCTTGTTAGAAACTTTGTTTAATGCCAAAGAGTATGCGGAATCTACTCTTTAATGCTTAGAAGAATGTTTAGAATGTATAAAGCAATGTAACAGTGAACTCTGTATAAATACAATGTAATCAAAACGATTCAATATTATTAAGCAAATAATATGAGTGATCTAAATATCACTAGGGTTTACAACCTTGAATCTTAACAAAACACACGGCTAAAGATATCTAAACCTTAACCTAGGACCTCCTTTTATAGGCACAAGGAGTCCTTTACAAGATAACTATTCATGTACAATATACGTATCATTCTAATCTTATAAGATATATACTGAATCTATCCTATACTTATTAAAAACACGTCTTCTTAGCAGTACCATCTTCATAAGCAGTCTCCAGTTATGCTAGCAGTACTAACTCAGTTATTACTGTTAGTTATATCTTCAGCAGTACAAACTTTAGACCTGGCAGTACAAACTGTTAGTGTTTTAATTCCCAACAATCCTCCCCTAGTGGTTATATAAAATAGGCATAAAAGATGTATGTTATATAAAATAGGCTCAAATCCTCATAATTTAGTGGCAATGGGTTATAAATGCGCAATCAATGCTATCGATCCTAGATTGGATTGCAATATCAATCGGAACACATCTCAAATTTATCAAATATTACAGATTTTCACCAATGGATGATCTAGTTATTCTAATATATTAACCTATATGCGGTTAAACACCTAGACACAAGGGCAAACAAGTACAATTTTTTTTTAAATTGGCCTAAAATTTTAGAAATTAAAAAACAGTTTTGTTTTTCCTATTTTACTTCTCCCCCATAATTAAGTTTTCACATTGTCCGCAATGTGAATAATTAACTTTAAAACATGTAAAATAGGTAAAAAATAAATAGTCCAAGAGAAACGAAACTTCTCGGGCCAAGAAATCGCGATTAAACCCCATATGATAATATGTTAAGTACGGGAGTTTAATCGATTTCACTTCCAACCAAACATTTCCACTCCATAGATGAGAAATTGATTAAGTGCTGGTTGTAAATCGAATTAGGGTTTAAGTGCTGGTAGTTAAAAACAGAGTATTTTGGTCCGAAAATCAAGTGATTTAAAATTGGAAGTAAATAAGTAATAAAAATAAGAGATTAATTAAAGTTTATCCTTATATACCTATTTCCCTCGAAAAATACGCAACGGTCGTATTTTTGATAATAAAAATCCTGATTTGACAGACCAGACCTAACGGTAAAAAAGATTTATACTACCAGACCTAAGTTTGGTCAACCAGACTTAAACAAGTGACTCACCAGACTTAACTCAAAAATGTGACTTACACACTGAGCAAGCACGAACAAAACATTGTGTGATCACCAATCCAAGTTTTTCCTGCAAAAACTTAGTCCAAAGCACCAAGAAACAAATATGGAAACAAATAATTGTACAAAGAAAAACAAACATTAACTACTAGATTTAAAACTTAAAGCTACCGAATCAAAAAAATTTAAAATCCTAGTTAACGGAATAAAAACCAAACATTTTTTTTTTTTTACTTGAAAACCAATTTACCATAATGAAAGTTACCAAACCATACAAGATACATCAACTTCCCAAGGTTACCATAATTAAGACCTTAATTAATTCCATGCCTTCAGGAATTAAATCTTATACCAACCAACCATTAAATTGCCTTAAACCTTGATGTTTGCTATAAAAGCCCTCTTTTAGTCAACACCTAACCATCTTATTATCAGAACTTGTTCCACCAAAACTTAACATAATGGATTCTTCACCAACAAACATCATTGAGATTTCATCTGACTCATCCTCTGAGTCATCTGATGGAGGATGGGAAGGGTATTTTCCACCTGGTTACACTTCACGTCTAAGGAACAAGCTATCAAGGAAGACAATACTCAAACGTTGGCTAGCTGCGTATGATCTTACAGCAAAAGAACCGGAAGATGAAGCAGCAAAGACTTCAAAGGATGTGTCCTCCAAGAAAAGCATTGTGTTGCCTCATCCAAATCTAAACAAGCAGGTTCTAGGACTCTTAAGCCCAAAAGTGAGAGATCAACTTGGGGTGAAAGGAACCAAGAAAACCAAGCCTGATATGAAGGACAAGGGCAAAAGGAAGATGTAGGTGGTGACAGTTGGCTTGTTTATGTTTAGGCTTTGATCTTATTTTGTTTTGTAGCTTGTATGTAACTGATGGTTATGAATGAAAGCTTCCTTCTTTTGATCTTATTATTTCCTTGTATCCACTAGCAACAATAAAAGTTGACTTCTGCAAAACAAAGTTAAACACAATATACAAAGAAACAAGTATACAAGAAAAATATTTTAAAAACCACTACCAGAACTAAAAATAACTACAAGACTTAAAATGTAGAACTACCAGAATTAAAAATATCCTAAGTACTGGTTTACAAACTATACATATTGACCTCCCCTTAAGTTCAACCTCCCCTTAAACTGAGCTATGGGTTCATCATTTCAATGCTAACCACTAAGTAATTAAACCTAGGGCCATCAAATGCTTTCGTTAAGAGGTCTGCCACATTAAAATCTGTGTGTATTTTCTCCACTCTAATTAGCTTCTTTTCATAGAAATCCCTAATAAAGTGATGCCTGATTTCTATGTGCTTAGTTTTTGAGTGGTATGCAGGATTCTAAGCTATGCAGATAGTGCTCTCATTATCTATGTGAATTATAGTGTTCATGAAATTTAACCCATAATCCAACATTTGATTTTGAATCCACAAGACTTGACCACAGCAATTTGCAGCTGCTACATATTCTGCTTCAGTGGTAGATGTAGCTACAATAGTCTGCTTCTTGCACTGCCAGGAAATCAATCTTCTTCCAAGAAATTGACAACCTCCTGTTGTGGATTTCCTGTCAAGACTTGCTCCAGCATAGTCACTATCCGAATAGGCTTCTAAGTCAAAAGATGATTCTCTAGGATACCAAAGGCCCAAATTAGGTTTGCCCTTTAGGTATCTAAAGATTCTCTTCACAGCATGAAGATGTGAAGTCTTTGGATATACCTGAAAACGTGAACAAACACAGACTGCATACATAATGTCAGGTCTAGAAGCAGTAAGATATATTAGAGAACCTATCATGGATCTGTAGAGGTGGACATCCACATCTTCAGCATCCACATCCTTTGTCAATGGAACTTTGTTCTCCATAGAGGTGACTGCAGCCTTCATATTGGTAAAGTTGAACTTCTCCAGCATCTCAGCAACATATTTGTCTTGAGAGATAAAGAGTCCATCTTCCGATTGCTTCACTTGCAGTCCTAAGAAAAAGGTGAGTTCACCCATAGAACTCATCTGAAACCTCCCCTTCATTAATGCTTCAAATTCCTCACACCAAGACATTTTAGTAGACCCAAAAATAATATCATCCACGTAAACTTGAACAAGGATGATATCCTTCTTGTTTCTCTTTATGAATAAGGTCTTATCTATGACACCTCTTATATACCCATGCTCTTCAAAAAACTTGGAGAGAGTTGCATACCAAGCTCTGGGAGCTTGATGGAGACCATATAATGCTTTAATGACTTTATACACCTTGTCTGGATTAGCAGGATCAATAAAGCCAGGAGGCTGATGTACATATACTTCTTCCTCAATGGTGCCATACAGAAAGGCACTCTTCACATCCATTTGATAGACTATGAACCCCATGTATGATGCATAGGCTAAGAATAACCTAATAGCCTCAATTCTTGCTACAGGAGCAAAGACCTCATCATAATCTATCCCTTCCTCCTGTTTATACCCTTGTGCCACTAGTCTTGCCTTGTTCCTAACAACCACTCCTCTTTCATCCCTTTTATTTCTGAAGACCCACTTTGTGCCTATAACTTTTGCTCCACTAGGGAGATCTACCAGAACCCAAACTTTCTGCAACTTGAACTGCAACAACTCTTCTTGCATTGCTTCCACCCAACTCACATCATCAAGTGCTTCAGAGACTTTGGTGGGTTCCTTCTGAGAAAGGAAGCAAGCAAACAAGCAGTGTTGTTGATCCTTGTGGTTGACCCTTTGCTGCTTCTTGATAAGACTGATAAGTGCATGAGATGTAGGAATCTTTTGCACTTTACTTCTGGTTTGAACAGCTGACTTTGGATCTCCAATAATCTGACTTTTGGGATGGATGTTATGGACTCTGAGTGTTGGAGCTGGATCAACATCAACTTCAGTAGGTAGGTTATTGAAGTCAGTAACTACCCCTTCTTCATCATAAGAAGCCCCATCAAAAATACCCTCATCTGGATGATCAAAGATCTCATGGTCAGGTATCTCAGAATCATCAACATCAGCATTTGGAGTAGATTCAGGTTCAACAGTCTTAACAGCATCACTACCAGACTTATCTAAGTTAATACTCGTAGCAGTATTATTGAGTCCACTACCAGAATTAACCAAGTTAGTTCTGGTATCAACCTTTCCAAGGTGTTTATCAGCCAAAACATTTACTTCTTCTCTGAAGGACAAGATATCTTCTGAAACCTTTGTAGGAGTAACTTCTTTGTCCAATGGTTGAGGCTTGTGAACAGTCTCCTTCCTTGTTCTTGAAGATCTCTTTGTTCCTTCATTAACAGCAACATGGTTGACCTCTGTGGTAGGAATCACAACAAGCTCTGCACTTTCACTTTCTTGATCAGTGTTCCCTGCATTTGAAGAATCTTGGGTACCTGCATCAGGGTTAGCTTGATTCTCCTTGGAGACAGGAATATAGTTCATAGAATCTGTTAAGTAATCAATGTCAAACATCCATCTATGTCCTAATCCCTGCACATTGGGTTTTTCTTCAAGAAAGTTAACATGAAGATTTTCCTCTACTCTCTTGGTCACTAGATTGTAAACCCTAAAGGCCTTACTATTCAGTGAATACCCAACTAGAAACCCTTCATCAGACTTTCCTTCAAATTTGCCTAGAACACTTAGTGTATCAAGAATGGTCACATGACACCCAAAAGGCCTTATATAGCTAACAACTGGTTTTTGGCAAAAAATAAGCTCATAAGGTGTTTTGTTTTGAGGCTTGGTCACTCTAACCCTATTGAAAATGTAGCAAGCAGATGCTACAGCTTTGGCCCAAAAGGTTGTGGGTAAGAATGAGTCTGCTAGCATAGTCCTAGCTGCCTCAATTAGTGTCCTGTTCATTCTCTCAGCAACTCCATTCTGCTGTGGAGTCCTAGCATTGCTAAATTATTGCTTAATTCCTCTATTACCACAAAAATCAATCATGCTCCTATTCTTGAATTCAGTGCCATTGTCAGATCTAATGATTTTAACCTTTTTATTAAGTTGGTTTTCAATTTGCCTAATGAAAGTTTGAATCAATGGTGAAGTCTCATCTTTCCTAGACATAAAGAACACCCAACAGAATCTAGTGCAATCATCAGTTATGACAAGGCAGTAACTTGCATGGTTAATACTTTGAATGGATGTGGGGCCAAACAGATCCATATGTAAGGTATGCAAAGGCTCAGTAACAAGCCTATCTAACTTAGCCTTACAAGATGCCCTATGCTGTTTCCCCTTATTACAAGCCACACATGCATGATCATTCTTAAACACTTTAGAAGGCAATCCTCTAACCAAGTTATTCTTCACTAACTTATTAATATTCTTAAAGTTTACATGCCCTAGCCTCCTATGCCACAATTTAGATTCATCTAATGTAGCTTTTGCAAGTAAACAGGCATAACCTTTTGAAGGATCAGGTTGCTTCATATCAAAACTGTACATGTTGTATTGTCTAGGAACTTTAAGAAGGATCTGACTTTCATCAGGCATCTTAAAGTCCGAAGTCAAGACAAAACATTCAGTTTCACTAAAAAGCACCTTATGCTTTTTATCACAAATTTGTGATATGGAGAAAAGGTTAGACTGTCCTAGTTCCCTTATAAAAGATACATTTTCAAACTCTAAATTGCCTATCACAATTCTACCTTTCCTAGTTATATAACCTTTACTACCTCCAAAAGTAACAGAACCTCCTTGGAATTCTTGAAAATCTTTCAGATGGTTCTTGTTACCAGTCATGTGCCCAGAGCACCCACTATCAAATATTCCTTTGTCTTCCATGTACATCAGTGGATGTTCCTGCACAAAAGTAGAGAGATTAGTTTCTCTTCAGGACCCAAGCCACTGAGGACTTGGGTCTGCCCTGTGGATCAACATATTTATAGGTCTTGTATGAGCTTGATCCACCTTTGGTCTTGGATTCATAGGTAAGTGTATTCTGAAAAGGATCCCAAGACCAATATGCTAGGGACTTAACAGCAGATTCCCCATGTTCCCTTACAGCACTTGAACTTGAAGCTTGTGCTGTATTATTAACAAAAGGACTCCTCACAGGTGACTTTGGTTTGTAAAAATTGGTTCTCTGATTATAAGAATTCACCTGTGGTTTATGAACTGTTTGTCTGGGTCCAGAATGATTAAACCACCCAGAGTTAACACTTGGCCTCACATAATTAGCATTTTGACCAACAGAACTCACATTTGATCTACCAGAACTAAAATCTGGTCTACCAGAACTAAAGTTTGGTCTACCAGAATTAATTTTGGTATACCAGAATTAAAGTTTGGTCTACCAGAACTAAAATTTGGTCTACCAGAATTTGGTCTAGCAGAACTAATATTACCAGAATTAACTTGTGCAGATCTAGTCACAAACTTATTTGCATGATTAATCCTGTTAGCATTGTTACAAACTGGTTTATTATTCATGTGGTCATTAACACTCTTATTCTTTCTTAGTTCAGCCTCTTTTTGCATCCTTTTCTCATGAAAGTCACAATCCTTAATCAGATGACTTAAACTACCACACACAAAACACCTCTTAGGACCAAAATTGTGATTTTTCCTAAACTCTTGTCTCATTCTATTTGGTGACTCTTGATTCTTAACAGACTCCCTAGGAGTTTTCATGTGATTGACACACCTAGATCTATCTGTATTTGATTTTGATTTTATCACCTCTGGTTCACTCTTTTTGACAGATTTTACTTTAGAGGATTCTTTTGATTTACACTCTGACCCTGATTCAGATTTCTCAGAGACATCTCTTGTGGATCCTTCACTGTCATTGGTTTGACAAGTGGAGTATTTACTTGATCTGTCATCAGAGTTGTCTGTCTCAGGATATATAGGACCCTTTTTACCATATACAAATAGAGAATCATCAAGGTCTTCCTTTTGTAAAGGAGTGTAATCTCCACTTAATGGAGGTGGTACCCCTTTAAAATCATCAGACTTAATGAACCTATTGTAAACAGGTTTATCAACATAATCCTCTTTTGTACATGTGAAAGCTGATCTATCCATTTCTTCTTCATAACTTAACACTTCATCATTTGACTTAATTTCAAAACCTAAGCTAATTTTAGTTGTGGAACTCATTTGACAAGCTATGATTTGATCCTGACACTTAGCAGAGTGTTGCCATTTATCTATTTTCTTTTGCAATTCATCTCTTTCTTTAACAGCTTTCATGCCTATTCTTCTATATCTTTTAAGTTTCTCATCTTTTTCATATATTTCATTTGCTTGAAAAGTGAGTTTTTCATTCAAAGAGGCATGTTGTTTTTGTAAGGTGACAATTTGTGCTTCTAACTTTTTAACTGCATTAGTATAAGCTAGAATTTTTGCTTCCTGGTCACCTATTTCTCTCAATTGTTCATCACACATAGATTTGAGATGATTATATGAATCAATGCTATTTTTTGAACATAAGGATACCTCATTATTAGTACCAATGGCCATAAGTGCATGATTCTTTACGTCCTCCTCTGGTAAGTGCTCAGTCCAGTTCACATCTCCAGCTTCCAATGTCAGCATGCTCATCTGGTTCCTCTCTGACCTGTCATTCTTTGAGTAATTATTGCTTCTCTTCCTCTCTTCATCAGCAGACTTCTTCTCCTTGCAGTCTCTAGCAAAATGCCCATGTTTATGACAATTATAGCACACAACAGTCCTTGTAGTGTACCACACTTTAGACTTGTTATCAAAAAGAA
The DNA here is from genome assembly GCA_021014915.2 of Artemisia tridentata subsp. tridentata. Taxonomy (NCBI): domain Eukaryota; kingdom Viridiplantae; phylum Streptophyta; class Magnoliopsida; order Asterales; family Asteraceae; genus Artemisia; species Artemisia tridentata. The sequence goes on from CP139504.1 coordinate 59,211,339, forward strand.
TAGGCCTTCCATGCTTCTTTTGGAACCTCTTAACTCGCAGAGCAATCATGGCAATTTGCCATTTAATATCCATCTCTTCTACTTCAGCATCATTGATCTGTTCCAAATCTTCACTGATAAATTCATCATCTTCTTCTTGATAAGAAAAGAATGAATGAAGAATCTCATCAGCAACGCCTTCAGAAGCAGCTCTTTCCCTTGTACTGCTAGTAGGAGTCTCATAACTACCAGAATTAATCTTTCCAGACTTAACTCTAGTAGTGCTGCTTTTGCCTTGAGAGACAAAGGCAACATTTGAGGAACTGGAAGAAGCTTTAGAATATCCCTTGATTTCCTGTTCAAAAACCCTTAGGTTATTGTACAGGTCATCAGTTGTCATGCTGTCTACTTCATCCGTTACCCTCATGGTCATAGAAACACTTGACCATTCTGACGGGAGTGCTCTAAGGAGGTTAAGGTTTGCATCTTCCTCTGATACTGGAGCACCAAGAGATTCCAATTGTGCCAGAAGGAGTTGAAACCTATCATAGCCCTTTTCGAGTCCTTCTGTACTAGATATGCTGAAAGTCTCAAATTGTTGCTTGAGAACAGACTTCTGCATTCTCTTTGAGTTTGCATTCCCACCAAAACGCTTCTTGATTGCTTGCCAAATTTCTTTGGCATCGGTCATGTTATCAAACATTCTTAAGTGCTCTTTGGGAAGAGCCATCATCAGCACAGTTCTTGCCTTTTTCTCCTTTTCAACAGCCCGTATCTCCTCTGCAGATACTGGTGGTAAAATTCTAACCGATCCATCTGCTCCAGCCGAGACCCTTTTCTTTGAATTGCCTTTCTGAATAACCTTCCAGATTTCACTATCAGTATATTCCAAATAATGTTCCATCTCCATCGCCCATATATCGTACTCATCTCTTTTCAGGATTGGAAGTTTTATATTGGATATGGTTGTGGTTGAGGGAATGATTGGTGTTTTGGTGTTACTGGTTTCAGGTTTCTCTTCATCATGAATGGATTTTTCATCATCACTGCCATGCATGGAGAATTCATCATTCTTGGGAGGGGTTTGATCAGGAAGGATTTCGGTTCCAGTTATGTTGTAGGATGATTTTAGTGATTTAGGGTTTGTGATTCTTCAACCTCAGAGTCTCTTTTCAGGCTCTGATAGCACTTGTTGGTCCACACGAGTATGGATCTCTAAGTAGCCTTTAACAACTTAGTAGATGACTTGAATAAATCAAATCAATCTAAGCAGAGACTCTAACACTTTGTTTATGCTAATGCGGAATCTTAACACAAACAATGAAGAACACAACTAACTTTATATTACTAATCGTTTACTGAATTACAATCTTCGTCGTCATCTCTAAACTATGAATTAGGGTTCCTTTTATACATTAAGGAAACCCTAGATACAAAACTTGCATAAGGATTTACGTATCTTCTCTAAAGATAACATCAAATCCTTTCCTAACTTATCTAACTTATCTCTAAAATACACGACCAGACTTAACTTAATAAGTCAACCGGACTTAACTATATTATACTCTACCAGACTTAATATTGTACTACCAGATTTAATATTACAAAATACACTAACATACTTAATCGTGTACGCCACCAGACTTAAATCTGTTTTCCCATTAAGTCTTCTCTTGATAATTCCCAACAAGGGATGAAAAGGTTATTGATTGGATAGACCGTGGACACGTTAGCCTCCACAAAATGACTAATAACCATTTTTGAGCATGGCTTTGAGTCTAACTTAAAAACTCGTTAATAAAGAAAAGTGCTTGTCAGGAGAAAACCTATCTTTTTCCCTTTCCTTCTTTTTATTAGTTTAGATTGGTTTGGTTTGCTTGTTATTTCTTTTTGCAGGTGCCTACAGCATTGGAGGACGTAGGATGGCTCGGAAAAAGCCATAGAGTTGCACACTAGTGGGGAAACGACATCAGACAGTTTCTACAGCGTAGACCTAACGAAGAGGTTACGGCCCCAGACTTCAGCAATAATGTCAGGTTAACTCTCCTACAGTGTAACTCAATTTATGAGTCTACGCTGTAGAACTCTCCTGTAGCAAAAAATAATTTTCAATTAACTTGCATTCCATAACCTTGTAATAGTAACCAAATGAACTTTGTGGGTGTTTTCCCTGTAAACCCTCACGAGACTACACTCGTCTACTTGGGACACCGAGTGGTTTAAAAGGCTTGTTGTATACACTAAATGCAACCGTGATTCCTACGAAAGTGAGTTAGGTATTTTATTTTTGTTTTTGTGTGTTTAGAATTACGCTTTTGGTAGTGGTATGATTTCAGGGAATAGAAGTTTGCTCATGGAGGCGAAATCAAGGCACGTCATTCACGTGATCTAGGAAAATTAGGATCAAATATTGATGCATTCACAAAAGGTTTTAAATTTCTTAGACAAAATTTACCGGTTAACTAGGAACATATTCGGGCAAGTATACCCTTATCGTGTGTAGTAAGGGATTGGTGATCCAAGTTCGTCCCAAGAGACTTGGTTGCACTCAAGTGTTTTTTGATTGTTTAAGCAAGTAACAAAGGTGGTGGTTATGATTTGTCACATATCAAACGACCAAAAAAGAAATATGATGCAAGCACACAAGAACATACTTTGTTTGGATAAAGGATCACATGGATATTAGGATGTTTAGTTTAGAAAACATATTATCATTGATAATCCTTTCGACCTATAGAACCAATAATAATAGTCTAAGTTTTTTATAAATTAAATTTACTTAAGTCTCAATCAAATGATCATGTCATGAAACTCATTCCTAAACCAACAACAACAAAGAATCCTTTCGACTATAGACTTTGATGTTATCAATTCGCAAAGTTCCATTTTTTTGAAACTTGTGAGTCCTAAACACGGATCTTGCTGAGCTTGTTAGAAACTTTGTTTAATGCCAAAGAGTATGCGGAATCTACTCTTTAATGCTTAGAAGAATGTTTAGAATATATAAAGCAATGTAACAGTGAACTCTGTATAAATACAATGTAATCAAAACGATTCAATATTATTAAGCAAATAATACGAGTTATCTGAATATCACTAGGGTTTACAACCTTGAATCTTAACAAAACACACGGCTAAAAAGATATCTAAACCTTAACCTAGGACCTCCTTTTATAGGCACAAGGAGTCCTTTACAAGATAACTATTCATGTACAATATACGTATCATTCTAATCTTATAAGATATATACGGAATCTATTCTATACTTATCACAAAACACGTCTTCTTAGCAGTACCATCTTCATAAGCAGTCTCCAGTTATGCTAGCAGTACTAACTCAGTTAGTACTGTTAGTTATATCTTCAGCAGTACAAACTTTAGACCTGGGAGTACAAAATGTTAGTGTTTTAATTCCCAACAATCCTTTCCTAAACTTTTGATTTACCCTAAATCATCAAGTTTCTGAATTAAATCTTTATCTTGTGAGAATTCTTCCAGAAACTCTATTTTCTTTGTTTTCCAGCCTTCATCTCTCTTTCACATTGATTGTAGATCTTCTGAAGTAGTTCTCTGGCCATCTCAGATTCTTCTTCAACTTTAAGTTTCTTGGAAGATCCAGACTCTAAAGATGTACCAATTCTTTTAGCCTTTCTGCCCTCTTCTTCTGCATTCATAGGAATGAAACTTTGTACCTTTTTGTAAGCAGTAAGGTACAATCCCTAAATCTCTGCATTTGATTTTCCCTTCAGTTGACTAGCAGTCCAACTGTCTTGATGCTTTAAGTACTCCTTCATGTGTTTTATGATTTGAGCTTTTGTTGGAGGTTTCTTCCTAGCAGCCATCTTTTTACTCTGATTCTTCTTTATCATCTCAATCAAATCATTCAGAGCACTTTCTCTTTCTTCATATGGAATAGCTGCCCTATCTGATTCATAAATACTTTAAGCTAACAGTGCATCTTCTTGTTCTTGTGCCAATTTCTGTGCTTCATCACTCTTCAGCTTTTGTTCAACCATAAACTTTGCAATTCTTTCTTCTTGTAATATTTTGGCCTGTTCTTCAGCTTGAACTCTTTGTGCAAGTTCATGATCAAAACTAATTTGAGCTTGATCCTTCTTCTTCTTCTTTGGTGAATTTGACTGATTCATAATACTCTTTCCTTTGTCTGCTGTTTTTCTTCTAACATAAACTACCCTAGCAGTACTATCTCCTGTACCAGCTAAACCAATAGTACTAACTTCTTGATGAGCAGTACCTTCACTTGTTTCACCCATTTTTGTACCATGCCTCCCCTGAGTCTCAGCATCCTTCCTCCCCTGCTTGGAAGAATCATCCAAATCATCATCATCATCTTCTTTAGAACTTGAGGATTCTACAATATTAGCTCTCCTCTTGGCTTTGAGTGACTTGAACTTTCCTTGTAGCTTCTTCACCTTCAGAACAAGCTTGGTGTAGACATTACCATAAAGCTGCTTTGTCTCCTTTAGGTCTTTCTCCAGATCAGTCACCCTGTTTAACAATGTAGTATAGAAAACCATCAATTCCTTAAGTGACACTCTGCCCTCATCACTTCTAGATGTGTTACCTTCTAGGAGAGGTGAATCATAGGGGCATTGACTCAGTTTCAACCCTAGGTGGACCAGGTGGATTAGCTGAGCCCCGCATTGTATCCATGTGGCTGGGGATTTCATCACCTGTACCAAGTTCATGAGAACTTGACACATTAGATGTTGCCATGGGTTGGGTCTTACTTATGTTGACATTGGCCTGTCCAGTTTCTAAGCTTGTGATTGTAATGTCAGCCCTCACCATTCTGTCTAGGACAGTCTCATCTGCTACAATGGTAGTAGGAGGAGAACTAGGCTGAGTTACCTCAGTTTCCTGTCTGGATGAACTCCTATTGGGTAATGAAGTTGGTTGTGAGGCTGATGGAGTACTATATGATTCTATAGGTGTGTGATGGGACTCAACTGCGCTTGTTGATCCTTCACCCTGATGTTGTACAAGCATTGTGTCAAAAAGTGGTACTTCTACTTCTGAAAACCCTTTGAGGCTATCCTCATATTACTAAACAATTTTTGAGTAAGGGTTGGAGTTGGATAAAAAATTTTATGTGATAGAAGCCCATGTTTGTTTAAAAATAGTTGAATAAACCTTGGATACATTAAAAACTTGAATTTAGTACCCACATTTTTCATCATACCATCAAAAATTAATTTTGGAAAATTGAAAGTCCTGTTTGTAGCTAAACAAATGAGAGCAGTTGCAATATTGCTACTGAATTGCTCCCATGAGGTTTTCTTGGGACTTAAAGAATGTAGGATGGTATGTGTGAGAAATCTCCATTGAGGGGAAAACTGTCCTTTTTGAAAAGTTAATTTATCATCAGTTCTGACATATCCTATCAATGAAAGGTTTTGAAAAATGTCAGTATTTGACAATGAACTAATACTATCAACATCTGCGAGTTTGAGGTGTCTTCTAACAGATGCCTCAGTAACAGTTATATTTGTGCCATCAACTGTTGCAAGTATTTGTTTGTCTCCATTCACAAGTGTGTTGACAATAGCAGTTTGCCAAAACTGTTTGATTTGAGAGACATAGCTAGTAGGATTAGTTGTTAAAGAATACCTGATGTGAGTCGAGTTTATAAAATCTACTATCTCATGAAAGTCATTACCTTCCTCTGTTTTCTCCAAGAAAGCAACCATGTTGTGTTTATCGACAAAAGCCAAATTCGCCATTATGATTAGTAAAAGTTTGATTAGATTGTTTGGTTATTATCGTTATGATCAGTAAGAGTGAATTGAGCATGTGGTAAAGCCAATTGAGATATTATAAAAGTCACTTAAGGTTTGAGAATATATCGACTTAAGTAAATCTTTTCTTGAGAAAAAATAAATTGTGTAGGGAAAGAAAGAGTGTGAATTATCCAAGCTAGGTAAACCCTTAAACAAAGTAACTGATACAAATTTAGCCCAACGGATTTATTTAAAAAACAGTTATTTTGCAAACAGTACTAACGGCTACCCAGCAGTACTAAGTTTTACGCTAGCAGTACAAACTTTTGCCTAGCAGTACAAACTTTTGGAAAAACGTTTTCTTAGCAGTATTGACTCAATTTTCTTTTAAAACCATACTGCCCACAAACTTTTGAAGGGATTAAGTGTAAAGGAAGACACTTAATCAAATTTTGGTTGCATTTAACCTCTGGTTGTGTGAGAACCAATAATTTCAGTTATAAAAACTGCCTGTGATCAGATAGACTCATTAAAAGAGCCTTCTTGACAGGGTTTCCAGCTCGTGGCAGGTGTTACCTCTAACACAAATGTGTTAGATTCACTTTTGCTCGTTGTTCTCTATACCATATTTCCTTGGACTAACTCATTATACTAATGAAAGTATAAAATGGTAAAGAGTGAGTTAGTTCAGTTACTATCTGACTAACTATGCCATCAATTCATGTTCAAAAATACCATAAGTAGATTTCAAGAAAGAGATTTTAAAGAACCTCCCAACTCAAGTGTAAGACCTTTGTCAAGTGATCCCCAAATCCTGTCTATCATAAATCAATTATGACAGCAAACATGCCACCCCATTTTGCTTCCCACACATCATAAACTTCAATCATACTGCTTACTTAACCTGTAAATATTAGTCCAAAACCAAGAAAACACAATGCAAAGCATTTTCTAAAAAGCAGTATCAATTTTGACTAACAAATTTTACTTAGTAGTATAAATTTGCACTAGCAGTATTAATTCAACTGTCCAACAGTATTAACATATAACAACTTTAAAATTCTAACTCCTCTAGCTCCTCCCCAAAAGGCAACATATCCTCCATCTAATTCCTTGAAATCTGAGAGATAAGAAATGTTCCAGTTATGTACCTGGAACATCCACTATTAACGTATCCTTGATCTTCTTCTTCTTCTTGTGGATGTTCCTACGCATAAAAATAAGGATATTAGATTCCTTTGGGGACCCAAGCCATTACTGACTTGGATCTGCCTCGTGCATCAATGTAGTTATATTTCTTCATAATGATTGATGCACTATTGGGTTTGGTAGGTCTCCATTCCCAACATGCTGAGACCTTAACAACATTGCCCCTATTTGCCCTGACAGCATTTACCACATGAGAATTTGGCCTAGCAGTTCTAACTACTGGCCAAGCAGTATTAACTTTTTGGCCAAATTTCCTGGTAGTTAATGTTGTTTTATATTGAAAGGGCCTTTTAATAGTTTGTTATGCTGGTTTAGTATAACATGACATTGGTCTAGCACTATAAACTGTTGACTTGGGGTAAGCAGTATTAATAGGTCTAGCAGTACAACGTGGTTTCAGGCCAGACTTTATCAAAACTGCTTTAGGAGCCATATTTCTGTTAACACAAGGGTGAGTAGATTTAGCAAAACAGTTGTGATTCACCCTTGCATTAGTATTCCCAAATACCCTTTTGTTCCCATGTACCATCCTTTTGACCTGATGGTAATCACAATAAGCCTGCAAATGTTCAAAACAACCACAAACATAGCAAGCCTTATTGTACATAACAAAATCACTACCTAATTGTTGGGATTTTAAATTGTTCCAATTTCTCAGGTTACCCCTAGGCCTGTGTGATCTATACATCTCAGCATATTTGACTGTTTTCCTATCTGATTTCACTTGCTTTTTAGGTTTAAACATTTTTACCTTAGCATCACTAGGAACAGTATTTTGCTTTTCTACCTCAGGTGTAGACTCAACCTGATCCTCATTATCAGATTTTCAATCTTCAATAATTGGTGCATCTGAATTCATCTTTTCTTATGACACCTTCTCCTCAACAAAAGATGTGTCAAAAGTTTCACCAACTTCTTTAAAACTATTCTCACTATCACTCTTAACTTCCTTAGATTCAGGTTCTTTTTCTTCCTTTAGATGGGACAAATCAAGCTTTGGGCCTAGAAAGTTCCCTCTATGTGGTGGTGAAACACTCTTATAACCTAGACCTTTCTTAAAATTGTTTGTAAGTTGACACTCTACAATTTTATCTAAGCTTTTAGTTGCCCCTGCATATCTCTCTATATTCATCTCAATGCTATCTTTATCAAGCTTAATCTTTTCTAGCTGATTTTTAAGCTCTTTAATCTCTATATCTTTAAACATGATATCTCTTTTTAACACAGCTATGTCCTTAGTGAAAACAGTTTCATTCTTTTTATAGAACACTAGTTGTTCTTCTACAACAGCTAAGCCTCTTTTATGATTTGCTAAATGATAATTTGATTGGTTTAGCTCTATTCTCAAGTTATCATACTATTTTTTAAGTGTTTCATAGTCTTTTAAAGCTAAGCATGATTTTGAACAAGCTTTAACAGTATGTACCTTAGAGTCAAAGAAAGCCATCAGTGCCATCTCTGTTGGTGCTTCTTCCTTAGCCATGAAGCTCCAATCAAAACCAAGTCCATCTATAGCCACCATTACCTTTGAAGAAGACTCCTCCTCATTCACAGCCTTCCTGTTCGCCTCCTGAGACCTAGATCCCCTGCTTATTTCCTGGTTTCTGGGCCCTTTACATTCCCTAGCAAAGTGTCCCAACTTATGGCAGTTGTGACACTCTACCTTTGATTTATCAAATCCAGCAGTATCACTACCATTAATAGTGATCTTCTTCCCTATCCTCTGGAAGAATATTTTGGCCCTCATGCTTAGTAAAGCTAATTGCCACTTCAAATCCGTCTCCTCTAGATCATCTTCATGAGTTTGAATTAGGTCTTCATGCACAAGTTGTGACCCATTAGCTTGACTAGCCAGAAAAGCATAAACAGTATCATCTCCTATGCTAGCAATACTAGTTTGAGGACTAGCAGTACTAACTTTAGGGCTAGCTATACTAACCCCTGAAGCAACATGAACCTCCTCTGGACTGCTATTACTGGGAGATGACACAAATGCCATGTTCCCAGTGTTGGAATTTGAGGTTCCAGTCTTCTTGATCTCCTGTTCAACAATTTTGAAGTTGTTGTACAAATCATCAAAACTCATAGTATCAAGATCTGGCTTGTTTCTCCAAACCACTATATGAGTGTTCCATTCAACATGTAAGCTTCTCAAGAACTTTAAGTTTAGATCCTCCTGTGGGATCTCAACACCCAACACAGCCAGTTGGCTGACTATCTTCTGAAGCCTGTTGAAGATATGGTCAAGTGATTCATTGCTTGAGGCACTAAAGTTTTCATACATCTGATTGAGCAGAGTCTTCTGTGTCTTCATGGTGGCTTCATTACCACCAAACCTTGTTTTAATGGCTTCAAACAAGGTTTTAGCATCCTTGTATTTGCTGAAAGTCAACAGTTGCTCATTGGGGATAGCCATTAACAAAATGCTCCTTGCTTTAACATCGTTTTTCTTCTAGAGCTTCTCATCAGCAGTAACAGGACCAGATACAGTTATGGTTTTAACGCCATCATATCCTGTTGATTCAGTAGTTTTGGGAGTGAAGGAGTTTCCATTCTCAATAATGTCCCAAAGTCCATAATCCTGCACTTGGAAGTACTGCTAAATCCTGAGCCTCCACATCTCGTAGTCATTCTGCTTGAGCAAAGGCAGTTTAGCTGTGGTTGTAGTTTGTGTTGTTTCAAGATCCATCTTCTTGAATGAAAGTAGAGTTCTTCTGGTATGTTTCTTCTAGAGCAAAGTTTCAGAACCTTTAGCTCTGATACCACTTGTGAGTCCTAAACACGGATCTTGCTGAGCTTGTTAGAAACTTTTTTTAACACCAAAGAGTATGCGGAATCTACTCTTTAATGCTTAGAAGAATGTTTAGAATATATAAAGCAATGTAACAGTGAAATCTGTATAAACACAATGTAATCAAAATGATTCAATATTATTAAGCAAATAATACGAGTGATCTAAATATCACTAGGGTTGACAACCTTGAATCTTAACAAAACACACGGCTAAAGATATCTAAACCTTAACCTGGGACCTCTTTTTATAGGCACAAGGAGTCCTTTACAAGATCACTATTCATGTACAATATAAGTATCATTCTAATCTTATAAGATATATACTGAATCTATTCTATACTTATCACAAAACACATCTTCTTAGTAGTACCATCTTCATAAGCAGTCTCCAGTTATTCTAGCAGTACTAACTCAGTTAGTACTATTAGTTGTATCTTCAGCAGTACAAACTTTAGACCTGGCAGTACAAACTGTTAGTGTTTTAATTCCCCACAAAAGATGATTAGAACACATATTTAAAAGACTCCTTTCGACATTAATTCAAATTAAACATTTACTTATTTTGTTTACCAATTTCTTTATACAATTATCACAAATACAAGACCAAAACATTTGTCGATTAATGAATTGAAACCAACTATTATTGATAATCCCTTCGACTCATAGAATCAACAATGATCAACCAAAGTAATAAACAATAACAAGTTTCAATTTAACCAAATATGATGTTTTCATCATAATCCAAACAAACACTATAAATTATTCAAACATCCTTTTATCATAAGTTTACATTTTATCCAAACAAGCATAAAGAGATTATTCCATGTTCAAACACAAGACAAGAGACACATCATCAACAAAATCAAAGAAACCAAACATGATGAATATTAAAATAAAATATACCAAAGTTCATGAGAATGAAGTACAAGTCCTAGGATTCAAACACGAATCCTCCAATGTTGCAAAGCCAAATACCAAATGAAAGAAACTTATATTACATCCCATAACTTCTGCAAATTCCAAGTAACATCAACTAATAAGATATTGGGGAGTGTTTGGTAACAAGGATTATTAGAGATGTAAGGATTGTTTGTTGGGTTTCATCTATGAGTAAGCTTTATATTCTGGAAATGGTCACCAAACCAACCCTCCAACACCTCTAGAAATGGGTGGGGGTGGTAGGAGAGAATTCTCCAAGTGGTGTTAAGTATGTAGATGATATGACGGTGTTGTTAGATAATGTCAAATGCCATACCCATGGGTCTTATTTATACTTGAAACACCCTTTGGCACCAAGCAAAGCATTTAAAATGACAGGGAATACAACTATAGAGTGTATATGATCGGATGTGGGAGTTGGGAAAAAAACTACATTAATTCGAATTAGGCACCACTCTGAGTGGTTTAGCCGGCGGCTGGGCATTTTGTCCGTCGGTTGTCTTGGTTAGCCGCCGGCTAAATGACTCGGCCGCCGGTTGGATAATCTGTTTGACCAAAAATGATCAAAACCAAAGTTGTATCTTTTTCTCTTCTTTTTCCGTGTTCTTTTGAATCAACTCAATCGGAGTTCGTATGAGTAAGATATGGACAAAATAGTGGACGTATGTCGGGAACAGTGAGACATCAAACATTCCTTCGCTTCTTTTCTTTATTTTTTTTCCTCGTTTCCCGTCACGTAAGCTTCCATAAAGCTAAAATAGCAAATACACTTTATTAAGTATCGTAAGTTCATAAAAATAGCCAAATTGTATGCATAATATCCATGATAATGCGCTTAAAAACATGTTACATGAAAGCGTTATCAAATTCCCACACACTTGAACTTTTCTTGCCCTCAAGCAAATCTAGCAATTAAGAGAATTATCCCACATGGTGCATGAAATATGTGGAAAACTTATTAATAAAAAGATACAAACCAATTAAGTACGAGTACAAATATGGTTCACAATTTTAAGCTTCTAGTGGTGAAAACCGAGATGTTTGACAATACCCATAGATTATCGTGCTTTGATAACATGGCTAAGCACCTTTCAAAAAGGAATAGATGTATAATTCACTCAATACTCAATTTATTAGTAGTGGATAGTGGAAAGGAATAATACACTCATATTGCTCAGTCATGATCAATATATTACTATAGGCTTGTACAAGAAATAGAACCAATCCGATGGGGCGTAAGAACCAAGTGTAAACATTTAAAGAGGTCTTTTACTCGGGTTGTAATGTACATGCTTCGGGTTAAAGGGTATGGATAAGGCATGGGATATTTATGAAATTGGTTTTAAAATAAAAAGTTAAAGCTAAAAAGTCTAAGTCCCATGTTGCTAGTTACTAAATAAACTACAAACCCATAAATGATTATAGTTACCGAACATTCTTCCTTCTTTCTCCTTTTTTGTTTTTTCGATCTTCCACGTTTGTCGATATTTATCGATTCGCCATAAGAATTTTCATATTTAGCACATTGGCTATCACATACTTCTTTTGTCATCACATATATTTTTTTTTCGATGATTTTTTTGTCCAACACTTCTCCTTTACTCAAGTACGTCACATTCCCCCACACTAAGTATAAGCTTACACCACAAAAAAAATACAAAATAGAAGTATGCATCCTTCATCTTTGTTGAATTGGCACATTCAAATAACGAAGTGTGGCCAAACTGTCCATCCTAAAAAACAATCTAATATTTCAAGCAACTAGCAACCCACCGTTTATACTTTGACTAAGGATTAGGCTAATGTTTAAAGTGTAAAATATTTTTTTATGTTTTTGTGGATGTAACAAAAAGAAAAAATGAATCAGATGGTGTACTAGGGTATCTAGCGCTAAAGATGAGCGTTACAAATGGGTCCATAATGGTGTTTAGCAAACTAGTGTAGGTAGCTAAATTCATTTGATGTAAACGGCTGGCCATTTGGGGTTAAAATCTTAAGGGTGCCTTTTTACCACACGAATAAACTTATATCACATGAATGTGATCTCACTTCGGTCTGGTAATGATTTACATGCTCAAGTTCTAGAATAAATACAATCGCCAGCACACTCACACCAAAAGAATTAATGCATAAAAGATATATGTTATATAAAATAGGCTCAAATCCTCATAATTTAGTGGCAATGGGTTATAAATGCGCAATCAATGCTATCGATCCTAGATTGGATTGCAATATCAATCGGAGCACATCTCATATTTATCAAATATTACAGATTTTCACCAATGGATGATCTAGTTATTCTAATATATCAACCTATATGCGGTTAAACACCTAGACACAAGGGCAAACAAGTACAATTTTTTTTAAATTGGCCTAAAATTTTAGAAATTAAAAAACAGTTTTGTTTTTCCTATTTTACATCTCCCCCATAATTAAGTTTTCACATTGTCCGCAATGTGAATAATTAACTTTAAAACATGTAAAATAGGGAAAAAATAAATAGTCCAAGAGAAACGAAACTTCTCGGGCCAAGAAATCGCGATCAAACCCCATATGATAATATGTTAAGTACGGGAGTTTAATCGATTTCACTTCCAACCAAACATTTCCACTCCAAATTGTAACGTTGCCAACAATCCAACTTCCAAGCACCTTATTCAATATGCAAAAACAAACTAAACTACAAAAACACGTAAAAATTCTAAAGCTCACTTTCGTAGGTATCACGGTTGCATTTAGCGTATGCAACAAGCCTTTAAATCCCTCGGTATCCCGAGTGGACGAGTTGTTGTCTCGTGAGGGTTTCCAGCCAACACACCCACAAAGCTCAAAACATTTTTATTTATCAAAAACATGCACTTATTTATTTACAACGTACTAAAATTAACAAAATTTAAAAATGCTAAAATCTTGGTTAGGTTGAATAATAATAATGCTCAACCATATTAGGAATGATCATAGAAGACACTTAAATGCACAAAAGTAAAATACAAAATCACTCGAACAAAAGCAAAACATAAAAATAAAGAATAACATATAAATCATAAAAACTAACAAATATAAACATAACAAATTATTCATGCAAGCAAAAGCAATTAAAACTAATGAAAATAACTTCTTTTTGTATTTTTTGTTCTTATTAAATTTTTTATTTATTTATTTTTTTAAGTTTGAGATTGTTAAATCAAATGATATTTGACAAAATAGTTATATGTATAGAAATCCGATTTACCAAATTCCCATTTTGATTCAAAGGTTTTCTAATTCCCGTTCGTGAGCATATTACCAAAATATCAAGCATTAAACCCAAATACTCAATTCAAGACCAAATCATTTAAACAAACTCAACACACTTTCATGAAATCAAGTTTATCAACAACCACACTCAAGTTTAGTTGTTTAATGGAATCACCCACGTTAATTTTCTCAAATATAAGACAACAATTCATAGACAAATCATTGTAACTAGTTATTGATGCAACAATTTGGTACATATAATCACCATCAACTAATCATGCAGAATCGGTTCTTTAATTTAGCAAGAAATTGAATAAATTAACATCTTATGATAATAACATTAATTCAAGACATTTAAATGCTAAAAAAATATATGAAACTAAAATGAATGCACAAAATATAGACAATTAACTTTATAACATAAGAAATAGATTTTTTTTTTTTTTTAAACTTCGGATGGCTTTAGCCGCCACCCGAAATACATGGCCGCAGGCTAAAGCCAGTCAAGGGAGGTACGGCCGCTGGCCGAGAGACACGGCCGCCGAATAAAGTAGGTATGCGATCAGTCTGAGGGTCTCAGCCGCCGGCTGGGGCCAATGCTTTGAAAGGCTCAAGGCGCACTAAGGCGCAAAGGGATTATGGAGCCTTGAGGCGAGGCGAAAATCAATGCGAAACCATCAACTTAAATAAGCCACTTTCACATGTAAACATCAACTTACAATCAATTTTTGTGAAAAGGTTTGGAGATGGGATTTCTACTATTTTTTGGAAAGATGTTTGGATTGGTGAAACCCCTTTGTGTGATCATTTTCCACGACTCTTCGCCCATGAGTCACTTAAAGATTATAGAGTTGCTAATAGATGTAATCTTAACTTTGGGCCTTTTACACGAAATTGGCTTGGCGCAGGAATGTTATAATTGGGCCACAACAGTCACAACTCAGTAACCTATTGGATTTACTTAAAGACTTCTCCCGTGTTCCCTCCCTTGACTCATGGACCTATTGTGTTGACACCACCAAATCCTTCACGATCTCTTCTATGAGAAAACATATCGATGCCTCTCTTATTCCATCACAAGAGTCCTAAATCAGATGGAACAAAATGTAACACCCCCATTTTCTCAGATAGCAGCGGAAGCTAAATCTTGAGGTATTACCTCATTGATACATCGTCACAATGATAGAAAATGACTCAAAAAGAGACGTTTTTAAAAATGAGTTATCATTCATTTATTTATCAGAGTTTTAACAGCAAAAGAGAGACTTTTGCAAAAAGAGATGTCCCAAAGACACATGTTTAAAATAGGAAGATGAATGATAACAGGTTTGGACATCCGCATGTCCAATGTCACTCCGTGCAGTAAGGCCATAAGTGCTCAGTTACCCTGGATAACATGCTTAAAGGTCAACACTAAGGTTGAGTGAAATTCGCAGGTTTAGTTGGAAAGTAGTTTGAATACAAGTTCGTGTGGGCATCGAAGCACCCAAAGATAAGTTATATGGTATTATTGCATATAAGCTCATGACACCTCACGTTAACATGCCTATAGTCCAATGATGGCACTGCAGACCAATCAGTGAGTAGACGTAAGGTTAACTTGCCAAGGTTAACCTCGTAGTTCTCAAATATAGTGCTAATTGGTACCTGGTAGGGGCACACCAACGGGAGTTGTCAAACTCCAGATAGACCTATCCACCATATTCGCGTTCACTCTCAAGTGATTATGGTTTATGAAATTTAAGTTATAGTGACAAGGTGGTACTCGTGCAATAATCAATTCGGAGAAAAAAAATACTTCTATTCGGTTTAAAGCATGTATCCCCCTCACGGGTTTATAAAACATTTAAAAGTGAGGTTTAGCTCACGGGATTTAAAAAGTGTGAGGCTACGAACTCACCTTAATTCAAGGAAATCTGATTGATGTCAAAAGTGACTTAGATATTAGACGACCTACTCATGCAACCTGAGGTAGTGTATGTCAAGTCTTAGTTGGTTTGTCTACGTTTCTAGACTTTGTTTTTAAAGTAGATGTTTCCTTAATTCACTAGAATTATATATAACGTAACACCGTTTGGGCTATCATAATCCAGAGGTCATGTAGAAACGTTTGAGGAGCCATGGCACTTTAACTCATAAACTCAGCAAACTCGTCGAAACATATACCCAAATGAAACCCCTCACATGAAATTCCCTAGTATTGTGGTACGTTGTTAAGTTAAAAAGATAGGGTTTCAATTTATAAAAATATTTCATTTATACCCTTAAGTTTGTAATTTGGCAATATATACCCTTTGACTTTTAACTTTTACAAAACTAGTCCTTTATATAATAATTATATATATACTAACCCTTTAACTTTAAAACTTTACAAAGTAGGTCCTTATAGTTATAATTTTATGAAAATAACAGAAATAACCCTTATACTTAATAGTTTCCAAAAGTTACAATATATATCCCTATGCATGGAATACGTTACAAAACTAGTCCTAAAATCATGCAAAGTGTGTTTTAAATATAAAAAAAGGGTTTTACAGCTTATGGCTTATTAGAATAAGCTTAGATAAGTAGATTTTAAGATCTTATAACTTATGGGAAGGGCTTATGACTAAAAATATCAAATTGATAGGTTTTTAGGGTTTCAAAAAGATAACGCCTAGGTTTTTGTGATCAAGGCTTAAACAAAGGGCTTATATAGGATCTAGTAAAGTTTATAAACATTCTAAAACCATAAGAGAGCTTATTGAACAAGTGGAAAGACTTACTCTACTAGAAATGGTTCGTATAGGGGTTTAGGGTTTCTCGGCTAGAAATGATTTGAAAAGGGCTTATAGGCTTGATCCTCTTGGTTCTTTGGCTTATAAGGGCTTCTATACTACTGCTAGGACTGAGTAAGAGCAAGTATTTGAGGTGGTGGAGCTGTGTGGAATGGTTTGAAATGGAATGGGGTGTCTCGCTATTTATAGGGCTCGACAACTTGGTGGCCAAGTTTTGGGCATGGAGTGGTGGCCAAGGGTGGAAGGGGTGACTAACAGTAGCTAGGTGATGACTAGGAAGGGCTAGGATGGTAGCTAGGGTGGTGTAGGGTGGTGTGTGGCCATGGTGATGCCGCGATGGTAGTATGGCCACAAGTAGGTGACGAGTAGGTGATGGTGGTGTGTGGTAGGTTGCTTGGTGATGATAAGATGGTGATGGAGGTGCTAGGTTGCTAGGATGAGTCATGGTGGTGTCATGGTGGTGCTAGGGTGCTAGGTTAACTAGTATTTAGGATTTAGGGCTTGATTTAGGATTAGGGTTAGATTAGGGTTTAGTAATAGGTAGGGTTTAGAATGTAATTAGGGACTAAGATTAAGATTTAGGAATCATGTACTAAGTGGTTGTAACTTGTGCTAAAGAAATGGTAAGGTTTAAACATGGTTTAGGCACCTAAATGACCTAATTTGGGTTCTAGGCTTAAAAGGCTTGTAAATTGGGCTTTAAGTGGTTGTACTAGAGTTTAGGACGGAAAATATAGCTAGGATAACTTATACGTAAGCCTTGAACACTTTCAAACTAGTATTAACTTGAAATTAGGGTTTTTAAAATAACCGTAACCGTATAGGGCTTGTTTTGGTAAAATGTTAGATATAGTAAGATAGATTAATAGTATACTTGATAATACGAGTTTTCTAACTTAGACTTGACATACCAGGAGGTTTACATGAGGTAAACATAGAGATATTTGGCATTGGTAGTTGCGTGAGCACGTCTAGAGGGCTATGTAAGTTACTTTACATAGTTGGAGTGGGATGAAGCAAAAAGTTTACCCGTGAAAGTGATATATATATATATATATATATATATATATATATATATATATATATATATATATATATATATATATATATATATATATATATATATATATATATATATATATATATATAAGTGTGGAAAAATATAGATGAAACTTGTGAGGTATTACAGTCTTCCCTCCTAAAAAAAATCTCGTCCTGAGATTTTAGTTAGACATAGGAGTAGGGTTAGAGAATAGGTGAGGGTATTTAGCACGAATTTGATCTTCACGTTCCCAGATATACTCTGTTACTCTCTTAGAGTTCCAACGTACCTTGACGATAGGGATAAGACTTTGTTTCAGACGTTTGACCTCAAGGTCCATGATTTCGACGGGTTCTTCTACGAAATTGAGCTTATCGTCAAGATGAAGCTCTTTCATAGGAATGACGAGAGATTCATCGGATAGGCATTTCTTAAGATTAGAGATGTGGAAAGTATTGTGCACATTATTGAGCTCTTCTGGAAGCTCAATTCTGTGCACCACTGGGCCAATCCGTTCAAGGATTTTAAATGGTCCAATGTATCAGGGATTAAGCTTTCCTTGCTTCCTGAAATGAAAAACACCTTTCCTAGGTGATACTTTCAATATGATGCGATCTCCTATTTGGAATTCTAAAGGTTTTCGTCTTATATCAGCATAACTTCTCTGCCGATCTCTTGCAGCTTTCAAGCGTTGACGAATTTGAACGATTTTCTTGGTGGTTTCGTAGATTATCTCTGGCCCCGTAAGTTGAACATCTCCAACTTCGGCCTAGCAGACAGGGGATCTGCACTTTCGTCCATAAAGTGCTTCAAAAGGAGCCGCCTTAATACTGGCGTGATAATTATTATTGTAAGAGAATTCGACCAAAGGGAAGTGTCTCTCCCATCCTTTTCTGAAATCTATCACACAAGCTCGAAGCATATCTTCGAGTGTTTGGATAGTTCTTTCTCTTTAACCGTCGGTCTGAGGATGATATGCCGTACTCATGTGTATCTGAGTACCTAGGGCATTTTGCATTGACTGCCAGAATCTAGACGTGAAACGAGTGTCACGATTCGATATGATAGATATTGGCACTCCATGTCGGGAAACTATTTCCTTTAGGTACAACCTTGTAAGGGTTTCCATACTATCAGTTTCTTGGATAGGGATAAAATGAGCGGATTTTGTAAGACGATCGACAATGACCCAAATGGTGTCATGTCCATTTGATGTATTACGGAGACTCGTGACAAAGTCCATAGTGATTCTTTCCCACTTCCAAATGGGAATGGCTGGTTGTATCAGTAGGCCGGATGGCTTCTGACATTCAGCCTTCACTCTGGAGCATGTTAAACACTTGCCCACATATTCAGCAATAATTGCCTTCATCTTAGGCCACCAATAGTGTTTCTTCAGATCCCAATACATCTTATCAGAACCCGGATGAATGGAG
The DNA here is from genome assembly GCA_021014915.2 of Artemisia tridentata subsp. tridentata. NCBI lineage: Eukaryota > Viridiplantae > Streptophyta > Magnoliopsida > Asterales > Asteraceae > Artemisia > Artemisia tridentata. The sequence continues at coordinate 59,230,492 of CP139504.1, forward strand.
TAATTGGATTTATGGGATTCGTGCATAATCAAGTTTCTTAAGTTACCAAGATGTAGTAACCAACTCTGATTCTTGATACAACGAATTCCATCAGAGAGTTTGAAAGTTGTCTCCTGGTTATTTCCCCAGATAAACTCCCTGTTTTTCTGGGTTAGTTCAGTCAAAGGCTTTGCAATCCTTGAAAAACCTTCGATAATAACCAGCGAGTCCTAAGAATTGGCGTATTTCTGTGGGTGTAGTAGGCGATGCCCAATTCTTAACGGCTTCGATTTTTGCGGGATCCACATGAATTCCTTGATGATCAATCATGTGTCTGAGAAATTGCACAACATTAATCCATAAATCACACTTAGAGAACTTTGCGTAAAGCTTCTCTTTCTTTAGTAATTAAAGGATTATCCTCAGATGATTGGCGTGCTCTTCCTCATTACGAGAATAGATAAGGATATCATCGATGAACAAGATTAAAAATTAATCCAAATATGGTTTACACACCCGGTTCATGAGGTCCATGAAAACCGCTGTTGCGTTTTTCAAACCAAATGGCATCACTTGAAATTCATAGTGTCCATATTTCGTTCTGAAAGCGGTCTTAGGGATATCTTCATCCCTCACTCTCAGGTGATGATAACCAGATAATAAGTTTATTTTCGAGTAGACTTTCGATCCTTGAAATTGATCGAATAAGTCATCAATCCTGGGTAATGGGTAACGATTCATTATAGTGAGTTTATTCAACCCCATATAATCAATACAAATCCTAAAAGTTCCATCTTTCTTCTTAAAGAATAAGACAGGAGCTCCCCAAGGTGATGTACTCGGACGAATGAAACCTCGGTCGGCTAATTCCTGGAGTTGATCAGATAGTTCCTTCATCTCTGAAGGAGCCAATCTGTAGGGTGATCGGGCTATAGGTGCCGCCCCAGGAATTAAATTGATTTGGAATTCTACTTGACGAATAGGAGGAAGGCCTGATATCCTTAGGGAAAACTTCCAAAAATTCCCTAACTACGGGGATATCCTGTAGTCGTTTTTTGTCTGACTTCTTCTCCATTACTTGAACTATGAAAACTTGACAACCTCGGGATATATAATGCTCGGTTTTGATACAGGAGATGAGATTTAGATGAGTTTAACTCTGATCTCCTCGGATAATTAAAGTTTCACCATTGAAAGGAATATGGATGATTTTCTCGTCACAAAGAATCTTAGCACGATTCTTGGACAACCAATCCATACCAATGACAACGTCAAAACTACCGAGTTTAATCGGCATGTGATCGATTTCGAAAGGTTGGTCTAACAAGGTTAGGGTGCAACCCTGGATGACGGTGTTCGTACTAACTAGGTTTCCGTCGGCCATTTCTATATCATAATAGGTATCTATGGTAAGGGGTGGAATCCTAAATTTAGAAGCAAGAGATATAGATACGAAGCTTCTATCAGCTCCAGAATCAAATAGCACCCTAGCTAAATGATGATTTCGACTATACCCGTAACTACATTCGGGTCTAGCGGAGCATTCCTATCCCTTAACATGTAGGCTCTCCCCTGGGCACCATCATTTCTCTTTTGGCATTGATTCGTATAATGCCCTTTCTTTCACATGCATGACAAGTAACTGTCACTGGTAGCTGATTGCTCCCAGTTGCAAGTCCCTTTGCGTCTGCAATCCTTAGTTTGATGGCCCACCTTGTTGTAAGCACTACACTTGACAATGCAAGGTCCTGTGTCATGTAGAGCACATCTTCTTCACAGTGGGAGATTTCCAGCATAACCACTCTCCTTAGGTGGAGTGGCAGCGTAAGCTCTAGTAGCTTCTTACCTTAGGTTTTGGCATAGGTAAGGGTTTGGGGTACAGGTATTGGTGTTGGTGTTACGGTAGTTATTGAAAGTTCTTCTATCGTCGAACTTTTGTTTGTTATCGTTGGGCGCTGGCACAGAGTTGTGCTTTGTTACTAGATCCATTAACCTTTGAGTGATGGTAATGGCTTCCTCTAAAGTTTGAGGTTTAGAGGCAGTAACATTCCCTTCGATACTTCGAGGCAAACACCTGATGAAAACTACCATTGTCTTTTCAGCAGTTGGCACCATGGTAGGACATAGTGTTGCCAACTCTTAAAATCTCCTAATGTAAGTTTTGATATCATTCTCCTTCACAGTCAAGTTATAAAATTCATCCTCCATTTCCTTAACTTCCGTCCGGGGGCAGTACTTCTTAATCATAAGCTTTTTGAATTCAGTCCAGGTGGTTTTATACGCTTCCTCAATTCCCATCGGTTGGGCAATTGAGTTCCACTAGGATAGAGCTTCTTCAGTAAGTGTACCGGTAGCAAACTTTACTTTGCAATCCTCAGTACAGTTACTACGAGAGAATACTAATTTGCTTCGTTCGAACCAGCGGATTAGTCCAATAGCGCCTTCTGTACCTTTGAAATTGAAAGGTTGGCAGCTCATGAACTCTTTGTAGCTACTCTTCTTCGCTACAGAGGTTTCTCTCGGCTCAAGGTTTCTATCGGCGTTATTACTCGTGTTAGCCGCTCGGGATTCTAGTGCCGCAGTCACACTGTCAGCAACTAGTTGCCGGATGGCATCCTGAGTCATGGCCTGAGCAGCAGACGTTGACGATCGCTTGGGTGCCATTCTATCAATATTTGACGGATAGCACGGGGTAAGAAAGATATCACTAGTCGGTCATAATAAGGATTATGAAAATTCCGACAAAGATTTTTTATTCGATACAAGTTCTAACTCTTAGAACATTGTAGAATATGACGGAAGAGTTCGATACAAGTTCTAACTCTTAGAACATTGTAGAATATGACGGAAGAGTTCGATACAAGTTCTAACTCTTAGAACGTTGTAGAATATAACGGAAGAGTTCGATACAAGTTCTAACTCTTAGAACGTTGTAGAATATAATGGAAGAGTTCGATACAAGTTCTAACTTTTAGAACGTTGTAGAATATAACGGAAGAGTTTGATACAAGTTCTAACTTTTAGAACATTGTAGAATATGACGAAAGAGTTCGATACAAGTTCTAACTTTTAGAACATTGTAGGATGCAACGGAAGAGTTTGATACAAGTTCTAACTTTTAGAACGTTGTAATATATGACGAAAGAGTTCAAAACCTAAAACTTGTGGGTATTCTAACGAGTATGGGATTCATTTCTCGGGAGTTGGTTCACCTCCTAAAGGTCTCGGTATAATCCATAAGGAATTATCTAGTTCTGTAAACATAGATTCATCTAAGAAATAGTCCGGTGGTGGTGTAGTTGGCCTAATCGGGGAAGAAGATCCTACGGATGAGGATGGACTAAACGGTGGAGAAGATCCTACAGATGATTATAAACTAAATGGTGAAGAAGATCCTACGGATAGAGATTCAACAGAAGTTTCAGTGTCTCTAGGTACAGTCACTTGCTTAATTTCTTGGTTATGAATTGCTACCATAAGACCTAGGTATAAAGGCTCGGGATAACCGGGTGGTGTAGAATCCATAGAATTTCCTGAGTTTATGAGGATAAATCTTAATACGGGATAGACAACTTATGAAACTAGGTATGGGAAAACTAATACTTCATTAGATCATAAACGACTTGCCCATTTATCTTACAAGGTGAAAATTTGACAAGTACCCTTATTTATGTTACACATCCTGTAACTAGGTTTAGTACGAAAGCTATAATTTCTTAAGGATTCTAGGCTAGTAAGTCTGATAGTCTACAAGTCTAGGGTTGTTCATTTATTATTCATAAGCTCATGGATTGCGTCTAGAAGACTCCTTATATCTGATCGATGACTAACTTGGATGTCCTCAATGATCATTTCAAGAGTAGATATCCTAACACAAGCTAGAACTATTTCATCAGCATGTCCTTCTTGTTTCTTTTGTAAGTCTACAATCTGGGTACGGGTTTCTTCTAGTTCTATTTCTAACCTATCAAAATTTCCTTGGATGATGACTCGACCTTTTCCAAGATCATGAATCTCATCTTCTATATCCTCAATACGTTCTAGATATAGCTTACCTAAGTGATTCAAAATGTCTTCTATTTGTTCCTCATGCCTTTCTAAAGGTGTCTTATAAGAACTATTTCCGGTTTTGAACACGGGAGGAGTGGAAGGTGATAGAAAACGAATTTTCTTACGAGGCGGGGAAACTACTTCGGGAACGAAGAAATCTCGGGGATCAAAGAGTGGTGACGGGGGAATTGGAGATAAAGAGGGAACAATAGGAATTTCACCATTATATACTTGCATATAACTATTATATGTTTGCATATAAGGATCATTTGGGAACGGTTCAATAGCTAGTGAAGCTATAAGATTCTGAGTTAATTCTTCCAAAGAATTAGAATCAAAATTAAGGGAATAGCTTAGTGAATCCGAGACAGAGTCGGAACTATATGATGTAGAATAGGAATTCTCATCATCGGTATCATATAAAATGATAGGGTGAGTGGAAGACATGACTGTAATAGCCCGGGAGAAAATAGTATAAGTACATACGTACTTATTATAATAATAATAATAACATAGGTTATTATTCTATATATATACTATTAGGGGAACGCAGTAGCACGGAGGACTTTTACCGAGGATTTTTAGAAAAGTAGTTATAGTTTAGGTAAAAACCTTGTTCTCTATAACTGTGACACTGGTACCAATCTGTAACACCCTGTAAAGTTTATAATAACTTCATGGATCGTATAAGCACTAGGGATTAACAATAATAATGAATAAACATGATGCGCAGCGGAATAAACTAACATCATTATTATTGATACAAGGTTCTTCGTCATCATCTCTAACAACTACTTACAAAACAAACAGCCCCAATACTACATGACCAAGTGTAGTACGGTTACCTAATCTAACAGGGATCAAAGATCCTTGAGGCTTAAACCAGACACAACCCTAGGCGTTTATACAAGACCCTACGCCTTGGTTACACACACACCCCTTTTCCTGGTGTTACATCTTTGACACACATAAAACATAAAGACCTGTATCTCTTTATATAATAGAGAATTAGGTTTACAAAAGTATTCTAAACCGTATATTATGTAATCTCCATCTTTTCGTAGAATTTCCTTTTGTCATTGTAGGTCCTTCATGTTTCACTCTTGTTTTATTCTTATTTGTGGTTGTTTTGTACTTATCAACTCAAATGTAAAACCCAACAATCTTCCCCTAGTTGATAATTACAAAACCTCTTCTTTGTAAATCTTCTTCCCCTTTTTGTATTATCCACTAGGGGACTAAGTAAAAGCAACTTTGATCTTCACAACCACGAACCACTATCATACTTCCAATCCAGTCTTCCAATGTCTCGAATTACCCACCATTAAGAACACCAAAAAACTTACTATAAATGAACTCAAGACAAAAAAAAAACCTAAACCAGTAGTAATAATAACAACTAGCAGCTTTAAAAACCTTCATCTCAATGTAGCACATAAATGGTTAAATATTTTAACATTAAGCTTCCCCTGAAACCCATATGTTAACCATTTAAAAGAACTTGTCGAATAACTAACCACCACAGCAATGAACACCATGTAGTACCTTCAATGAACGTACACCAAATAGCTTACGAAAAATGACTAAAATAGCATTTGAAACCAAGCAGAAGTAACATGAAGAATAGTTCTTTATCTTGAACCTGATTCATAAGAGTATGCAATAATAACAAACACCAGTCATGTGTGTTTCTTATCGAAGCTCCATAAATCACGAACAAAAACCAATCAATCCTCTTTGTGTGTGTCATTTGATATAACTATCGCCATATTCATCCAATCTTTGCCATTGCTTTCCAATAATCGAACAGTAATAAAGCATATGGAACAACAGAAAGTAGTGAGCAGTATTAAGTATCGACAAACTTGTACTAAGCATTAGTAAGATTATTAGAAAACATAGTAACCTCAGCAAGTCGACCTTTAAAATCACCATCAATCCCTAACCAATACAAGATACGAGTGAGACTTTTAACAGCTAGGGTTTATTACCTCCATAAATTTTCCTCACACACATCAGCTCCGAACTATAAGCAGTACCAAGTCCATGGCAGCAGTACTAACATAAATCGTGAGCAGTGCAAATGAAAATCCATGCACTGGTAGTACTAATTATCATTGGCAGTACAAACGGATGAGTGCAGCAGTACTAATTCGCTATAACGAGCAGTACAAAGTGTAAAGATAGCAGTACGAACTTGGAAAAAGTGAGCAGTACAAAGTAATCAATAAAAATGATTACATTGATGCATGATCAAATTAAAGAAATATGATTACATTGATGCACAAGGCAGATCCAAGTCAGTAATGGCTTGGGTCCACAAAGGAAACTAATTTCCTTTATTGTATGTGCAAGGACATCCACAAGATGATGAAGAAGATCAAGGATATGCAGATAGTGGATGCTCTAGGCACATGACTGGTAACATGTCCTACCTCTCAGACTTTACACCTATGGATGGAGGATATGTTACCTTTGGGGCAGGAATTGGTGGCAGGATTACTGGTAAAGGTACTTTAAAAACTGGTAAACTTGACTTTGAAGATGTGTATTTTGTGCAGGAACTCAAGTATAATCTCTTTAGTGTCTCACAAATGTGTGACAAAAAAAACAAAGTTCTTTTACAGACACTGAATGTCTTGTTCTTTCTTTAGACTTTAAGTTACCTGATGAAAGTCAAGTACTACTTAAAGTTCCAAGAAAGGGCAATATGTACAGTGTTGACATGAAGAAAATTGTTCCTAAAGAGGCTCTCACTTGTCTTGTAGCAAAAGCCACATTGGATGAGTCAATGCTTTGGCATAGGAGACTTGGTCATGTCAATTTTAAAACCATAAATAAGATTGTTAAAGATGGTTTGGTAAGAGGCTTGCCTTAAAAACATTTTGAAAATGACCAAACTTGTGTTGCCTGTCTCGAAGGCAAACAATACAAAGCTTCTTGTAAGCCCAAGACCCAGAACTCTATTACTCAACCATTGTTTATACTTCATATGGACTTGTTTGGTCCTACATCTATGAGTAGTATACAGCATAAGAAATACTGTCTTGTAGTAACTGATGATTATAGCAGGTTCACATGGGTTTTCTTTCCAGGATCTAAGGATAAAACAAAAAGCATTCTTAAGACTTTTATTACTGAAATAGAAAACCTAGTTGATAAGAAAGTAAAAATCATCAGGTGTGACAATGGGACAGAATTTAAGAATAGAGTTATGGATGAATTTTGTAGAGAAAAAGGTATTAAGAGAGAGTTTAGTGTAGCTAGAACTCCTCAGCAGAATGGGGTTGCTGAAAGGAGAAATAGGACACTAATAGCAGCTTCTAGGACCATGTTAGCTGACTCTAAACTGCCCATCACTTTTTAGGCTGAAGCAGTTAATACTGCTTGTTATGTGCAAAACAGGGTTTTAGTGGTCAAACCTCACAACAAGACACCATATGAATTATTTAGAGGTAGAACACCTGCTTTAGGTTTTCTAAGACCATTTGGATGTCATGTCACTATTCTCAATACCTTAGATTATTTGGGAAAATTTGATGGAAAATCAGATGAGGGTTTCTTGGTTGGGTACTCATTAAACAGAAAAGCCATTAGGGTATACAACATAAGAACCAGGAAAGTAGAGGAAAACCTGCATGTTCAGTTTCTAGAGAATAAGTCTAATGTTGCAGGTGAAGGTCCAAAATGGCTGTTTGATCTTGATACTCTAACACAATCTATGAACTATGTACCAGTTGTTGCAGGAACATTTTCAAATGATTTTGCAGGTTCAGAATATAGTGTTGACAAAGGTGAACTAAGCATGGAGAAGGAGAATGATCAAGATCATATTCTGATGCCAATTTGGAACAGTGTTGATTCATCTTCAAAGGATGAGATCTAGAGCTCCCCAAGCTCTGACCCTTCTAATGATGCAAACAAGAAGGACTCTGAAGATGGAAGCAAAGAAGGTGGTGTTGAAGAACAAAAGAATCGTGAAGATAGTACAAATGGAGTTTGTACTGCTGAGCCAAATGTTAGTACTGCTAGGCAAAATGTTAATACTGTTAGCCCACCAGTTCCTACTGCTGATGATTTCTCTGAGGTTGAAGTGGATATTAATAACATGCCACTCAGTTATCCAGTTCCTACAACTCCACACACAAGAATTCACAAGGATCACTCCCTAGAGAATGTGATTGGAGATATATAGTCTGGTGTTAAGACAACAAGGCAGACCATGAATTCTGATCAACAAGGCTTTCTCAGTGCAGTTTATGAAGAGAAGAAGCATGAAGATGCCAATACATGTCTGTTTGCATGTTTTCTTTCACAAGAAGAACCCAAGAACATACTTAAGGCCTTACAGGATTCAAGCTGGGTGGAAGCTATGCAAGAGGAGCTTCTACGTACAGTTCAAAATTCAAAAGGTTTGGGTGCTGGTTGATTTTCCTAAGGGTATGAGGGTTATTGGTACTAAATGAATTTTCATTAACAAGAAAGATGAAAGGGGGATAGTGATAAGGAATAAGGCAAGACTTGTAGCCCAGGGTTACACACAAGAAGAAGGAATTGATTATGAAGAGGTTTTTGCACCTGTAGCTAGGATTGAAGCCATAAGATTACTCTTAGCTTATGCTTCTTTCATGGGGTTTATGGTTTACCAGATGGATGTCAAAAGTGCCTTTCTTTATGTTACTATTGAAGAAGAGGTGTATCTTTCTGAACCTCTAGGTTTTGAAGATCCTAAACATCCAGACAAGGTATACAAGGTGGTAAAAGCTCTTTATGGATTGCAACAAGCTCCTAGAACCTGGTATGGAACATTGGCCACTTACTTATTAGAGAATGGGTTTCATTGAGGCAAGATTGATCAGACCTTATTTATCAAAAAGAACAAGGGAGATATTTTGCTGGTATAGATCTATGTGGATGACATCATTTTTGGATCCACAAAGAAGGAGATGTGCATTGAATATGAGAAACTTATGCATGATAAGTTTCAAATGAGTTTCATGGGTGAACTCACTTTCTTTTTGGGGCTGCAAGTGAAACAAAAAGCTGAAGGCATATTTATCAGTCAAGATAAATATGTAACTGAGATATTGAGGAAGTTTTAGTTTACTGATGCAAAAGTAGCAAGTACACCTATTGATCCAGAGAAACCAATGCTCAAAGATTCAGATGGTGAAAATGTTGATGTACACACCTACAGGTCCTTAATGTATCTCACTTCATCAAGACTAGATATTATGTTTGCTGTGTGTGCATGTGCAATATTTCAAGTCAATCAAAAAGCTTCATATTTAGTTGCTGTGAAGAGAATCTTTAGGTACCTCAAGGGTCAACCTAAATTGGGTCTATGGTATCCTAGGGAATCTCTTTTTGATCTGGTGGCATACTCAGACAGTGACTATCCTGGTGCTAGTTTCGATACGAAATCAACAACAGGTGGTTGTCAGTTCCTAGGTTGCAGGCTAATATCATGGCAATGCAAGAAGCAAAAAATTGTGGCCACTTCTACAACTAAAGCTGAGTATGTGGCTGGTGCTAGTTGCTGTGGTCAAGTTCTATGGATTCAGAATCAGATGCTTGACTATGGGTACAATTTTATGAACACCAAGATTTACATTGACAATAGTAGTACAATTTTCATTATTAAAAATCCAGTTCAACGCTCTAAAACAAAACACATAGGGATTAGGCATCATTTTATAAGAGACTGCAATGAGAAAAAGCTATTTCAGGTTGTTAAAATTCATACTGATAACAATTTTGCAGATCTACTTACTAAAGATTTTGATGTTGGAAGGTTTCAATACTTGGTAGCAATTATTGGAATGATTAATCCTTAAAGTTTTTAATCATGGTATTTTTTTTACATGAAAATGGATTTGTACTGCTAGTAGTGTCAATTAGTACTGTTGTGTATAATTTGTACTGCTAGTGCAAATTAAGACTGTTGAGTTTGAACTGTTAGTCATAGTTTATACTGCTATGAAGCAAATGCTTTGCTTTTTGTTTTCTTGGTTTTGGACTAACATTTGCAGGTTATGGAGTTTGCAATGTGTGAGAAGCAAGTGGTGATATGGTTGCTGACATGATTGATTGATGATGGACATAATTTGGGGATCACTTGACAAAGGTTTTATACCAGAGTTGAGAAATTCTTTAAAATTTCTTTCTTGAAATCTAATTATGATATTTTTGCATATGAATTGATGACATAGTTAGTTAGATAGTAACTGATCTAACTCACTCTTTACCATTTTATAGTTTTATTAGTATAATGTGTTAGTCCAAGGACATCTGGTAATGAGAACAGCGAGCAAAAGTGAATCTAACACATTTGTGTTAGAGGCAACACCTGCCACGAGCTGGAAACCCTGTCAAGAAAGCTCTTTGAATGAGTTTATCTGATCACAGGTAGTTATTTATAACTGAAATTATTAGTTCTTACATAACCAGGGATACTGTTGAATACTGCTAGGCAAAAGTTAGTACTGCTAGGCAAAACTTTGTACTGCTGGATAGCTGTTTGTACTGTTGAGTCATAACCGCTTTTTGAATATAGCCGTTGAGAAGCCGTTGAGATTTTTCTGGTCAATTACTTTACTTAAGGGTTTCCTAAATTGGATATTTTTACTTTTTATCTATATTACCTTTCTTCAATCTAAAGTTATCTTTTATTGAAGTCGGTCCAATAGAAACCCTAAGAATTCTTATATAAAATCTCAATTCGCTTTACTCAACCTACTTTCTTACCTAATCAATCAAATCCCAGCAGTTACATCCAACTTTTACACATAATAATGGCCAATTTAACCTTTTTCGACAAACATAACATGGTGGCATTTTTGGAGAAAACAGAGGAGGGTGCCCACTTTCATCAGATAGTAGATTTTTTGAATGCTACTCATATAAGGTATGCTTTATCTTTAAACCCCACTATCTATGTCTCCCAAATCAAGCAGTTTTGGCAGACTGCCACTGTCAAAACTATTGAGACTAGAGACAAAGAGCTTAATGCAACAGTTGATGGCAAAACCATCACTCTTACTGAATCATCTGTTAGGAGGCATCTCCAACTAGCAGATGACAATGGTATTAGTGATTTACCAAATACTGAAAATTTTCAAACACTATCCAAAATGGGGTATAACACAACATCTCAATCTTTAACTTTTTAAAAAGGTTGTTTTGCCCTACAATGTAGGTTTTTGATTCATACCATACTTCATTTTATGAGTCCTAAGAAGACTCCATGGGAACAGTTCAGTAGCAATATTGCAACTGCTCTAATTTGCTTATCAACTAATAGGACTTATAATTTTTCAAAACTTATTTTTAAAGGTATGGTAAAGAATGTGGATAGCAAATCAAAAATTTTAATGTATCCACGTTTTATCCAAACAATTTTGAATATGAGAAAAAGTCGGCTTCTACCACACCAAATTGTTTATCCAACCCCAACACTTACACAAAAACTTTTTAGTAACATGAGGATGGCCTCAAAGGGGTATAGTGGGGTGAAGGGTTCAACTGGGGTAGTTGACCCTTCACCCTGAACCTGTAGCATATTCAAGGGTGATGATCAAGATGATGACATGGGTGAGGAGTCTTCTAAACAGGGGAGGAAGATAGCAAACTTATATCAAGATCCCAATGTCTTATTGGTCCAAGAAGGTTCTGATGCTCAGGGGAGGCCAGCTGAACCTATGGAAGAAGCTTATCAAGGTCATCAACAAGGTACTGCTGGTGCAGACCTTAGTACTGCTAGAGCAGGCATTAGTACTGCTGGTGCAATCTATGTGAGGAGACAAAGAATTGACAAAGGAAAAGGTATAATGACTGAAGATGAGCCATCAAAGAAGATAAGCAAGAAATCTCAAGCTCAAATGGATTATGACTATGAGGTAGCTCAAAGACTTCAAGCAGAAGAATAAGCAAGAGTAGCTGAATAAGAGAGAATTGCAAGATTCTTGGTTGAGCAGAGATTAAAAAGTGAAGAAGATGAGAGAGCTGCTCAAGAACAAGCTGATAGGAAATTAGCTTCAAAGTTGCAAGAAGAAGAGAGGTCATAATTTACAACTGAAGAACAAGATAGTGCAATCAGTGACCTACTTGAACAGATAAAGAAGCATCAAAGTAAGAAGTCAGCAGCAAAGAAGAAACCTACAAAAGCTCAATATATGAGGTAAATGAAAGACTACTTGAAAAATCAAGACCACTAGACAGAGAAGCAATTAAAAGGCAGATCTTATGAAGAAATAGAGAGATTGTACTGGATAGCCTTTAGGAAGATTCAACATTTGCTACAAGGCACAACATCTGAAGACACTAGTAGAGGTGATAAAAGGGCTGGTGATCAGTTAGTGTAAGATGATTCCAAGAAGCAAAAGATTGAAGAAGAAAAAGAAGGTCAAGCAATTGAGGAAGAAGAAGCAGAAGTGTTAACTGATGAACAACTTCAGCATATGATGGTAGTAATTCCAGAAGCATTGAATGTAGATCCTATTCAAGAAAAACATCCCATCATTGACTGGGAAGTTTACTCAGATGGGGTCATAAAAGGCTGGAAGATTATCAGGGTAGGAGGACAGTCAGAGGTCTACATGTATTTTGAAGATATGATATAGGCATTTGATAGAGTAGACTTGGACAAGCTATGGAGTCTAGTTCAAGAAAACTTCAAGTCTACTGATCCTATTGAAGACAAAGACAAGGAGCTATGGATGGAACTGAAGAGGTTGTATGAACCTGACCCAGAAGATGTGCTATGGAAGTTTCAAGCCCATGACCTTGCTACTACTTGGAGATTATTTGATACTTGTGGTGTTCATCAGGTATCTACAAAGGAAGGAGTGGATGTCTATATGGTAATTGACAAGGACTATCCATTGAGAGCAGGTATCATATTTGTCATGTTAGCTGCTAAGCTTAGAGTTGATGAAGACTCAGAAATGGCAAGAGAGTTAGTAAGAAAGATATATCAGCAAGCAGAAGAAATGAAGACTACAAGACTAAGACTAAGAAGATAGTGTTTGGAAGAATCCTCACAAGGTAATCATTTAATTCAGAAACTTGATGATTTAGGGTAAATCACAAGTTTAGGGGAGGATTGTTAGGAATTAAATGCTCAAGACATTAGTTTTGTATTAGTACTGCTGAAGATATAACACTAACAGTGCTAATGGAGTTAGTACTGCTAGTGTAAGTTGAAGACTGTTGAAGATATAACAAATAGTACTAACTGCTGAGTTAGTACTGCTAGTATAGAATTAGATACTGCTGCTTGAAGACTGAAGATTAGTACTACTCATGATGACGTGTAGAAGGATAAGTATCGAATAGATTTTATGTATATCTTATATAGTTAGAATTATACGGATATTCTGCATGTTTAGAATATCAATACTTATCTTGTAAAGGACTCCTTGTGCTATAAAAGGAGGTCCTAGGTTAGATGTTTAGATATATGTTTTGTTAAGCTTCAAGGTTTTGTAAACCCTAGTGATAAGCAAGATCACTCGTATTATATCTAATAATATTGAAGCGTTTGGTGTTATTCATTGTTCATACAAAACTGTTCATTCATTATTGTTACATTGCACAAATCTTCTAAGTATGAATTCGTAGATTCCGCATACTAGTTGGTATATACTCAAAGTATCCTTAACACAATTCTAAGTATGTTTAGATCCTATCAAGGGTTCCGGCGTGTGGTAGAGAGAGAAAGGTGTGGTGTGTGTGTGTTATAATAAGAAGAGAGATAAAGAATAAGTGTTTTGTAAGATAGGAGGGGCCAAAAGCAGGCAAATGAAAATGTAAAGGGGCGTGGGTAAAAAAGTGGGGCGGAGGGGGTATAGTGACAAATGGTAAAACTTTTACAATATTCACCATGGGACCCATTTGACGTACCAAATGGACTCAAAAAATTACGAAACTTGCGCCATTGTTTTCGAAATAATTATTCTAGTAAAAAAGAGTATAAATATGCAAAACTTTATCGAAGTTAATTTATTTGAAAATTCGATTCGTTTCATGCTTTCTAGGTTGTGCTGGCTCAATAAAGGGATAACGTTCACTTTTCTCAAGATATCTCGCGTTTCTCAAGCTCACATAGCTCGGGAAAAAGTTTAAATACTAAGGTGATGCAAATATAAATATTTGGCTAGTGTAAAAGGTTTTGAAAAATTACCGGGTGTTATAGCACCTACATCATATTTGGAAATCCGTCCTGGATTTCAGTTAGCGTTATCAATCGTGGTTGTGAAAAGGTGAGGGTACTTGCGCTTGAACTCGTCTTCGAGCTCCCAGGTGAACTTGGGTCCTCTCTTGGAATTTCAACGGACTTTCACAATGGGAATACGACTCTGCTTCAACTGCTTGACTTTACGGTCCATAATTTCGACTGGTTCCTAAATAAAGTTCAACTGCTCATCAATCTTAATTTCGTCGAGTGGAATTGCGGCTGACTCATCGGATAGGCACTTCTTCAGATTGGATACGTGAAACGTGGGGTGTACCCTACTAAGCTCTGGTGGTAGTTCAAGTCTCTAGGCTACAGGACCAACTCTGTTCAAAATCTTGAACGGTCTAATGTACCTAGGGTTTAGCTTTCCTCGCTTACCAAACTGTATCACGCCTTTCCATGGCGAGACTTTCAACATAACCTTATCTCCAACCTGAAACTCCAAGGGTTTACGCCTCACATCTGCGTAACTCTTTTGTCGGTCTCTTGCAGTTTTCAATCGGTTCCTAATCTGTACGACCTTATCAGTTGTCTCACGAACAATATCCGGCCCAATGAGCTGAGCTTCTCCTACTTCAGCCCAACAAATTGGTGATCGGCATTTTTGACCATACAGTGCTTCAAACGGTGCGGCCTTAATGCTCGCGTGATAACTGCTGTTGTATGAAAACTCAATCAAAGTAAAATGGGTATTGTAAAACCAGAATCAAGCCCATCTAGGATCATTAGTAACATTGATTGCATACGCAGCAGAATAAGAACAACACAATCAACATCACTAACAAGGTTGTTTTTATTAAACATAAAATAAATAAACTACTACTACTAACGAACACTTAAACACGTTTAATCGACTCTCATTGAAGAGACAATTTCTATTAATTGAATAAATGAGTTGCTTGTAACCTAGACGCCACCCTCTTTATATAATAGAGGGAGGTTACAAAAACCCCAGCTTACTAAGAAAGCTATCTAACTATTACATATTAGGTCCCTATTGTTTCTTCTTTCTTCATTCTTGCTTGTGGTTTTGTAATCATCAAATCTGTAATTCCCAACAATCTTCCCCTATTTGATATTACAAAACAATCTGCATGAAGAAACAATGCTAAAACATGTCATCACAAATAATAAGCTACACATCATAAATCTTCTTCCCCTTTTTGTAATCATCCAATAGGGGTCTTGTGCATCTCGTAAATGCTTCCCCTTAAGTGATGCATGTAGATGGTAAGTATGTTTGAACAATAAGCTTCCCCTTAAAAGTATACGAACCATCTTCTTGAATCATGAACTCAGTGGCATAGATCATCTCTTCCTTCAGTGCGAAAAGACATCAGATAATAAAATGTCTTTGGATAATTCTTGTAGTCAATATATGCATGGCGATCACATGCAATGGCCGATAGTCTCAGTGAGCGCAGACGGATCAACCAGAAACCACTCAATGCTTATGATTACTAATTTTGTGTAATCATATCATGAACTGTATGGTATCATATGCCCCCAAAATATTTGTAAAGCGCGTGTAACTGTTCCAATTAAGAATTATCCCATGAACTGAATATCCAAAACGAACCATGCAACAAATGTCTTGACAAAATCCTAATCTGATTTAGTGCGAACAAGATATGTTTATTACACTTCAGTTATGGGTCTTGGGGTCCCGGACCTTCCTCACCATAACCGACCATTTGATCCCAGATCAAACCCTATAATAATGCGTGTGGTCCCGGACCTTCCACGACATCATTACGTTAGGTACTAAACAGCTCATAAACACCAAACCAAATAAAAGTAACCAAGCCATAAGCATCACATCGTCCAAAATCCAAGGGCATCTGAGGACCTATTATAATAAATATAACGAAAACAGCATAAACAGAATCAAACAGCAGGAACCGATTAGTAGAAACCAAATAACTACCAGCAGGAACCAACCAGCAGAAACCTGCACAACCAGTAGAAACCAAAGCAACCAGCAGGAACCGATCAGTAATTTTTTTTTTACAAGAGCAGCAGAAACAAGAAACGCAGCAGCAGAAACAAACTAGCGTAGCAGCAGTATCAATAGGTAGCAGCAGAATAAAAATACCAATCGTACCATGTCTGATCAAACCCATGTGATATCAACAATAAAATAGTCCAACGTCCTTTAATTTTACTTCACGTATGGAAACCATCAATTAATTACACATCGAATCAGAACCATGATCATTAACAGAATAAAATAACCATAACCCCACAAATTCCATCGACACCAATTGCTATCATAAAAAATAATAACAGCAGCAACAGCAGCAGTACGACAAACAAATCCCACATCAATACCAATCAAATAAGTATCACATATTTGACCCATTTATGAATTCGCAGCAGCACCAACCAATTAAAAACACATGCGACAAAAATGATTTTAATCGATACCCCAATAAGTGGATAACGACAAACCTTAACCTTTTCCACCAACATACAATTAATTCGATCCATGTGCAACAATTAATTTAATTGAGTACGAGGTATTATTTCAGCCAATCAGATCCAATCTTATCGATACCAAAATAAATTAACGATAAACTTGAATAAAACATTACCGATCATACAACCTTTTCCAGATCTGCTTCATCTGCTCCAAAACTGCTAATCTTCAACCACGAACAACCTTGTAGATCCCTAGATATCGAGAGCCACCCTCTCTGATACCAATTGTAAAACCAGAATCAAGCCCATCTAGGATCATTAGTAACATTGATTGCATACGCAGCGGAATAAAAACAACACAATCAACATCACTAACAAGGTTGTTTTTATTAAACATAAAATAAATAAACTACTACTAGTAACAAACACTTAAACACGTTTCAACCTACTCTCATTGAAGAGACAATTTCTATTAATTGAATAAATGAGTTGCTTGTAACCTAGACGCCACCCTCTTTATATAATAGAGGGAGGTTACAAAAACCCTAGCTTACTAAGAAAGCTATCTAACTATTACATATTAGGTCCCTATTGTTTCTTCTTTCTTCATTCTTGCTTGTGGTTTTGTAATCATCAAATCTGTAATTCCCAACAGGTATCCCACCCATTTCCAAAATCAATTGCACATGCTCGAAGCATATCTTCTAAGGTCTGAATTGTCCTTTCACTCTGGCCATCGGTTTGCGAGTGGTATGCGGTACTCATGTCGAGTTTTGTGCCAAAGGCATCCTAAAGTGATTGCCAAAAATTAGAAGTGAATCTGCTGTCTCAGTAAGAGATAATGGATATTGGCACTCCATGTCTTGATACTACTTCCTTCATGTAAAGTCTAGTCAGCTTATCCATACTGTAGTTCTCTTTGATTGGTAGAAAGTAAGCAGATTTCGTTAGTCGATCGACTATTACCCAAATAGCATCGAAACCGGTTGAAGTTCTTGGAAGCTTGGTGATGAAGTCCATAGTAATCCGTTCCCATTTTCACACGGGAATCTTGGGTTGTTGTAGAAGACCAGACGGTTTCTGATGTTCGGATTTAACTTTAGAGCACGTAAGACACTTTCAGACATAGTCGGCAATGTCAGCCTTCATATTCGGCCACCAATATAACTCCTTGAGGTCGTGATACATCTTGTCAGTTCCTGGGTGTACAGAGTACTTCGACTTATGAAACTCAAGCATAATTAAGTCTCGTAGTCCTCCAAAATGGGGTATCCAACTTCTTCCTTGAAAACATAAAATCCCATATGCACGTTTCTTAAGCTTCTTCTGTATCATGCCGTAGAGTTTCTCACTCTTGAGGTCTTCTTGTTGCACGGCTTCTTCTTGTGCCTTAAGAATCTGGGTGGGAAGGTTTGAATTGATAGTCAAAACCAAAGCTCGAACTCGCAGTGGCTTCAACCGTTCCTTACGGCTCAAGGCATCAGCCACGATGTTCGCTTTTCCCGGGTGGTATCGGATTTCACAGTCATAGTCGCTTAATTTTTCCAACCATCGTCGCTGTCTCATATTCAACTCCTTCTTATCCAAAATATGTTGAAGACTCTTGTGATCGGTAAAGACTGTACACTTCGTTCCATATAGATAGTGTCTCCACATCTTAAGTGCAAAAACCACAGCTCCTAATTCCAAATCGTGCGTGGTATAGTTCTCCTCATGAGTCCTAAGTTTTCGGGAAGCATATGCCATGACCTTCCCTCGTTGCATCAAAACTGCTCCGAACATGATAGAACTTATGCACGCCATCTATAAGTTCTTAGGACCGTTTAAGCTCAAGACTGATTAGATCTTATACCTAGGATATAATAACATTGAACATGCAGAGGAATATTAAATAAGAACATCAATGTTTTCAACAAAGTTTTTCATTCATAATGATTCATATAATCATCGCAATTCTAGATGATCAACTCTAAAACGGTTACTCAACAATAACAGGGATCAAAGATCCTTGAGGTGAAACCAACTAAACCCTAGGCGTCTAAACATAAGACTTACGCCTAGGTTCACACACACACTTTTTCCTGGTGTTACATCTTGACACACAATTTAATAAATGCCCCATGTCCTCTTTATATACTAGAGGCCGGATTAGGGTTTACAAAGGAATATCTTTTAAACAATTAAGAATATCTTCTAAATCTTTAGTCTTTGTAGATTTCTCTTCTATTAGATTTAGTCCTTCTTGTTTTCATTCTTCTTGTTTTATCTTCATCAAATCAATAAACCCAACAATCTTCCCCTATTTGATGATGACAAAACAACCACGAATCTTGTACGAACTTCCCTAGACGAAGTAGAGAAGTTGAGATAATTAAATCTCACCCACGAATGAAACAAGCTTCCCCTTAAGTCAGACATCCTTTGTACCATGCTATACCACCAAGGATCTACAAGTTGCAAATTTCTTCCCCTTTTTGTCCTCATCTAATTGGGAACTAAAGTATGCAACTTTGATCTTCACAACCACGAACTACTATCATACTTCCAATCCAGTCTTCCATTGTCTCGAATTACCCGCCATGAAGAACACCAAAATGCTTACTATAAATGAACTAAAGACAGAAAAAACCTAAACCAGTAGTAATAATAACAACTAGCAGTTGTAAAAACCTTCACCTTGATGTAGCATATAAATGGTTAAACATTTTAACATTAAGCTTCCCCTGAAACCCATATGTTAACCATTTGGAAGAACATTTTGAATAACTAACCACCATAGCAACAAACACCATGTAGTACCAGCCATGAACGAGCACCAAATAGCTTACGAGAAATGACTACAAAAGCATTTGAAACCAAGCAGTAGTAATCAATGAACAATATTTCTTTAACTTGAACCTGATTCGTAAGAGTATGCAATGATAACTGATGCGCGTGATGTGTCGTTGCGGTTTAGCAGTTTTAATGCCTACTCAAGTTTTAAATTTATATTTAGCCGACTTATCAATAACACACACACTTAACGAGCAGTGTACCCGGTCAGTATGAAGATAATGGTAAGTAGAGTGTCGATCACTAAGAGTGGAACGTATAATCTCGTTAATCTAATCAGTATTTTAATATCCTAACGCAAGGGGGTTTCAGCCTGAGAGACTGGCACAGTTTTGTTTGCAATTAAATAATAAAATAAACAAATAGGCACGAATCAGCAAGTAGCACACACGTACACAGATAGATACTAGAGACAATAAGAGGGCTGTCCTTATGATTAAGTAGATTGTCACTTGTTTTATTGATAGCTTTATATGAAGTGTATGTAATTAACCCTTTCTCGTTGGTCCTATTCTTATCGGCGAGTAAACCCTTAATGACGACTTATGTCTAAAAGTTATTCCTAAGTGATCAATTTAGAAACAACCGTGGGAGCCACACCTTGTCCCGCAGTCGGGTGCCCGCAAGCCACTAATAAACACAGAGGTGGTCAATGCACTAATAAGTAGTAACCAAAGACATCAACATATAAACTTTAATTGATGGGAAAGCAAGTATTAAAGGGAGTGCAATCTTTCCGTTGTCACATTACACAAGCCACCAATCCTGATGAATTAAAGTTTGCTAAAACAATAAAACAAAACTACTTAATGAATTAAATACATGCAGCACCTTCTTACAGCTCTTGTATCTTAGATTTGGGTGTGTCTTGTGCTGCCTTCTTGACTGAATTCGTCCTTCTCTTCTGTTCGGTCTTTAGGTTTTCGAACTTCCGAATCTCCAACTTCTCTATCTCGTCTGGTCTACGGGGTATTTATAGTTTGTGTCTGAGGAAAGATGCGGCGCATCTACTTAAGTAGATGCGGCGCATGTACTTAACTTCGCGTGGGGTCCAAGATTATAATATTCAGGAATATTCGTACACCGCCAGAAGATGCGGCGTAACTCTTTATTAGATGCGGCGCATGTCCTCTTGTATCTTGGATCGTATCTGGTGATATCTTGATAGAGATGCGGCGCATGTTGATAGTGAGATGCGGCGCATCTGGAGCAGATTTGTCCTGGTCTTCTTCATTTCAGTAGACTCTTCACTTTATGCACGTTTTGCTCCATTATTAGTCCAAAATCGCCAAGTTTCACCAAATGCTTGTTTTTACCTGAGAATTACAAAAGTAAACGATTAAGTATCAATCCTCATACATAATATAGTAAAACAAGTCAAATTAATAGGATAAATGATAGTAATAAAATGTACTTATTTGAGTTCATCAAATATCCCCCCACTTGAACTTTACTTGTCCCCAAGTAAACCTTAGATTAAATCTCATGAAAATGTATCCTAAAAGATGTTAGGATTTATTTTTATATTTAAGCATGTATCTGTTTATTTCGTAATCACACAACTAAACACTTAACGAATTAGAAGTAAAATAAAATAAGTCGATAAAAGCAAATCTAATCGTTTAACTGTCCAGTCGCGACGAATATTCTATCATAAGCTTGGCAAGTATACACATCTCCACCACTAAAGCTAAGGAATAACAAGTCTAAAGCGGTTAAAAAGGGTTTTTAGGCTTAAGGGTTAATTATTCTTATTTCACTATCGATCTCAAATTCCAGAAAAGGCGACAAAATCACAAATACATGATCGAATCCACGAACACGATACTTGCAATTGCTCAAATCCTTAACTCGAATAGGCTAAAGATAGGTCCAAACTTCACCAATAATAATATATCAAAAAGGGCGACAAAATCATAAATACATAGCCGAATCCACGACTACGATACTTAAGATTGCTCAAATCCCTAATCTCAATAAATCAAAGGTTTGGTTGGATAAAGAATAATAAAGGGTATGGATAATATTTGGGATATAAATTGGTGTAAAATAAAAAATAAACAAAACAAATAAATTAAAATCCTAAGTGTGGTTAATCACTATCCCAACCATCCCATGAATAAGACTCATATCATTGAATAACTCACGCTTTAACACTTGAAACACACGCTTTAGGTAGACACGAATTATACTCAACAAAATCTTAATCAAAGAATAATCCTTAATTGGCATTCCCATAACTGCCAATTCCCATTCAATCCATAGATATAATACAACAAATAGTGGCCATATGAACCACTTACATAACTCTACATCGTTGGCTTAAAATAAACATCCAACTTTTTTTTCTTTCTTTTTCTTTTCTCATTTTTTTTTTTTTTTTTTTTTTTGAAACATAAACATAGATGTGTAAAATTTCACCACATCACTACAACTTTCTTTCCGGATAATTTTTTTTTCATACTTTTCATAACTTCAGAAATAATGGTAATAGTGAAAGTAGTAAACACACGAAAAATAAACTCTAAAATATACAATATTTACTTTCACTCCAATTTGCATTGTGCAATTTCCCGACCTAACCATATATAATGAATTACGCACGCGAACACAGGTAATGTAAGGAAACACACTCTGCCTATAGCAATTAACCAACCACGGATTCTAATCTACAGGGTAGGCTAAGGTTTAAGGTGTAACGAAACATTTTAAACATAGGTGTAAGAAACGAAAGGAATGGCTCTGAGGGTTTTTCTAGGGGTATCTTACTCTTAAAATGAGAGTAACAAAAGGGTTTATACGGGGGTTAACTAACCAGTGTAGCTAGTTAATAACACATAACATATAAAGGCTATTTGGTGTAATCCTAGAATTTTACCAATTTAGACAAGTCATTCCAATTAAATAAATAATACTCATTATGGTGGTCTCGAATAGTATACAAGCCAAGTTCTAAAGTTTACAAGTCACCGGCACACTCATAGATTTGTGAATTTTGGAAAAATCACAATTTTTGAAAATAACGTCATGTGTGCAGTTATGCAACTTAGATCTTAAACAAAAACATGCTAAAAAAATTTTTAAGTTTGATATATTAAGCACATTTTAAGCATAATTTTTGAAAAAGTTTAGGACAAGTAAGTGTTAAGTGTTCTAATTCTCCTATCCCCCCACTTAAGTTAAACAACGTCCTCGTTGTTTGTATAAAAGGTTAAAAAACTGGAAATAAAAAGAATTAGAACGGAAAAACTCCCCTGAGATTTGCTCGGTATGATCCTCCATTAGTATATGAGCAAAAATCATCTTTCTTGTGGATTAGAACGTTAAAGCTTCATACTTGATTTATCCACAGGAAATTCAGGAAACTATAATACCACCAACACTTTAAAAACACACCTAAGATAAGAAAGGTTCAACTTGCATAACACATTAGTAGTTAGGAAAAATAAAACTTAAAAATTAAAACTGAAAATCATCAGGTCAGTCGATGCGCCGTATCTTATTGAAGAAGATACGCCGTATCGAGCCTGGAATAAATACGGATCAGAATAAAGATGCGCCGCATCCTTAACCAGGGATGCGCCGCATTAAAATAAACTGATAAATAGTTTTAAAGTCGAAAAATAAAATGAAAATGAAATAAAGGATAGGATGCGTCGCATCTGTTTAAGCAGATACGGCGCATGTAATTACCAAACAGACTGTTAACAGTCTGTTGTAAAATGGCACGTTCCACGGTTTAATCTCTAATGTTCTCTCGTACTCTCGTGCTGAACTTAATGCCAGTCTTCGTCAGATATAACAAGAAACATAACTGAAACATTAAATATAAACATGAGAATAGTTGTCAGTACAATCCAAAATTAATATAAGTAATGTACGGGAAAACGTGTCCATAATGAAAATGCAAAGAGTAGTCAATCCATGGGCTGGTCAGGAGTCACGTCATCTGATTGGGCTCCTGAAGTGCTAGCTCCGTCTGTCCTGGGGCGAACCCTGCGCTCGTATCTGATAATCCTACTCACATAAGCACCGTCTGGGAGGTTGTGGCTGACCCCATTAAGAGCCATCAACCTACTGACACCGTCGACCAGCCAACTCGTATCTCTCCTCATTCCAGCGAGCTCAATTCTCTGCGCCTCTAGAGCCTCCCTCAGTGACCTAACCTCCAGCTCCACTCTCTCGACTCTCTGTCCAATATTGCGGGGAGCTGGTGCTGGTGCATGTACCTCCTCCTGAGCAGGAGCAGCAGCCGGGGCTGCCTGAGCATCCCCCTGCTCTGGCTCAGCAGGCCTAGGTGGTCCAAGTGGTGCCCAGAAGTACCCATCAATCATCTCTTCACACATCCCAAGCCTAGTCGCAAGATAATCCGCATCCATACTAGGCAATCTAGCAACATCAACTGGAAGATCACCGGGAATCTCATCACCTAATATCCCAAAATGCCTAGCAAGACGAGAGACAAAATGGCCCCCAGTCATCTGGCTCCTACCATCTCTCCCTGGAGCAACTCGGTGTAAATAATGTGCTAAGAAGTGAGGGATGTTCACCACAGCCCCCCCGTCCATGCTCCGCAAGAGAAAAAGATCCAAAGTAGTTACCTTCTCAGGGGATTGTCCCCTTCCGGCAATAGTCAGGGCAATCAGGCGATGACAAAGCCTCCTCATTGGCTCTCTAATCAGTGTGTACGAGGGAGTGGTGGAGGTAGAATCACCTCCAGATGAAATCTCAACCCAGTAATCTCCCAACTCCCCACGATCTGAAACAACTCTTAAGCTGTTAGCCCAATAATCAGTAAAACCAGGAGATGCCATCTCTGCTGTAGTATGCAACCCAAGAGCAAGTATAAACTGTCCCATAGACATCCTTCTCTCAAAACCACCCAATCTGAATACTAGAGTGTCAAACGTGTCGAGACCGAGATCAGTCTCCCTATAGTGTAAAGTGCAGAAAAACTCCAACATCAAAACCTTAATTAACGGTTCCTCTATCCTGAACAACCTTTCCCAGGCGTAGGACCTGAACAAAATCTGCCCCTCCCCATCTTTGTATATCATTTCCAACCTAGTTCTCAATCTTTCAGCAGCGTTACCCTCGTCAATATTGTTGATGCTGTCAAAATTCAAAACCGGAACACTGAATACTTTTCTCTGATAAAACTTTCTGAGCTTAGTCATATAATCATCAACAACACCCTGTGCTAGTCCCATCGTTTCAAAACAAAGCCACGGGTGTCTACGTGCAGGCTCAGGTAACTCCATCTGCAATAAACATTCACAGTCAGAAAACAGTCTGTAAGTCAGGTAAATGCGGCGCATTGATTAAATCAATGCGGCGTATCTGTATAAAGTATAAGGGATGCGGGGCAATAAAAGGAATACGGCGTATTGAGATGCGTCGTATCTAGATTAATCAATACGGTGTATCTAAAATTTTAGCAATTTTGAAATAGGTCGTTACGCCGCATTAATCAACCTAGATGCGCCGCATCTAAAAGCATATCAGTATAAAATAAAGGGTTAGGCACGTTTTTCAAGAATCCGTATCCGTGACGTAAACTTCCACTAAATATCACAGTATAATATTCTCCTTATATCAGTTCAAATATCTCAATCAACCACAGCTAATTTACCTTCCCGCTAAATATTCAAAATCAAACCCAAAACCTAAATTTTCGGTCGATTCAATTAGTGCCAAATTCGATGTCCAAATCTAAAATTAACTTAGGGGAAATAATTAATTCCGAGTTCTAATCATATCCCTACATCGTTTAAGCGCGAATCGATTCAATCCTATAAACCCTAATTTTTGTATTAATCAAAATTAAATCGAAATGTAATAATTACCTTAGTATTTGTGATTAGGAGAACGTTTTAATGTTCGGATTAAAGGCGGATTGAAGAAAGATGATCGGATTTTGAGTATAATTTTAGTGCGTGTTCTTAACTGTGTGTATTTATGCGGCGTATTCCCGTCGTATTTATAGGGCGACACGATGCGCCGTATTAGAAAATTGGGATGCGCCGTATCTAGTTAATTCCGTTGACTAGTCAATAAGTCCTAGTTGGTCAGGGATACGGCGCTTCGGATATTTAGATCCGCCGTATCTCTATGTTAGTTAACGAAATTTAAATGAAGAACGTACCTTGGCCTCCGCAACACAGTTCCTTATACATCAAATTTGGGTAAAAACGGCACACCATATAGATGAATTCAAAATAAGAGTAATAGGCATAAACGTTTCATTAATAATCGTAATCTTATTGTTTAGTGGATAAGGATTTATTCCGAGGTTAGGAACAAATATCGTTTTTGAGCATATAAAATTAAGATTACGAATTGAATTAGACGTATAATAAGGATAATAAAACTGAGATCATAGTGTAGAGAACTTTCCTTTGGGCAGTTGAATTATCGTAGAGTTTACCTGGGATTCTATTTCAAGAATTAAAGAAGTTCAATGTTACCAGTACTGAGTTTTCCTCCACTCTTTCCGTCTTATGTTCGGTCACTTCAGCTAGCGTCTCTTGGTTTTGTTCAGAATGTAATCCTTCTTGGTGATGCTTGAGTCATCATTTATCCTGAAAAATAAACAACTTGCACACGAGAGTAGCGGACCGATCAAAGTAAATATCAAAAATCAACTATATTTATCAAATTATATTCGTCGTATTAACAAAAGTTTAATGCGCCGTATTTTCGTTACGTTTAAAAAATAAAAGATTTTTGATTCAGTAAGATGCGCCGTATCGACAGAGATCGATACGCCGTATTTGTTTAATAATTCGCAAACTGTTTTTAATTAAAATAATAGATACGCCGTATCTGCGAAAGCAGATGCGTCGTATGGCGTTAACGTTTAGAAAAAAATTTTTATCAAAACAGATACGCCGTATCTACAAAAGCAGATGCGTCGTATTATTTTATCGCTTAGAAAAATTTTCTTGTTAAAAACAGATACGCCGTATCTTGGGGAAAAGATGCGTCGTATCGAATTAATTAAACGCGTTGTATATAAAAAAAATAAACGCAATACGCCGTATCTGAGAGATCAGATGCGCCGTATCGTTTGATTTAGCACAGTACAACGATAGCAGAACAGAAAAATACGAAAAATAAAAACAAAAAAAAATAAAACACACGAAACAAAAATAAAACACACAAAAATAAAAACAAAAGCAAACAAATAACACACAATACAACAAATATGCAAAATAGTACAATGATGCAATTTAATCTAATAAAAAGAAAAATAACCTAATTAAAATACTAATCAAATTAACAGATAATAACAATTCACTCCCCGGCAGCGGCGCCAAAAACTTGATGCGCGTGATGTGTCGTTGCGGTTTAGCAGTTTTAATGCCTACTCAAGTTTTAAATTTATATTTAGCCGACTTATCAATAACACACACACTTAACGAGCAGTGTACCCGGTCAGTATGAAGATAATGGTAAGTAGAGTGTCGATCACTAAGAGTGGAACGTATAATCTCGTTAATCTAATCAGTATTTTAATATCCTAACGCAAGGGGGTTTCAGCCTGAGAGACTGGCACAGTTTTGTTTGCAATTAAATAATAAAATAAACAAATAGGCACGAATCAGCAAGTAGCACACACGTACACAGATAGATACTAGAGACAATAAGAGGGCTGTCCTTATGATTAAGTAGATTGTCACTTGTTTTATTGATAGCTTTATATGAAGTGTATGTAATTAACCCTTTCTCGTTGGTCCTATTCTTATCGGCGAGTAAACCCTTAATGACGACTTATGTCTAAAAGTTATTCCTAAGTGATCAATTTAGAAACAACCGTGGGAGCCACACCTTGTCCCGCAGTCGGGTGCCCGCAAGCCACTAATAAACACAGAGGTGGTCAATGCACTAATAAGTAGTAACCAAAGACATCAACATATAAACTTTAATTGATGGGAAAGCAAGTATTAAAGGGAGTGCAATCTTTCCGTTGTCACATTACACAAGCCACCAATCCTGATGAATTAAAGTTTGCTAAAACAATAAAACAAAACTACTTAATGAATTAAATACATGCAGCACCTTCTTACAGCTCTTGTATCTTAGATTTGGGTGTGTCTTGTGCTGCCTTCTTGACTGAATTCGTCCTTCTCTTCTGTTCGGTCTTTAGGTTTTCGAACTTCCGAATCTCCAACTTCTCTATCTCGTCTGGTCTACGGGGTATTTATAGTTTGTGTCTGAGGAAAGATGCGGCGCATCTACTTAAGTAGATGCGGCGCATGTACTTAACTTCGCGTGGGGTCCAAGATTATAATATTCAGGAATATTCGTACACCGCCAGAAGATGCGGCGTAACTCTTTATTAGATGCGGCGCATGTCCTCTTGTATCTTGGATCGTATCTGGTGATATCTTGATAGAGATGCGGCGCATGTTGATAGTGAGATGCGGCGCATCTGGAGCAGATTTGTCCTGGTCTTCTTCATTTCAGTAGACTCTTCACTTTATGCACGTTTTGCTCCATTATTAGTCCAAAATCGCCAAGTTTCACCAAATGCTTGTTTTTACCTGAGAATTACAAAAGTAAACGATTAAGTATCAATCCTCATACATAATATAGTAAAACAAGTCAAATTAATAGGATAAATGATAGTAATAAAATGTACTTATTTGAGTTCATCAATAACAAACACCTGTCATGTGTATGTCTTATCCAAGCTCCATAAATCACGAACAAAAACCAATCAATCATCTTTGTGTGTGTCGTAGGATAACACAAATAAATCCGAGAACCATAACCACGTGCTATCCAATACTAAACATTCTGTGTGTGTTCCCAAACCCTAAACTTTAAAAAAATCCATATCCAGTGGTAAATACTAATCAAGAAATTCTTATAAAGAGCCATTACCACATTAGGGTTTCCCGCGTCCTGAAGAATAATCATCATCGTCTAATATCTGGTCACACAATGAAGCATTAAATCAGAACTTGTCATGTTACACATCAACACCAGTTCTGCATATACGCCAACAGTACTAATCTTCAATGGCAGTACTAAGTCGAAAACGTAGCAGTACAAATGTGTAACCATTTGTAGACGAGCAGTAATAAAGTGTAAAATGGGCAGTACTAAGTTCATATATAGTAGTACAAACAATAGCCAACAATACTAACTCGAAGGGAGCAGTACAAACTTCCACTAGCAGTACTAAAACCTTCTCGTGCACTTTATAACGATCAGGACAATGTGAACACATCAGTACAAACATGTAATACCGGCTGTATAAACGTGGGAGCTAGGGTTTGCCATCTTCTTATGGCTACCGGTAACTCTATGCTTGCTTTGGCTTACTCTCGTATCATAATAAATCAAGCAACAACAGTAAGCTCCATCTGTGTATCGACATCATCATCTTGAATATACTATCATCATAAGTCATGCATATATTCTATTCAATAGTAGCAGCACCACAAATCAATTAACTTTGAAGACATAAAACACGAACTGAACAGTTTAGGATTTTCTTGAAAACCCTAATAACCCAATCGTCCTTCAAAGCTGCTTTTCATTTATGAATTTGAGGCACCAAACAACATATATCCAACTTCCATAATGAATGAATTCAAGTAAACACGAATTTAGGAAGTTGAGTATCACAAAAACCCTAAAAATCAAAAAACTTATAACTCCTCTGCAGCAGTTTTCAAAAATTAATACCTGACAATTTATAGCTCAGATTGAAGATCCCTTCAGTGAAATTGTACCTTGATATATTAATAATCTCTAGTAAAAATTTCAGCCCGATCCAACGGCTAACGAAGGAGTTATCGTCCTTTGAAAACAGCTCTGTAGAAAGTTACGAACATTGAACCAAAATTGATTTTTCTTCTTCATTCTTCGACAAAACCTTGTACATCCCTAGATATCACGATCTCCCAGGCTCTGATA
The DNA here is from genome assembly GCA_021014915.2 of Artemisia tridentata subsp. tridentata. Lineage (NCBI taxonomy): Eukaryota > Viridiplantae > Streptophyta > Magnoliopsida > Asterales > Asteraceae > Artemisia > Artemisia tridentata. Next base: position 59,259,941 of record CP139504.1, read on the forward strand.
CCAATTGGGATATTTAGAATAACTTCATGGATCGTTTAAGCACTAGGGATTAACAATAATAACAATGAATAAATATGATGCGTAGCGGAATACACCAAAACACCATTATTATTGATACAAGGTTCTTCGTCATCATCTCTAACAACTACTTACAAAACAAACAGCCCCAATACTACGTGATCAAGTGTAGTACGGTTACCTAATCTAACAGGGATCAAAGATCCTTGAGGCTTAAACCAAACACAAACCTAGGCGTTTATACAAGACCCTACGCCTAGGTTACACACACACACCTTTTCCTGGTGTTACATCTTTGACACACATAAAACATAAAGACCAGTATCTCTTTAATAGAGAATTAGGTTTACAAAAGTATTCTAAACCGTATATTTGGTAATCTCCATCTTTTTGTAGAATTTCCTTTTGTCATTGTAGGTCCTTCATTGTCACAACCCGCATTTTCAGGATATTTTCCATATTTACTATTCATCTCGGGAAATCACTATTCATCATTTACTATTCACCGATCACTATTCATCATTTTACTATTCATCGTTTTCGGAATCAATTTGAGATTCTGAGAAGCGTTCAGAAATTTTACTATTCACATGACACTATTCATTCCCGGAGAAAATTCTCTATTCATGGTTATCGTTCATCACTTCGTAAACTGGATTTACGGGTATTCAAATACGCGTAACCGGTGAGGTTTAGCGGCGTATTCATACATCATCACTAAGGACCCGTCATATAGACTAGAAGTAGTCTACATATCATCAGTAACATCTTCAGTATCCTAGGTCATGCACGGATATGCATTATTTCAATTTACGTATGCTTAATTTGTAATTAACGTTACCACTCAGTTTTTACTACTAATAATATACCCGATACTCCCGACAGTGATCCCAATATGTTTTCCTATTCAATATAATGATATAAAAATTATATTATTAATTTACCCGGTGTTTTAAAACCATTTGCTATATTTTCCGGAAAACGCCTATAACAGCGTCGGTTTGCGAATTTTCAACTCGATAATTATTTTAACACCCGATTCTCATCAGGAATACAATTTCATAATTTTTACAACTTCGTCATATTTTATTTCACCTCGTCACGATTTATTTCAAGATAACTCGGTACCCGATGACACCCAATGTATACACAAATTAACTAAACTCTTATACTAAGTGGACACTTGTCAAGATTACAACCAATCCTTCCTTATTTAACCATGTGTGCCGCCCCCCTCCTATATCCCATGTGCCAAATGCATTAATTGAATTTGTAAGATTTAATTAGAACTTCCACTAACTATAACACATACAACACAAAACATTTAGGTGAAATAAGATCAAAACCCTCTCCACCATCATCACCAAGAACCGGCCACTCCAAGAACATCAACCAAATCCATAAATTTTTTCAAGAACAATGTATAATCATACTCCCTTTACATTCCTAGTTATGTATTTGTGATCATACTTCAAGATTTCTACTCATTTCTTAGCAAATCTCATCCAATCATCAAGTAAGTTTCAAAGTTATGTTTTGATCATTTTTATCCTTTCATTTGATGTATATGTTCAGGTATTTACAAGTTTTATTGATCATCCATGCAAGATACTAAAGTTATACATACCACTTTTGAACATAAACTTCCTAAATCACTAGATCCATAAGTTTTCCCTAATGATCTCATGAAATCCACCATGATTGGTGATGTTTAGGACCCCATGACACCCTAAGAAGGTGTATGGTAGGATTTGCGAACTTGTGGAGTTGATTTGAAGAGATATGAGTAAGTTTAGAACTTTAAAAATGGATTTTAAACATTATAGATAAGGGTCTGTCCTTAATCGGCAGATCTGGAATTTTCAGTAACTGATGGGTCATTTTGGCCTTCATATTTAGAAAGTACTTTCAAAAACGAAACCGTGGCCGCAAGAATCACTAAAATCCGAATTATAACGAAGAAGTTATGAATTATTAAAGTTACGCGACGAAAACTATAATTTTCAGAAAATAGTGTGCTGTTGGCCGAACTTTAAAGGGGAAAATGAGTCGTTAGTCGTGATCTAGATGAACCGAGACATTGAAAATATGTTAGTTTATGTTTATACGAACCCGCGGATATAAAGAACGTTTAAAACAAGCTTGTAACGACCGAGATACGAATTGTTGAAGATCCGACGAACTATATTGTTTTTGACAGCTCACTTTTTAAAGGAGTTTTTAGTATGAAAACTAGTATTTTTACAAGTCACTAAGTTGATAGCCGATTATCTAATTGATCGAGACATAATTGGTCAAAAGTTGAATATAACGATATTTAGATATTGTTACAAGGTTTACAAAAACATCGAGTTTTGTCACTAACACTTATCGAGCTATATTTCACGACTAGTTTTACGAGGCCGTTTTGGCATATTTTCACAAGTTGTAAAAAGAGCTATTTTGCGACGAAAACATTATATTAACCAATATAACACCAAACAAGGATCGTGGAGTACCGTTTCAACATATTTACACGAAAAGTAGTATTTAACTTAACGAGACGTCAAAATGTATTTTTCGACGATAAACGTTATTTTCCAAAATCATCGAGTGGTATCAATAACATACGTATTTGCATGTGTAACATCATTTCATTGCTTACATTAGATTCCATCATTCATATTAGGTTGCGATTAGAGATCGTGCCTCATTTCGTGTATCTACTCTTGTCATCGTAGCTATCGCACCAGGTGAGTTTTCATAGCCCCTCCTTTTATACGTTTTATAATCTCTTTGGGGGAGATACATGCTCAATTACAAAGTATTTTCATTACTTGCTTTCAAAATAGTTATGCGTTGCTTTATTACTAGTGTATCCTTCGATAGGAGCACTGTTTACTCATTTCAGACTCGATTCATTTTCATGGACATAAGTGCATAACTTTTATCAGTTTACAAATTGCCTAAGTTAAGAACCGGTAGCTAGCATATCAGGGTACGTAACTACCCACATTCAAGGTGCGTAACCACCTACAATCAGGGTATGGATTTACCTACAATTTCACGGGTGTGTTTGATCACCTGCAATACCTAGGTACAGGATACCTACCATTTCACGGGTGTGTTTGATCACCTGCAATACCTAGGTACAGGATACCTACCATTTCACGGGTGTGTTTGATCACCTGCAATACCTAGGTACAGGATACCTACCATTTCACGGGTGTGTTTGATCACCTGCAATACCTAGGTACAGGATACCTACCATTTCACGGGTGTGTTTGATCACCTGCAATACCTAGGTACAGGATACCTACCATTTCACGGGTGTGTTTGATCACCTGCAGTACATCGGTATGACGATGCCTACATTTCATAGGAGTGTGATCTCCTACAGCTAGAAAAACCTTTTCGGTGTCTTGAACTTAGGGCAAATCATAATACTTTGGTTTCTAACTTGTTGTACAGAAATTTAGTTCGATGAACTATTCATATACATTACTTATGGTCCAATTTCAATGCTTTTCATTAAACTCTATGAACTCACCAACCTCATGTTGACGTTTTAGCATGTATTTTCAGGTTTTAGCAAAGGCACGCTACTGGAGGTTTTGGCAGGGCATGGCATGGTCATAGAAGACTCTGATAAAACAATTGGGACCGCTTAACTTATTTTATGGGCAACTTCCGCACCACTTTTCATAATGTAAATTTAACACTTTTGACTTATCAAATATATTCTAAATGATTGATGTGAAAACCGTTCTTTACACTTGTGTTATGATACCAATTGAGTTGCACCCCAGCGACACGTAAGCTTCCGCTGGACCCGATTTTGGGGGTGTAGGACCTTCATGTTTCACTCTTGTTTCATTCTTCATTTGTGGTTGTTTTGTACTTATCAACTCAAATGTAAAACACAACACACTCCCATTTTCTCAGATAGCAGCGGAAGCTAAATCTTGGGGTATTACCTCATTGATACATCGTCACAATGATAGAAAATGACTCTAAAAGAGACGTTTTTAAAAATGAGTTATCATTCATTTATTTATCAGAGTTTTTACAGCAAAAGAGAGACTTTTGCAAAAAGAGAGGTCCCAAAGTCACGTGTTTGAAATAGGAAGATGAATGATAACAGGTTTGGACGTCCTCATGTCCAATGTCACTCCGTGCAGTAAGGCCATAAGTGCTCAGTTACCTAGGATAACATGCTTAAAGGTCAACACTAAGGGTGAGTGAAATTCGTAGGTTTAGTTGGAAAGTAGTTTGAATACATGTTCGTGTGGGCATCAAAGCACCCAAAGATAAGTTATATGGTATTATTGCATCTAAGCTCATGACACTTCACGTTAACATGCCTATAGTCCAATGATGGCACTGCAGACCAATCAGTGATTAGACGTAAGGTTAACTTGCCAAGGTTAACCTCGTAGTTCTCAAATATAGTGCTAATTGGTACCCGGTAGGGGCACACCAACGGGAGTTGTCAAACTCCAGATAGTTCTATCCATCATATTCGCGTTCACTCGCAAGTGATTATGGTTCATGAAATTTAAGTTATAGTGGCAAGGTGGTACTCGCACAATAATCAATTAGGAGAAAAAAAAATACTTGTATTCGGTTTAAAGCATGTATCCCCCTCACAGGTTTATAAAACATTTAAAAGTGAGGTTTAGGTAACGGGATTTAAAAAGTGTGAGGCTACGAACTTACCTTAATTCAGGGAAATCTGATTGATGTCAAAAGTGACTCAGATATTAGACGGCCTACTCACGCAACCTGAGTTAGTGTATGTCAAGTCTTAGTTGGTTTGTCTACGTTTCTAGACTTTGTTTTTAAAGTAGATGTTTCCTTAATTCACTATATTTTTAGATAACGTAAAACCGTTCGGGCTATCATAATCCAGAGGTCATGTAGTAAACGTTCGAGGAGCCATGGCACTTTAACTCGTAAACCCAGCAAACTCGTCGAAATGTATACCTAAATGGAACCCCTCACATAAAATTCCCTAGTATTGTGGTACGTTGTTAAGTTAAAAAGATAGGTTTTCAATTTAAAAAAATATTTCACTTATACCCTTAAGTTTGTAATTTGGCAATATATACCCTTTGACTTTTAACTTTTACAAAACTAGTCCTTTATATAATAATTATATATATACTAACCCTTTAAATTTAAAACTTTACAAAATAGGTTCTTATACTTATAATTTTTTGAAAATAACATAAATAACCCTTATACTTAATAGTTTCCAAAAGTTACAATATATATCCCTATGCATGGAATACGTTACAAAACTATTCCTAAAATCATGCAAAGTGTGTTTTAAGTATAACAAAGGGGTTTTACAGCTTATGGCTTATTAGAATAAGCTTAGGTAAGTAGCTTTTAAGAGCTTATAGCTTATGGTAAGGGCTTAAGACCAAAAATATCAAATCGATAGGTTTTTAGGGTTTTAGGGTTTTAAAAAGGTAACGCCTAGGTTTTTGTGATCAAGGCTTAAACAAAGGGCTTATATAGGATCTAGAAAAGTTTATAAACATTATAAAACCATAAGAGAGCTTATTGAACAAGTGGAAAGACTTACTCGACTAGAAATGGTTCGTATAGGGGTTTAGGGTTTCTCGGCTAGAAATGATTCGACAAGGGTTTCTAGGCTTGATCCTCTTGGTTCTTTGGCTTCTAAGGGCTTCTATACTACTGCTAGGATTGAGTGAGAGCATGTATTTGAGGTGGTGTGGCTATGTGGAATGGTTTGGAATGGAATGGGGTGTCTCGCTATTTATAGGGCTCGACAACTTAGTGGTCAAGTTTTAGGCGTGGAGTGGTGGCCAAGGGTGGAGGGGGTGACTAATGGTAGCTAGTTGATGGCTAGGAAAGGCTAGGGTGGTAGCTAGGGTGGTGTAGGGTGGTGTGTAGCCATGGTGATGCCGCGGTGGTAGTATGGCCATAAGTAGGTGACGAGTAGGTGATGGTGGTGTGTGGTAGGTTGCTTGGTGATGACAAGCTGGTGATGGAGGTGCTAGGTTGCTAGGATGAGTCATAGTGGTGTCATGGTGGTGCTAGGGTGCTAGGTTAACTAGTTTTTAGGATTTAGGGCTTGATTTAGGATTAGGGTTTAGTACTAAGATTAGGGTTTAGATTAGGGTTTAGTACTAGGATTAGGGTTTAGAAAGTAATTAGGGACTAAGCTTAAGGTTTAGGAATCATGTACTAAGCGGATGTAACTTGTGCTAAAGAAATAGTAAGGTTTAAACATGGTTTAGGCACCTAAATGACCTAATTTAGGTTCTAGGCTTAAAAGGCTTGTACATTGAGCTTTAAGTGGTTGTACTAGAGTTTAGGAAGGAAAATGTAGCTAGGATAACTTATACTTAAGCCTTGAACACTTTCAAACTAGTATTAACTTGAAATTAGGGTTTTTAAAATAACCGTAAATGTATAGGGCTTGTTTTAGTAAAATGTTAGATATAGTAAGTTAGATTAATAGTATACTTAATAATATGATTTTTGTAACTTAGACTTGACATACTAGGAGGTTTACATGAGGTAAACATAGAGATATTTGGCATTGGTACGTATCTAATTACGACCCAAACTTATCACCAATTAACATGTCGCCCTAGAACATCTATCCTTAGGACACATTTTTACTACATCTCACTTTTCTCTCTCCTCTTGAAGGAACATGTCGCCTAAGAGATGAAACCTAGACTCCGCGAGCATGAAACAACTCATAGCTCAACAAGTTGTAGAGACAGTTGCTGCCTACCGAGTCAGTGGGACTACAGTCGAAATGGAGCCCACAACTCGTGGTTGCTCTTACAAGGAGTTTATGGACAGTAAGCCCCGCACCTTTAGTGGAAATGAAGGTGCAGTGGAAATGTGCAGATGGTTCGAATATGTGAAATCACTACTTCGATGTGGAAACTGCTCCGAGGAAGACAAAATCAAGTTTGCTACTTGCACGTTTTAGGGACGTGCCATGGCATGGTGGAATGCCTATGTTCAATCAGTAGGAGTCGATACCGCCTACTCAATTCCTTGGGACGAACTGAGAAAAATGATGATTGCAGAATACTGTTCGAAGAGCGAATTACGAGCGATGGAACAAGAAATATGGGATTGGACTATGAAGGGAGATGATGTCATCGGTTACACCACCCGCTTTTATGAGCTGGCACTTCTATACCCTGCTATGACAGAACCTGAGTACAAGAAACTTGAACGGTACATCCAGGGACTCTCCCCGGAGATTCAAAAGGATGTCGCCTCCTTCAAGCCTACTACTATGCATGAATCCATCCACATGGCGCATAATGTAATGGGCCAAGTTGTGCGAACTAGGATTGCTCAAGGTATCAACAACGACAATCACAACCGCAACAACAACAACAAGAGGAAACAGGAGAACAACCAAGGAAATGAAAGGGTTCCACAACCTTCCAGAAAGTCAAAGTTGGTCGAAACTTGCATTGCCGGATCTAGTAACGGAAAGGCCTATGCTGGAAAATTACCAATGTGTAGTCATTGCAAACTACACCACAACGAGTCTTGCACTTTGAGATTCCACAAATGCCAGAAGGTTGGACACCTGGCTACAGGTTATAGGTTCAACACCTCTGCAAAAGCAAAGATAGTGCTAGGGAACAATCAGAAGGCTGATGTGACCTGTTATAGGTGCGGAAAGAAGGGGCACTATAGAAATGAGTGCAAGGAACCGAAGTATTAGGAAACCTTGAAGCAGTAGAAAAACATAACTTGAACGCGATGTCAAGAGGGTCGACTGCCCTGTATAACGAGACCTAAGTTTAGACTCTCTTAAGATGTATTCCTATAAGACTTTATTAGTACCTTTCTGTGAACTTCGTCGTATTGTATGGATTGGTGTATGTTTATCCTGAATTGTAAGCTTATTTGACTCATGACCATCTGCAATCTTATATCAACTGAATGTATTAAACGTCGCCCGATGCACTACAAATTTATCTACTATCTAATAAACCACTTTGTTACATTTTGCAAACTATATTGATTCCTATGTAATAAACCAATTTGTTACCTTACCAATATTTCATAAACCACTAAACGGTTTCTCTAACATCTTGTAAATTATGTTACAATCATCCTATCAGTTTTACTATGGTCTCATAAACTATTTTGCTCCCGTGTGAGCTACTTTCGTCGTTATCCCATGAAACAATAAACTGTTTTGCTATTACACTACAAACTATTTTGTGGTCACCTCACAAACCATTTGTTTATTTCCTACGAAACTACTCCGCTATTAATCACAAACCAAACTGCAACTTTTCTACTATCTTGCAGAGAATAAAGTGTTTTTCCTACTATCCTATAAACAGTTTTGCAAACCGCCCTATAAACTATCTTGTTATCACCTTGTAAACTAACTACTTCTTTGAAAAGTATTTCTTACTACTACCTCATAAATAAAATAACCGATATATTTCTTGTAACTAAACCCAGCATTGCATCGTTGAACCTTAATTATACAAAGCCTGATCACCTATGTATAATTCAGGTAGAACCATGATATGCTAGGAATGGTTGCCTTAAAACTTTACCAAAAGACAAATTTTCTATTTCCATTTCGAGAAATCAAAAACTCAAGTGTTTGGTACATAAAAGTAGTGCAAGACTTGGGCATCCGTGTTAAAAGCACCGTAACCAAATAGACTTCAACGCAATCTTACCACATAAAAAAATCAGCCTTATCTCAAACCAAGTCCTAATTTGAGAGAATAAGCTACATCACCAGCCATCATCGAACGACTCCACCAATTAGCACCTCATTATACACTACCCCTTCCGATTCTGAGACACCTCATCATCAATCAGACAAATCTTTAAATTTGATAGCTACTGGATAACTTATAACCCCGTACGCGATTTAAATATATCCTTGCTTTATAGCAATTATGTCAAATAGTTGCAATGGTTATAGTCAGATCCTTAATAGAGACCTTACCTTCTACGCAGAACGCTAAATACTTGAACAACTTGACTGGCCGATTACCAGTAGCAACCAACATCGTTCTACAAGGTTATACTCTCTGCGTTAAGTACTAGGTACACTACTGAGCCAACCAACTGACTGCTAGTAGCAATCAACACCATCCTTCAAGGTCGTACTCTAGACGTATAAAACTCCCCGTACTAGCTTGGGTGATCCTATGCCCACAAAACCTGGACAATTTGACATCGCCCCGGTGTATACTGGATGTCGAAATACCACTCCGTAATCACCTACGATGGAAAACTTGTTGGCGTACCGTATGTTAATAGAATTCTAGCAACACAAAAAGGACCCCTCAGCATAAATGAACAATGAGTGAACCACTAAGCTTTTAAGGATCTAGAGAATTACTAGAAGTTGACTAGTAACCCAACAGAAGCCTTAAGACCTTACGAAGTAACCTGAACCACTAACGTGGAGACAGATGTCGAACCCTTCACTAATCCCTAGGGAATACAAGCTGGTCTAGGACATGAGGTGTTAACAAAACACCGTTACTCACTAAACCAAACCTTAGAGGTAAATCAAGCACCTCCACCTCAGACTATAGATATCGATATATCATACTTTGACATTCCTTCGTCAAAGTACAATTTTTCTCTTCATTCCTTATAATGAGGTTCCTTATAAATAACGGATGCATTAGGTCAGATTATCAATATACCATTAACCTTTTAACATGGTGCCCTTTAGGAGTCTAGATGACTCAACCCCATTATTTTTTACATCAGTTCCACACCGAAATGCCAGGAAGCCTTAACATACTGAACGATCATTCATACACAGTCCTTACTTGTAAACAAGTAAGACATCTCTCTGCATAGTATCCAACTGATTTATTCATTCCAGACCATTAGTGCAACAATCTAAGTCATGACACCTATTATCATGGCTTAAGTATGTCGAATACTTAAACCTATAAGCTTCGCCTGATATTAAACAGCAAGCCCTACTCAGCCTTGACAACTAGGAATCGTCTTTGGACACTCGAAAAATATGTAGGTGTACATACCCAACTACACCTTCTCCTTCGATATTCTCTCTTTAAGGACCGTTCTTTAAAAAAATGCGTTAATATCGATCATAAAAACTCGTAATGACATTTTCCTGAAATACTTATTCTGATGGGTCAAAAAAATTTTGGTCAAACTTTAATAAGGTTTTTGGCATATTAAGGAATAACCAGATGTCAACTTTGGAAATATTGTTTTATCTACAACATGTTTAAAAATCTATTTCACTAAATGATAAATCTTCCGAGGTCATACCACTTTACATAACTAGTAGTTTCAAACAAAGAAATGTCTATTGCTTAGAAAACACTTTTGGTCAAATTTGTATAAACAACTACACAAATAAAGTTTTACCCATGCCTCTGAAAAGGGAGACACCCAATTACGAAACAAACCTTAAGGACCAGCCATCCTACCACCTTATATCAGAATAGGATTAAACTTTACGCTACCATGATTTAAACCAAAGGGATGGTTTAAGGCCAAGAAAAATTTAGTGGTGTCCACCCAAACAAAGTTGTAATTCATCACAAAGTTAAGGCTGATCAGCAGAAACCGTTATGATTGCTAGTGCAACCAGAAATTCTAGAATGGAAATTTGGAAACATATAACTATGGTGAGAGGATTCGACACACGGTTAAGGTGGTTAAACCTTGTATACTTTGTGTGTAATGATATATTAAGTTTATATGATTAAGTACGCGGAATTTACTTAATCACACTTAGAAGGTTATGTATGTTATGGAAATGGAAGAATTATGTTTGTTACTTAACAATGAACAAAGAAAGTTTATCACCAAACGATTCAATATTATTCAAAATAATACGAGTGATCTTGAATTTATCACTAGGGTTACAAAGACCTTGAATCTTATGTTTCTAGATTTGTGATATATGTTTTTGTTTGTTCTATGTCTTAACAGATATGAGTTTGTATATTTTTATATAATCACTAGTCTAAGATCTCTTTTATAGTCCAAGAGATCTCTTACAATATTGCTTTATGTCTAATCAACACTTGTCTTACAAAAGATCAAGTCGAGCTAGCGTATGGAAGATTATATCTCTCAAGTTGTTCAAATGAATTAATGAAAGCACATGCATCAACTTGTTGACTGAGAACATATCTAGATATTATTTTTGCATAAGAGTGACTCATACAAATAATATCTTCTTCGATCTTATCCTTGTAGCAGCTCTATGACTCACTGATCAGCAGTACCATTTTCTACTAGCAGTACCTTCTACTTGAACTAGCAGTACCTTCTTGTTCTAGCAGTACCTTGATCATGAACTAGCAGTACCTTCTTCTTAAAGTATTTTCCCATACTCTAACTTCAGAATATTTAATTCCCAACAATCCTCCCCTAAACATGTGAATCATTTCAAACATGTTTTCTGAATTAAATGAGGACTTGAGAAGATCTTTCAAACACTTCATGAATCTGAACTATTCTTCTTATTCTGAACTGATCTGCTTTGTTCTTCTTTGACTTCAGCAATATCAAAACATTGAACCAAAAGATGGTGCAATTTCCTTGGATGGAGGAATTGTAAGAGGCAATGATGCTGTGTATCTTGGATGCTTGTTTCAACAAGTGAAATCATCTAACCAGCATGTCTTTGAAGTGAAATTGAAACTTTTCTTCGTTTGACCTAGATAGAACTTTCTCCTTTAGGAATGCTTCATCCCTTCTGAATATATGATCTATTCTTGTCATTTTCAACCTCTATGTCATCATCTTGTATGCTCTTATCTTCTCCTTCCTTTTATTGGATTATTCTTCCTTTTCTGGGCAATTATTTCCTTCCCTGAGATTGTAACCTCCCCTGAAGCAAATAACTTTTGTTTCCTCCCCTTATTTGGAAGATCTCACTTTGTACCTTTGACTGATCTATCAATGTGAACTTGTTGTCAGACAATATTGTACATGAAGCCATCAATTCCTTAAAAGTTTAAGTTGCTGTCCTCATCACTTCTAGGTGTGTTAACTCCTATGAGAGGTGAATCAGTGGATATTTTGATTCATGATCCATCAATGGATGGTTTTTGTGAATCCTTGAAAATCCTTGTTTAAGAAACCTTTTTGACTTGGCAGTATGTTCATGATTTTAGAATTGAAAAATCATACTGCTTCCAACCATTTTGAAAGGATTAAGTGTGTAACAGACACTTAATCAAAATTTCAGTTTAAAGCAACCTTTGGTTGTGTGAGAACCAATGTTTTTCAGTTATAAATAACTGCCTGTGTAAAGATAAACCTATTCAAAAGGCTTTCTTGACAGGGTTTCCAGCTCATAGCAATTGTTGTCTCTAACACAAGTGTTAGATTCACTTTTACTAGCTGTTCTTTCTATCAGATGTCCTTAGAATTGCTCATTATACTTGAAAGTATAAAATGATAGAAAGTGAGTTGCATCAGTTACTATCTGATCAACTAAGTCATCAATTCAATGTAAAATATCATAACTAGGTTTCAAGAAAGAAGTTTTAAGGAGTTTAAATTCCTAAACTCAGTCCATCATAAACCTACTATGTTAGCAATTGGATAAGCATTCTGCTGCTCCCATTTCACTTGAAATCTCCTTTGTGGTCACATATTCATACCTGAAATAGTTAGTCTAAAACCAAAAGAACAATGTACAAAGTACTTGTCTTGCATTAGAATAATCATAAGACCAACTGTATGAATAACACAATTTACATTTTTGATATATGAGCAGTACCTTATAAATCCAGCAGTACCAACAAAAATTTATGTACATAAACACATCATTTGAAAATTTTAAAGATTAAGCATTCCAATACTTGCTACCAAGTACTCAAATCTTCCAACATCAAAATCTTTTGTAAGTAGATCTGCAAAATTATATTCTGAAGCAATTTTCATTACTTGAATTAATCTTTTCTCATTGCAATCTCTAATAAAGTGATGTCTAATTTCAATGTGTTTTATTTTAGAATGTTGCACTGGATTTCTAATAATACAAATTGTACTACTATTATCAATATGAATAACAGTGTTTAAGAAATTGTACCCATAGTCAAGAAGTTGGTTTTGAAGCCATAAGACTTGAGCACAGCAACTTGCAGCAGCTATATATTCAGCTTCAGTTGTTGAATTTGCCACACTTGTTTGCTTCTTACACTGCCATAAGACAAGTCTACATCTAAGGAATTGACATCCTCCAGTTGTTGACTTTTTGTCCAAGCTAGCACCAGCATAATCACTATCCGAAAATGCTACTAAGTCAAAAGGAGAGTCTCTAGAATACCATATACCCAACCTTGGTTGTCCTTTGAGATATCTAAAAATTCTCTTGACTGCAGTTAAATGAGAAACCTTTGGAGTTACTTGAAATCTTGCACAAACACAAACAGGGAACATGATGTCAGGTCTAGATGATGTAAGATACATCAAAGAGCCTATCATAGATCTGTAAGTGTGTACATCTACATTCTCTCCATCTTCATCTTTCAGAAGGTGCTTCTCTGAGTCCATTGGTGTGCTTGCCATTTTTGAATCAGCAAATTGAAACTTTCTAAGAATTTCTACAACATATTTATCTTGAGAGATAAAAATGCCTTCAGATGATTGTTTAATTTGCAAACCCAAAAAGAATGTGATTTCTCCCATAGAACTCATCTGAAACTTATCATGCATAAGCTTCTCGAATTCTAAACACATATCCTTCCTTGTAGATCCAAAGATAACGTCATCCACATACACCTGCACTAACAGAAGATCCTTCTTGTGCTGTTTGATGAAAAGTGTCTGATCAATCTTTCCTCTTTGAAATCCATTTTCTAATAAATAGGAAGCAAGTGTTGCATACCAAGCTCTTGGTGCCTGATGTAGGCCATATAGAGCTTTCATTACTCTGTACACTTTGTTTGGATGGTCAGGTTCAATGAAGCTTGGAGGTTGTGAAACATACACCTCTTCTCCAATTGTACCATATAAACATGCACTCTTGATATCCATTTGGTAGACTGTGAAGCCTAAAAATGAAGCATAAGCTAGAAACAGCCTAATTGCCTCAATCCTTGCTACTGGAGCATAAACTTCATCATAATCTATCCCTTCTTCTTGTGTGTACCCTTGGGCTACTAATCTAGCCTTATTTCTAATAACTATCCCTCTTTCATCCCTTTTGTTCTTGAAAACCCATCTAGTGCCAATCACCTTTTCATTTCTAGGTAAATCAACTAGCACCCAAACCTTTTGAATCTTGAACTAAAGAAGCTCTTCTTGCATAGCCTCTACCCAGCTTGAATCATCTAGGGCTGTAAGAATGTTCTTTGGTTCCTTTTGTGAGAGAAAACATACAAACAAGCAAGAGTTTGAAACCTCATGCTGTTTTGAAGCATAAAGGGCATCAAGAATCCCTTGTTGGTCTGAAGAGACCAGTGTTCTACTTGTCTTCACACTAGATTGTACATCTCCAATCACATTATCCAGGGAGTGAACTTTGTGAATCCTTGTGCGTGGTGTAGAAGGAACTTGATAAGATGGTGGAAGATTACCCAAATCCACTTCATCTTCTTGGAACTCTGCTTCTCTTGAATTTGAAGGACCAGCAGTATCTTCAAATGAACTAGCCGTACCTCCAAATGTACTAACAGTACCTTTATAGATACTAGCAGTACCTTGCTCTGTGTCAGCAGTACCATCAATATTTGAAATATTGAGTTGTTCCATTGTTCCATCATCTTTGTTGTCATCTTCAACATCTCCTTTAGCTTTACTAGAAGAAGATACATCATTTGTTGAAGTTGATTCCACACCTGCATTTGACCATATTGGCATTATGCCATCATGTTGATCCTTTTCTAACTCTACCTCATTTGTTGCTTGTGAACCTGAAAAATCATTAGTTTCTGCAACAATAGGTATATAATTCATAGAATTTGTTAGATACTCAAGATCAAATATCCATTTTGGTCCTTAGCCTACTACATTGGATTTGTTTTCCAGAAATTCCATATGTAGTTCTTCTTGTACTTTCTCAGTTCTTAAGTTGTAAACTCTAAAAGCTTTGCTAACAAGAGAATATCCAACTAAGAAACCTTCATCTGCTTTACCATCAAATTTTCCTAAATGGTCTAAGGTATTGAGAATTGTCACATGACATCCAAAAGGTCTAAGAAATCCTATTGCAGGAGTTCTACCATTAAAGAGTTCATATGATGTCTTATTGTGAGGCTGCACAACTAAAACTCTATTTTGAACATAGCAAGCAGTGTTGATTGCCTCTGCCCAAAAGATTATAGGTAGCTTAGAATCAGCTAACATTGTTCTAGCAGCTTCAATTAGTGTTCTATTCTTTCTTTCAGCCACACCATTCTGTTGTGGTGTTCTAGCAACACTATATTCTCTCCTAATACCTTTTTCTTTGCAGAAATCATCCATAACTCTATTTTTGAATTCTGTCCCATTATCACACCTAATGACTTTTACTTTCTTGCTTACTAGGTTTTCTATTTCTGTTATGAAAGTCTTAAGAGTGCTTGATGTTTCATCCTTAGACACTAAAAAGAAAACCTATGTAAATCTGCTATAGTCATCAGTTATAACAAGACAATATTTCTTATGTTGCATACTCCTTACTGAAACAGGTCCAAATAAGTTCATATAAAGCATAAACAATGACTGATTGATAGAGTTAAAAATCCTGGGCTTACAAGTGGCTTTGTGTTGTTTGCCTTTTAGACAAGAAATGCATGTTTGATCATTTTCAAATCTTTTGTGAGGTAAACCTCTTACCAAACCATTCTTAACAATTTTATTTATGGTTTTGAAATTAATATGACCAAGCCTTCTATGCCATAACATTGATTCATCCAATGTGGCTTTTGCAACAAGACAAGTTAAATCCTTTTTAGGAATAATGTTCTTCATATCAACACTATACATATTGGCCTTTCTAGGAATTCTAAGAAGCACTTGACTTTCATCAGGCATCTTAAAATCCTTAGATAGAACAAGACATTCAGTGTCAGTAAATAGAACATTGTTCTTTTTGTCACACATTTGTGAGACACTAAAAAGATTATACTTTAGCTCTTGTACATAGTACACATCTTCAAAATCTAAATTTCCAGTTTTGATTGTACCTTTACCAGAAATTTTGCCACGAAAACCACCTCCAAAGGTAACATATCCTCCATTGAAAGATTGAAAATCTGAAAGATAAGACATGTTGCCTGTCATGTGCCTTGAACATCCACTATCTGAGTATCTTTGATCTTCTTGTTTATCAGTTGAATGTTCCTGCACACAAATAAGAGTGTTAGTTTTCTTTGGGGATCCAAGCCATTACTGACTTGGATCTGCCTCTTGCATCAATGTAATTTAATCTTTTAAGGACAGTTGATGCAACATTGGATTTAAGAATCCAACATGCTGAGGCCTTAACAGCATTTGCCCTATTTCCCTTAGCAGCAGGGTGAGTAACATGCTTAGCAGAAGTGACTGCTAGCTTTGAAGTCACACCCTTTGGTCTCCAAATTTGTTTGTGGATCACTGCTTTTGTTTGAATGGGCCTTAGAACAGTTGTAGATGCATGTTTGAAAGTTGTTTTTGCATCCTTAGCTGTTGAGTTTGGGTTAACAGTCATCAAAGGTCTAACAGTACCTTTTGTTCTATCCGTACCTTTTATTTGTACTGGCAGGACCTTTTTGTATGTATTAGCAGGACCTTTTTGTCTATCAGGACCTTTTGGTCCAGACTTGTTTGAGACTGTTCTGGGTTTTGTTCTATGAGTGTTAGAGTGAGTGTGAGGAGTTTGCCTTTTGTAGTTCACCCTATTGTTTTCATACCCAGTTACCCTTTGGTTGCAGAAAGCTGCAAGATGGTCAAAACTACCACATGTATAACAAGCTTTGTTGTAAAAAGCAAAGTCATCACCTAGTTGGTTAGACTTGAGGTTGTTCCAATTCCTTTGGTTACCTCTGGGCTTGTTTGTAGTTCTATATTGTTCACAATATCTAACTGGTTGCCTAACATTTTTAACATTGTTCTTAGCCCTGTTAGTGTTGTGATTGACTATCTTAGGAACACTTGTTCCTACTTTCTTAACCAATACAGGTTTAGACATAACCTGTTCTTCTTCATCATCATCACTATCAGTTGTACAATCTTCAACAACTATAGCATCTCCTTTCTTAACAAAGGACACCTTGTCCTGATAAGATAAAGTTTTATCTAAACTTTTACTTACCTTTTCTATCTTAGGACTCTTAGTGGCCTTAGAACCATATTCCATGATTGGTTCTTGAAACTCAGCTAATCCTGTGTGTGCTAAATCAATACCTGGAGGTGAATGAACACCTCTGTATGGTGGGGGGACAGACTTAAATCCAACACCAGAATTAACCTTATCAATTACTTGAGCTTCCCAAAGCTTATTGAATCCATCTGAGGCATGAGCCAAAACATCCATAGATATCTTAACATTTTCTCTTTCATTTTTGTGTTTAGCTAATGAATCATTCAACTCAACAATACACTCATCTCTGATCTTAATGTCATTTTTTAGTATATTGATGTCATTAGTAAAATTAGATTCATTACTTTTAAAATGTAAGACTTGTTTTTCTACAACACCTAGACCTCTTTTGTGATTAGCAAAATTACAAAGAGTATCAATTAGCTCTGCTCTATGAGCATCAAATCTCTTATTAAGGTCTTCATAAGCTTTAAGATTAGGACATGATTCAGTACAATTTTGAATAGAATTTACCTCTGAATCAGAAAAGGCCATTAGAGCAAATTCATTGGCCACAAGAGCAGCATTTGGTGGTGCTTCCTCTTCAATAGCCATAGAGCTCCAATCATAACCAATACCATCAATAGCCAACATAGCTTTTGGCTCTTCAACAGTAACTTCCTTTTTCCTATCTTGCTTATACCATGTGTTTCTATTTTCCTGCTTCCTTGGGCTTCTACACTCCTTATCAAAGTGTCCCAACCTATGACAGTTGAAACATTCCACTTTCTTCTTGTCAAACCCAGCAATTTCATTACCATTTATGGTAATTTGCTTCCCAGTTCTCTGCCAATGCTTCTTGGCCCTCATGCTAAGCAAAGCAACCTGCCATTTGATGTCCATCTCTTCCAAATCATCACCATCAACCTGCTCAAGGTCTTCATGATTTAAAGGAGAACCACTAGCTTGACTGGTTATAAAGGCATAAAATGTTGGATCTCCAAGTCCAGCAATATCCCTTTTTGAACTAGTAGAAGGACCACCATAAGTAGCATTAGAAACACCTTCAACTTCTTCTACCTCTTCAGACTTACCAATATTAGGAGATGACAAAAGTGCCACATTCCCAGAACTAGTACCATAAATTCCAGACTTTCTAAGACTTTGTTCAACAATTTTGAAGTTGTTGTACAAATCATTGAGCTTCATTGTTTCAATGTCTGGTTTGTTCATCCAGACAATAACATGAGTATGGAACTCATCAGGTAGACTTCTCAAAAACTTCATGTTGAGATCTTCCTTCTCTGTCTCAACACCCAACACAGCCAACTGACTGACAAGCTTGTGTAACCTTGAGAATAGCTTATCAAGAGACTCATTACTAAAAGCAGTAAAGTTTTCAAATTGTTGCTTTAGTAATGTCTTCTGTGTCTTTTTGGTAGTTTCATTACCACCAAAATATGCACAAATCTCTTCAAAAAGAGTTTTTGCATCAAGATACTTGTTAAAAGATAACATCTGTTCACTAGGAATGGTCATAAGCAACAAATTTCTTGCTTTCTGATCATTTCTCTTCAGTATCTTTTCTTCATTTGAAACTGGTCCAGTATTTCTTTTCCTAAGTGTTTTACCTTCTAGGACAACATCTGAATAGCTTGGTGAAAAAGAATCACCATATATAATGATATCCCAAAGAGTGTAATCTTGGACCATGAAATATTGCTCAATTCTCATCCTCCATAACTCAAACTCATTTGGTTTGATCATGGGCAACTTTGCAGCAACATTTGTTTGAGCATCATGTGCATCCATTTCTGTTTCTTCTAATTCAATTATATCAGCCTGAGTGCTCTGATACCAACTGAGAGGATTCGACACACGGTTAAGGTGGTTAAACCTTGTATACTTTGTGTGTAATGATATATTGAGTTTATACGATTAAGTACGCGGAATTTACTTAATCACACTTAGAAGGTTATGTATGTTATGGAAATGGAAGAATTATGTTTGTTACTTAACAATGAACAAAGAAAGTTTATCACCAAACGATTCAATATTATTCAAAATAATACGAGTGATCTTGAATTTATCACTAGGGTTACAAAGACCTTGAATCTTATGTTTCTAGATTTGTGATATATGTTTTTGTTTGTTCTATGTCGTAACAGATATGAGTTTGTATATTTTTATATAATCACTAGTCTAAGATCTCTTTTATAGTCCAAGAGATCTCTTACAATATTGCTTTATGTCTAATCAACACTTGTCTTACAAAAGATCAAGTCGAGCTAGCGTATGGAAGATTATATCTCTCAAGTTGTTCAAATGAATTAATGAAAGCACATGCATCAACTTGTTGACTGAGAACATATCTAGATATTATTTTTGCATAAGAGTGACTCATACAAATAATATCTTCTTCGATCTTATCCTTGTAGCAGCTCTATGACTCACTGATCAGCAGTACCATTTTCTACTAGCAGTACCTTCTACTTGAACTAGCAGTACCTTCTTGTTCTAGCAGTACCTTGATCTTGAACTAGCAGTACCTTCTTCTTAAAGTATTTTCCCATACTCTAACTTCAGAATATTTAATTCCCAACAACTATGGACTTTACCCCAAAACCACCAAAACCTCTAATGGTTATGATACTATTTGGGTAATCATCGACCGTCTCACCAAGTCCGCCGACTTCCTACCAATCATGGAAAATGACAGCACGGGTAAACTTGCACGATTGTATTTAAAGGAGATCGTGGCAAGACATGGAGTTTCGATCTCTATTATCTCTGGTAGAGGAAACCGTTTCACGTCGAACTTTTGGAGATCACTACAGGATGCTTTAGGTACCAATCTTGATATAAGCACCGCATACCATCCTCGAACAGATGGTCAAAGTGAGTGAACCATTCAAACCTTAGAGGACATGCTGCGAGCGTGTGTGATAGACTTTATGAACGGTTGGGATAAGCACCTGCCGTTAGCTGAGTTTTCTTACAATAATAGCTATCAAACAAGCATCAAAGCTGCACCCTATAAGGCACTTTATGGTTGGAAGTGCAGATCACCTATATGCTGGGCTGAATTCGAAGAAAGTCAGCTCACTAGTCCTGAACTAGTACATGAGACTACTGAAAAGATTGTGCAAATCAAGAGCTGGATGCAAACGGCTCGAGACCGTTAGAAAAGTTATGCAGACAAGAGACGAAAACCACTTGAGTTCCAAGTTGGTGATCGAGTTATGTTAAAAGTCTCGTCGTGGAAAGGCGTGATTCATTATAGAAAACTTGGGAAATTAAATCCCCGATACATCGGACCTTTCAAAATTCTCACCAGAATCGGGCCGGTAGCCTACCGACTCGAATTATCACCAGAACTCAGCTCTGTGCACAATATGTTTCACGTGAGCAACTTGAAGAAATGTCTCTCAAACGAAACACTTGCCATTCCTCTAGAGGAAATCCAGGTTGACGAGAGACTGAATTTCATTGAAGAACCTGTCGAAATAATGGATCGGGAAATCAAACGGATTAAGCAAAGCCGCATTCCTATTGTTAAAGTTCATTGGAACTCTCGAAGAGGTCCCGAATACACATGGGAGCGTGAGGAAGAGATCAAACGTAAGTACCCATACCTTTTCTCAAATTCATCGGGTAACTCTAAGTGAAAACCGAGGACGGTTTTCCTTCTAAGGCGGGAAGGATGTGACAAACGGTAATTTTCCCACTAATATTTTAATAATAAATGTCAATTTATTATTACATAACTGTTAGATTAAGCATTTATGTGCTTACTAAACTATTACGGGAAGCAAACCCGCACGCTGTAGCATAGAGTAACTCACCAAAACTATTTGATTTTATCAGAAAAAGTGAATTTTTCACTTTCTGACATTTACAGACACCAACGTAACAAAAACGAGAGGTTATCTCATTTTTTCTGAAAAACAACACCACACGCGTACCGACACCACATTAGTAACGGTTTAATTTTATAATTCATTTCCTGAGTCAATAAATTTTCTTTATGCCAGTTTAATAAAAACGACTCCAGAATCATGTTTTTCACATTTATGTGAAACCGGGGTACCACGATTGCACCTCAGCTCGACAGAATACGGGGTACATAAAATACATTTAATATAATAAAACACACCCACGCATACACGTGACTTCTTATCTTTTCTTCTTGATATTATCCCCACCAACCGTCCATAACACCATTTCACTTCTTCTGGTGTTCTCTCCCAAAAATCACCATCGACCTCATCCATCACCATCTCAGTTTATGGATCTTTGAACTTTCATGCTTTCCAATGGGTTTGTCGTCTCTTAAATCTCTTCCCCAGAAGTCAACCATGCCTGGAGATCGAAGAAAGATGGGGAGAGAAGCTAGATATAGTGGTTCTTATCCTCTAAAGATCAAAAGGGAACTGAAAACTTTCCTATTATTCTCCTTTTTGTACCCACCGAGTTCCAGCAATGAGCCACACAGTCACAACTCACAACAAAAATTCTCACAAGGTTCGAAGGGCAAGAGGCAATCAGTGGTGTGTGGAATTTCTTGGAAGATCAGGATTGGGTTTTTGCTGGTGATTCTTGTCAGTCGACAACTTGATTTTTGTAAGGTTTAACTCTTTAGCATCTATAAATCTTGAACTGATGTTGTCGTAATTACTCGAATCGATATATTTCTTTTCTTTCTTGTTGATGTTATGACCTTGTGATGTGATGTTTGTGTTGTTAACATTGTGTGGTGTGGTAAAACTCAAAAACCAAAAATCTAAAACTCAAATCGAAACTAGTATTGGCTCAAATATTTGGAAGTGTACGTTGTAAAAATGTTGTGTTCGAATTTGTGGTTATTGCTTTTGGTCGAATTGTAAACATTTAAGGGTTTAGTAAAATTGAGGATAAAAGAATTTGGTGCTTGAGTTTATGCTTGGGTTTGTGCTTATGTTATACTCGAATTTTGTGTTTGCGTTATGCTTGAATTTGTTGTGTTCATATTCGAAATATGTATGCTCAGAAGGTGTTTGAGCTTAGATCCGAATAGAGTTTGTATTGATGCTCAAAAATTTGTGTTGTGTCAAGATTGGTTTGTGCTTATGCTCGGTATGTTGTTTATGTTTATGCTCAGTTTCGAGTTTGTGTTAAGGTCGAATGGTGTTTGTATCTATGCTCAAAATTCGTGCTTGTGTTCGGAATTTTTGTGTGGTTATGCTCTGTTTGTGTTGATTTGTTGCGAGTCGTAGGTGTATCACTCCTTGGTCTTGTGTTGAGACTAATAACGACTAGTATAAAATCGACCCTTCTAATGTGTCTCGGCTGTGGTGTGAGCCGAGAGGCCATGAACTCAAGTCACTCGAGCTCAACTCGTGTATTTGACGGGTTCTTTTCCTTGCCTTTGTGTTGGGAATTAAATGTTCTAAAGATTAGTATCGGGAATTAAACTTTCACAATGTTAGTTCTGCTCAAGGAAATACTCTAAGTGTCATTCTACTGCTAGTGTATTTCATTCTACTGCTAGTGTTAGAGATTCTGCTTCCGCAAGGATTCTACTGCTAGTGCAACAGATACTGCTGTTGAAGAGATAAGTTTCGCGTATTCTTCTGCTGGATGGATAAGTATAAAAAGATATTTTTTGTATAAAAGTCAAAGATATACGGTAGATAATATCTTTGATAGATGTTCAGTCAACAAGTTGTGTGCACAGATACAAGTTGTATCTTAAGGACGACACACTCAAGCAAGCAAGTAGTTCGACAAGACTTATCATTTATTGTAAAAGATCTCCTTTGTTGTATAAAAGGAAAGATCTTACCTTAGTTACAAGTGTGTTGAAAATAGAGTGTCTGAGTGCTAAATTTGTAACTAGCTGAATACTAAGAAAACATACATTTGTGTAGAACATAACAAAAAAATAGTTTTCTTTGTAATAGAGATTCAAGGTTTTGTAACCCTAGTGATAGTGAAGATCACTCGTATTATTCTCAATAATATTAAATCGTTTGGTGTTATACATTCATTGTTCATTATCAAATTCAACAACCACCACTGTTCCATTTCCAATAACAAATAACCTTCTAAGTGTGGTTAAGTAGATTCCGCATAATTAATCATATTAACTCAAAGTATCACATACACTTGTACAAAAGGACTAACATCCTCAATAGTGTATCATGCATCCTCTCAATTTGTATCAGAGCAAGGTTGATATCTTTGATTTAGAAGAAGAAGAAGAAGAAATAGACGTCGAATCTATTCAGATGAATGTTGCTGCAAAATTACCAATGCTCAAACAGAATGAGTTTGAGATGTGGAGGCTGAGGATAGAGCAATATTTCCAAGTGCAAGATTATGCACTTTGGGAAATTATTGAAGATGGAAACTCCTTCAAACCTACAACCTCTACATCAACAGTTGAAGGTAAAATTGTAACAACTTTGAATACCAGACCAACAACTGCAGAAGATAGAGTCAGAAAGAATAATGACCTCAAGGCCAGAAGTATGCTGATGATGACCATTCCAAATGATCAACTTTTAAACTTCAGCAAGTTTAAAGATGCAAAGTCTTTGTTTGAGGCCATTATTGCAAGGTATGGTGGGAATGAATCCACCAAGAAGACCCATAAGACTCTTCTCAAACAGCAGTTTGAAAACTTCTCCTCAACCAACAATGAATCACTAGACCACATGTTTAACAGGCTTCAGAATATTGTGAGCCAACTTGCTATTCTTGGGGTTGAAATACCTCAAGAAGATTTAAACTCAAAATTTCTGAGAAGCTTACCTGAAGAGTGGGCTATGCATGTTGTTGTCTGGAAGAACAAGCCAGACCTTGACTACATGGAACTTATGGACTTGTATAGCAACTTTAAGATTGTGAAACATGATTTGAAGAAAACTGGAGGTACTAGTTCTAATACTGGGAATATGACATTTATGTCATCTCCTAGTACCTCAAATCCAGTTGAAGAGGTGAAGGTTGATGGTGGTGTTGGTGCTGCTAGTTCATCAACCAGTACCATTGGTATAATGGATGAGCAGACTTGTTGTGCATTTTTAACAAGTCGAAATGATGGGTCCATGCTTACACATGAAGACCTCCAAGAGATCAATGATGATGATCTGGAGGAAGTGGACCTAAAATGGCAAATTTCTCTTCTTAGCATGAGGGCTAAGAAGTTCTATCAAAGGACGGGGAAGAAGCTCACAATCAGCAACAATGATACTGCTAGTTTTGACAAGTCAAAGATAGAATGCTACAACTGCCACATGATGGGGCACTTCTCAAGAGAATGTAGAAGGCCAAGGCAGCAAGATAGCAAGAACAGAGGTTTTGGAAGCAAATCCAAAACAGGGGAAGTTTCTGAGCCAAACTCAAAATCTATGGTAGCTATTGATGGCTTAGGCTTTGATTGGAGCTTCATGGCAGATGAAGAAGAAGTTTCTTCTCAGATGGCACTTATGGCTTTTTCTGCTACTGAGGTACAATCTCATAAAGCTTGTTCAAATACTTGCACTGCTCTTAAAGAACTACAAACTTTAATCAAACATTATGATGATCAAAAGAAAGAGCTAAGCACAACTCATCAAGACTTAATAAACTATAAGTGTAGTTTAGCTACCTTAGAGAAGCAGATCATGCACTATAAAGAAAATGAATTTGCTTTTTCAGATGACAAAGCTCTTCTTAAGCAGGACATATTCTTTAGATATGCAGAAATTAAGCTTTTAAGAGATGCATATGAGAGGATCAAAAAGGATAATGAAAACATTCACTTAAGTGTAGAAACACTAGAACATGCTTCTAAGGGTGTAACTAACATGATTGAATGTCAAGTGATCAATAAGGCAAAGTCTGGGTTAGGATATAAGAATGTCCCACCTCTTTATAGAGGAATTCCTGTTCCCCCAGGGATTGACCTAGAGCATTCAGGCTTAGCTGAATTTCAACAACCTAAGCTACACTATGGTGTACAGCTAAAAGCAAAGTTAGTTGTTGATGAACCTAAGAAAGTAAGTGAAAGTTTAAGTAAAACTTCACTTCATGAGGACAAGGTGTCCTCTGATAGAAGATCAGATGGTCCAATCATTGAGGACTGGATATCTAATGATGATGAAGAAGAACAGGTTATGTCTAAACCTGATATGGTTAAGAAAGCAGGAACAAGTGTTCCTAATGTATTCAAACATGATACTGATAGGCCTAAAATCAATGTTAAACATGTTAGGCAACCAGTTAGATATTGTGAGCAATACAGAACCACAAACAAGCCTAATGGCAACCAAAGGAATTGGAATGGCCTTAAGTCTCACCAACTAGGTGATGACTTTGACTTCTATAACAAAGCTTGTTTCATATGTGGAGAATTTGACCATCTTGCAGCTTTCTGCAACCAAAGGGTATCTGGGTATACATACAATAAGGTGAATTTAAAAAGGCATACTCCTAAAAGTCACTCTAATTATACTAGAACAACACCCAGAGCAGTTTCATTAAAGTCTGGACCAAAAGCAGTTTCTACTGCTAGACCAAAAGTTTCTACTGCCAGACCTTTTTACTTTGTTTACCCTAAACCAGCAGTACAAAGTGCAAAAACAACTTACAAACATGCACAAACAACTGCTAAGAGACCTTTTCCAACAAGAGCAGTTTCACTAAAACAAATTTGGAAACCTAAGGGTTCTACTGCTAGGGAAAAGAGGGCTAATGCTGTTAAGGCCTCAGCATGTTGGATTTGGAAACCTCTTAAATCCAATGGTGCATCAACTATTCTCAAGAGATTTAATTACATTGATGCACATGGCAAATCCAAGTCAGTAATGGCTTGGGTTCCCCAAGGAAACTAAATTCCTTATTTGTGTGCAGGAACATTCACCAACAGATCATGAAGATCAAGGCTATTCAGATAGTGGGTGTTCAAGGCACATGACAGGCAACATGTCTTATCTTTCCAACTTTCAATCATTAGATGGAGGATATGTTACCTTTGGAGGAGGTATCGGTGGCAAGATTACTGGTAAAGGTACTCTTAAAACTGGTAAATTAGATTTTGAAGATGTGTACTATGTGCAAGAGCTTAAGTATAATTTTTTTAGTGTCTCACAAATATGTGACAAAAAGAAAAAAGTTCTTTTTACTGACACTGAATGTCTTGTACTTTCTTCTGATTTTAAAATGCCTGATGAAAGTCAAGTACTTCTTAAAATTCCAAGAAAGGGCAACATGTACAGTGTTGATATGAAGAAGATTGTTCCTAAAGAGGCACTTACTTTTCTAGTTGCAAAGGCCACATTGGATGAATCTATGAAATGGCATAGGAGGCTTGGTCACATTAACTTCAAAACCATAAATAAAATTGTTAAGAATGGTTTGGTAAGAGGTTTACCTCAAAAACGATTTGAAAATGACCAAACATGCATTGTTTGTCTTAAAGGAAAACAACACAAAGTCACTTGTAAGCCCAAATTTTTTAACTCTATTGATCAATCATTGTTTATTCTTCATATGGACTTATTTGGACCTACTTCTATTAGTAGTATGATGCATAAAAGATATTGTCTAGTTATTACTAATGACTATAGTAGATTTACATGGCTTTTCTTTTTAGGTTCTAAGGATGAGACTTTAGCATTCTTAAAACATTCATTACAGAGATAGAAAATCTAGTAAGCAAGAAAGTAAAAGTCATTAGATGTGATAATGGGACAGAGTTTAAGAATAGAGTTATGGAAGACTTCTGCAAGGAAAAAGGTATTAGGAGAGAATTTAGTGTTGCTAGAACTCCTCAGCAGAATGGAGTTGCTGAAAGGAGAAATAGAACACTCATAGAAGCTGCTAGAACCATGTTAGCCAACTCTAAGTTGCCTATCACTTTTTGGGCTGAAGCAGTTAATACTGCTTGCTATGTTTAAAACAGGATTTTGGTTGTCAAATCTCACAATAAGACATCATATGAGCTTTTTAGAGGTAGAACTCCTACAATAGGATTTCTTAGACCTTTTGGATGTCATGTGACAATTCTGAATACCTTAGACCATCTAGGAAAGTTTGATGGTAAAGCAGATAAAGGATTCTTAGTTGGATATTCTATTAATAGCAAAGCTTTTAGAGTATACAACTCAAGAACTAGAAGAGTAGAGGAAAACCTGCATGTGGAATTTTTAGAGAATAAATCCAATGTAGCAGGTGAAGGTCCCAAATGGCTATTTGATCTTAAGTCACTAACCAAATCAATGAATTATGTGCCTGTTGTTGCAGAAACTAACGATTTTTCCGGTTCACAAACAACAAATGAGGCAGGGTTAGAAAAGGAGACAGATCAAGATTATGTGATGATGCCAATATGGACCAGTGTGTCTTCAACATCAATAAATGGTGAACCTTCTTCTGATAAAGCTAAAGAAGGGATTGAAGATGAAAACAAGGAAGATGGAACAAAGGAACAAGAGAATTATTCTACTGATGATAGTACTGCTGAGACAGAGCATTCTACTGCTAGGCTTAATTTTCCTACTGCTGAGCCAAATGTTTCTACTGCTGGCCCATCAGAACCAAATGAAGCAGAATTCTCAGAAGAATAGGAGGATTTCAACAATCTCCCACCAAACTATCAAGTTCCTTCTACACCACACACAAGGATTCACAAAGTCCACTCCCTGGACAATGTGATTGGAGATGTACAATCAGGGGTGAAGACAAGGCAACAACTAATGTCTTCAGACCAACAAGGGCTTCTTGATGCTCTATATGCATCAAAGCAGCATGAGTATTCCAACTCTTGCTTATTTGTATGTTTTCTCTCACAAACAGAACCAAAGAATGTTCTTAAAGCCCTAGATGATTCCAGCTGGGTAGAAGCTATGCAAGAAGAGTTTCTTCAATTCAAGATTCAGAAGGTAAGGGTGCTAGTTGATTTACCCAAGGGTGTAAGGGTAATTGGCACTAAATGGGTTTTCAGAAATAAAAGGGATGAAAGGGGCATAGTGATTAGGAATAAGGCTAGATTAGTAGCCCAAGGGTACACACAAGAAAAAGGGATAGACTATGAAGAGATGTTTGCTCTAGTAGCAAGGATTAAAGCCATTAGGTTATTTCTGGCTTATGCTTCATTTATGGGCTTCACAGTTTATCAAATGGATGTCAAGAGTGCTTTTCTATATTGTACTATTGAAGAGGAGGTAAATGTCTCACAACCTCCAGGGTTTACTGACCCAGACCATCCAGACAAAGTGTACAAGGTAGTCAAGGCTCTTTATGGCCTTCATCAGGCTCTAAGGGCATGGTATGAAACACTGGCTTCCTACTTAATTGAAAATGGATTTTAAAGAGGCAAGATTGATCAGACATTATTCATCAAGAAGCACAAGAAGGATCTTTTGCTAGTTCAGGTGTATGTGGATGATATCATCTTTGGATCTACAAGGAAGGAGATGTGTTTAGAGTTTGAGAAGCTTATGCATGATAATTTTCAGATGAGTTCCATGGGGGAACTTATATTCTTTTTGGATCTGCAAGTTAAGCAATCAAGTGAAGGCATATTTATCAGCCAAGATAAATATGTTGTAGAGATTCTTAGAAAATTTCAATTTGGTGATTCAAAGGTAGCAAGCACACCAATGGACTCTGAGAAGCCACTTCTTAAAGACTTAGATGGAGAAAATGTAGATGTACACACATACAGATCTATGATAGGCTCTTTGATGTATCTCACATCATCAAGACCTGATATCATGTTCTCTGTTTGTGCTTGTGCAAGATTTCAAGTAACTCCAAAGGTTTCTCACCTCACAGCTGTCAAGAGGATTTTTAGATATCTCAAGGGTCAACCTAGGTTGGGTCTATAGTATTCTAAGGAATCACCTTTTGATTTGGTAGCATTTTCAGACAGTGATTATGTAGGTGCAAGCTTGGACAGAAAGTCAACAACTGGAGGATGTCAATTCCTTGGGTGTAGACTTATCTCATGGCAGTGTAAGAAGCAAACAATTGTGGCTACTTCAACAACTGAAGCTGAATATGTAGCTGCTGCAAGTTGTTGTGGTCAAGTCCTATGGCTACAAAACCAACTTCTTGACTATGGGTACAATTTCATGAACACTGTCATACATATTGATAATAGTAGTACAATTTGCATAATAAAAAATCCAGTGCAACACTCTAAAACAAAACACATTAAAATTAGACATCATTTTATTAGAGACTGTAATGAGAAAAAGTTGATTCAAGTTATTAAAATTGATTCTGATCACAACTTTGCAGATCTTCTCACAAAAGCTTTTGATGTTGGAAGGTTTCAGTACTTGGTAGCAAGTATTGGGATGCTTAATCCTCAATGATTTAAAACTCTGTGTTTTTGCATATAAATTTTTGTTTGTACTGCTAGCATTGTTAATTACTACTGTTACTGAAAAGTTTGTACTCCTAGTACAAATTTTGTTTGTTAAGTTCATACTGTTAGTCATATGATTCTACTGCTATCAGACAAATGTTTTGCATTTTTTTTCTTGGTTTTGGACTAACAATTTCAGGTATGAACATTTGAGCACAAAAGAAGTTTCAAGTGAAATAAATGAGCAGCAGAAGGATAATACAATTTGCTAATATAATAGGTTTATGATGAACTGAGTTTGGGAATTCATTAACAAAGGTTTACACCTAAGTTAATAAAATATTTAAAACTTCTTTCTTGAAACCTGATTATGATGTTTCACATTGACTTGATGGCTCAGTTGGTCAGATAGTAACTGACACAACTCACTTTCTATCATGTTATACTTTAATTAGTATAATGAGCAAGTCTAAGGGCATCTGATAGAAAGAACAGCGAACAAATGTGCATCTAACACTTGTGTTAGAAGACACAATTGTCACGAGCAGGAAAACCTGTCAAGAAAGCCCTTTGAATGGGTTTATCTTTACACAGGCAGTTATTTATAACTGAAAACATTGGTTCTCACACAACCAGAGGTTACTGATTCGCAGGAATCAATGCATAAATATTTCCTAGGAAACACAAGTGAAGTATGTGTAACCCGGGTCGTTATCCCTGACGAAGGATGAATGTAATTTGTGATTCGGATTGTGATTGTGTGGATTGAATGGTGAGAATAATGAGATTTTGGATTTTTAAACTACAAATATGAAATATAAACTAAAAACGATTTAATAATCTAGGAAAATGATAATCTAAAGTACGCGTGATTAAAAACGTAAAGGAAATCTGAAAACGCGTTTAAACCGGGAGAACCCGAGGCTAAAACGTCAAAACGATGAAATATTAACTCCACGTGTACAAATATATTTTTCCTAAATCCTAATTAATAAAAGAAAATTTTATAAAAAAGAATTATATTTTTTTGATTATTATTTAATTTACTACGAATAAAAACTAAATTTAAAAGAAAAATTAATTAAAAATACTAAATGTATACGGAAAATTATGAAAAATTTATGGAAAGTCCTAAGTGATAAGCTGAATACAGAAAAAATAAGCTAAGGCTGCCAGCTTATCCAGATAAGCTGGAATAAGCCAAACTGTGTAAGTAAGCTAAATGGACTGAAATGGTGTTAAAAGGATTATTAATGGGAAGTCTAATGCAAAAGACCCAAGGGCACGTTTGGTAGTGACTGTGTGTGCTAAGGTTCTAACCAAGAGGTCCCAGGTTCGAACCTGGGCACCTCTTTTTTTGAAATTTTTTTTTTCTATAAAAACTAATTAAGCACTATAAAATAAGCTTTTTTGAAAACTACAACTTTTTCTGAATCTTAAAAAAATAAGCTAGGATATAAGCCTTAAAGGGCTGACAGTTGGCTAAAATGGAAATAAGAAAAAGGGCAATAAGCTATGGACTGAAATAAGCTACCATTAAGCTAGAATGAAACTGAAAAACACTAGATGACTAATAATAAGCTAAAAAGACAACTAAAATAAGCCACAATAGAGGAAATAAGCACTGGTAAATGAAAAAATAAGCTAAAAAGCCACTAAGGGCTGCTAATGTGCCATGGTTCAGGGCAAAAAAGGGGCTTTTCAATCCACTAAAAAGTTGTCCAAATAAAATCTTAAAAATATTTAAAAAAATAGCAATGGCTAGATAAGCCAGCCAAATATATCTATGCAAAATTTTAGCTTAAAACAACTTAAAATGAGTAAATTAAAAATCAACAAAATGGGCTGCATTTTGGAAAATCCAAAAATGCAGTCTGCTTAACTAGTTATGGGCTGTTATGAGCTAAATTAGAACCAAGGGCATAAGGGATACAACCACTACTGAATATATACCTATTGGGCACAAAGGATGCCAAAAATAAGGGCTTAACCAACTTGAGCTTATAGGAAGCTTATTTGGACAGTTAATGCCACAAAATTTCTACATATCAACCTAAGACTATCAAAACCTTCATTTCAGCTAAAGACCTCTTAAATACAACTTATTTTAGTGAGTTTATACTAGATTGAAACTTATCAACTTGCAAATGAACAGTAACTAAGGATTTATCCCATAAAATAAGCTTATGCCAAACAACCCTTTAAGAGGGTCTGTTATGGTTTTTGACTACCAAACACCAAATTGAGCCATGAAACTAATTCATTAATAATTAACTAGCTTAATTAAACACTAATTAACAACTTTTTAAATGGAAATAAGCATTAATAAGCACTAAGCTATACTAACTGTTTTATGGCTTAATGAGCTAATTAAGGCACAAACTAACTTAAGCAATAACCACCTATCTAATTAACCTCAAATAACAATCATAATATCAATTAAGTACAGAAAAGCAAATAAGCTCTAAAATAAGCTGATGAACAGTACTCATTGACCAGAGTTGACTTTTTGGAAAATTTGAAATTAAAGCAGTTTAAAGGAGAAAGGAAACTTACAATAAGCTAGAAGGCATTTGTATGAGCTAAATGGAACAGAACAAGGAGCTTTTAAGGATCAAACAACAACTAATTTGAATCACTGACTTCACTGGAAACTTGAAATTTGATTAAACTTGAAATTGAAACAATGCTGATTAAATTAAGTACAAATAAGCTTAAATGAACTTGAATTAAACTTAAAAACTTAAATTGAAACTGAGTACATATTAAAAATACTAAAACGACTACTATAATTATTATACTCCTAGTTATCCTCCTTCTGTGTGTGAGAAGTGAGTTTTATATCACTCAAAAGTTTCTTCTCTTTCTTCTGAGCAAATCCCTCCCTTTGGATATCCTCCATTCAATCTCAGCCGTCCAATGTCTTTTTGGCGGGAAAACGAGTTGGTGGGTTTACAAATTGGCAATGGGTATCACGTGAGGATGTACTAGCTAAAGGCTATTGGAGGGGGGAGGTTGAGTGCAGCCGTGAAAAAGCATGGGGAGTGGTGGTATTGGAGATGGTGGTTTTGGCGGGTGTTAGTTTTTGAAGAAAGGTTTGACCAGGTCAAACCTGGTATTAGTTAAAACGGGGTGGGTTGTTTTTTTTATTTTGGGATTGGGCTTGGTGTTTGGTGTTGGGCTGGGTTTAGGTTGTGGCTGGGTTTATTTTTAGGATAGAAATGGGTTGGATTTAGTGGATTAGGTTTATTTTGTTAAATTTAGCCAAAGGACTAAAATGGTAATTTGATAAAATCCAAGGACCATTTCTGCCAATACTGTAAATTCAGGGACTAAACTTGCCACTTTTGCATAAATACTTCCAAGGGTCAATCTTGACATTTTGACATTCATGATGGTTGACTTTGACTTTTTGAGCATAAATGTGGTCCAAACTCGCAAATTCCTTTCCCGGCTCCGGCTTTTCACGACTTTCCAATCTTGTGCTCGGTTTTGTCCTTTTTGCCTTGTTTTCAATCCTTTTATACCTGAAACACATAAAAACACAAACCAATAATATTTGCAACAATATTTGATCTATTTGGGTGTTTTTGGTCATTTTTGTGTCTTAAATGGGCCTAAAATGATGAGTAAATAGGCACTCATCATCCCCCCACACTATCAATTGCTAGTCCCTAGCAATCCGATCATATAAAGTAATAAAAGGATCAAAAGAATACCAAGCATACCCCGTTCTGACTTTTTATTCAATGCGAGAAATTTAAACTAAAACAAAAATAGATAACATGCTTGATTTCAAAAAATGGTATTATGGAACGAGATTCACACTAAATGGGTGTCTCTAGGGAATTGTAATCGTCATCCTCTTTTTTATACTCCCAACTAAGCTTAAACTCAATATGCAAATGTTTTTGAAAACTGCTAACACTACTTATACTAATAATCTATGTAAGCCGCAACTTAACTTTTCACTCCCACAATTTATTCAAGTTAGGTGACTATGCTCATTTTCAAACTTTTGACCGCAAAAATCGACATTTATTATGGCTGTCATTTGTTTAAGTCAAATACTAATTTACCGAGAACCTCGAAAATCTAAGGATCGAAAAGGGCCTTTTCCATGTAGCGGCTTTCTTCTCGGCACATCCCAAACCAGTTGGTTTTAGGTGACCAGGCTTTTGATACCCCACAAAGAATAGTACCGGAATTAGCGGAATTTCGATTTCAAAGATTTTGGATATTCCCACTAAGCTAGTATTAAATACTTAACTAGATAATAACCAACGATCATTTAGAGATTTGAGACTCAAAGGAGCTTTCGAGGTCTTTGAAATCAACAATCTACTAAATTACCGTTTAACTTTTATACAAAATTGACGAATCCAAGTTCAACTTCCGATTTAAATTTAAGAGAAAGCAATTTTCCTACATTTATTAACATATACATCTTTATTTTTGCAACATCAAAACTTATTGCATTTTGCAATATCATTCCATTTTCTTATTTTTCTTTTTCATTTTTTCATCATTTTTTTTTTTACTTAAAATTTCTTATTGTACCATAAACTACGAAGCTTCACAGGGAAATTCCAAGACCTTATACCTTAGGAATAAAGGATCCAAGGCCCGTTACAACGGAGAGTTCCAAGACTCTAGAGATTCCGGAAATAAGGTTCCAAGGGTTTTAGACCAAGACCTTACACCTTCCTGAATAAAGATCCAAGGGCCGGTGTAAGAGGGTAGCCAAGACCTAAACGCCTTTTGGAAATAAGGATCCAAGGACCGATCTCGAACCGTAGCTTAGGAATTATTTATTCATACTCAAAACTTTAATATGCTTTCTCAAAAATTAAAATAAAAAGTTGAACTCGGGCTCTATATCAAAATTGTATAAAAATTTATTTTGCATAACAAAATGATTTTAACTTTCAAATGTTTGAAAACAGCACGTATTTATGTCAAGTTAAGAGCTCCTGGGAGGAAAAGCCATAGATTACTTGTATAAGCTCTAAATTGAACCAACTACTCTACGCTTAGCATTTTCATTTGCACAAATCGTAAAACCTTAGTCTAATCGTTAAGGAAGCAGCCAGATCAACACTCTGACAGAGTCGGGATTCCCTTTGTTCTAACCTAATCAAGACTAAACTATTTTTTTCTTTCTTTTTCTTTTTCATGCAATTTCTTATTTAAAAACGAAAAAAATTTAAATTTTTGGTCAAAAACGGGGGTACTAGGGCACTAGAAGGTACACATGTGACAAAATTCGCGAGAATTACCCCCCACACTTAGAATTGAATATTGCCCTCAATATTCAAAGTACCGGCTATTAAGCCGACACTTAGAACGTAAAAAGGTAATACAAATAGCCAAGTGTGTGACAGAAATCTCATTTACACAAACAAGATTAAAAAGATATCCCTAGATAATCGTTAGCAAAAAGATCGGATATTGGGCGGCTGGATTGAAAACAGGCGCATCAATCATCACGATCTAAGGGAAACCTGCAAACAAGAGCAAACAACACACAAAACAAAGCACAGTAGAGGAATCCCCCCCCCCCACACTTAGTGTCAGAAAATAGAAAGAAGTCAGAAACATGGGTTGTCACCCATGTGGTGCTAATGTTTTTGTTAACCGAGTCACTAGCTTGACTCGACCCCGAATTCATTTGTTCTTGGGGAAGCATGTGGAAGAGAAAATCTTCATCGACTTCATTCGAAATGTTTGGATAAACATTGAAGTACATGAAAGTTCCACTCGATGAGATACATCCGGCTCAAAAGAATGATAAATGAGATGCCGGGTCAAAAATGGTGTCTTCACTCCCAAACGAGTGAAGAAAGGACAAGCTACTTATAAGCACAGAAAGGTAGAAAAACTCGAACGACATATGTGATAGTCAATAATGTGGATCCTCAGATGGGAAAGTCACATAATTTCGCGAAAGATTGTCCTTCTGAATATCGGGATAAGAATTGAGGTCATATCATCAAGTTTAGAAATAATAGAGTCCTTGACCTCATCGTTCTCTAACACTCCATAAAAAGAGGATTTACGTTGCAAAAGGTACTCGTCATCAAATTCAAAAAGAGAGTTCGAATAGACTTGGATACTTCATTAGGACTCCTCATCAGAAAGTGATCGTCATCACTAGAGGAAAAATCATCGTTTGAATTGAAAAGAGGGTTAGAGAAAATCCCGGAAGAATCCTCTGAAGTCTCAAAGATAATCATCACAAATAGAAATCCACATTCATATGTCGGATATATCCTCGGACTCACTGATGGATTGGGATAAGGTTCTCAGCACTAGACTTTATGAATTCGTCCGATTCTGTAACACCCCAACCCGACAAGGGTAAAGATGTCACACTAATGGTTTCACATCAGATCAAAACCAAGCATACATTACAGTAATACAAGATTTCTCAAAAGTTACAAATGAAATACTGAGTTTACAAGGTTACAATGCGACTACAAATTCTAACAATATAAAAACTTCAAATCATCTCTAAGCCAAAATAGCTATCAAAGTCTTCTAAGTCCAAAAGTCTCTTCACTCATACCCAAAACCCGTCATCCTGCTTATTACCTGCCGCACACGAAAAGAAAACGTGCGGCTGAGCTTAAAAAGCCCAGTGAACAGATATATAATAAACGGAAAACAAAAGCAACGTAAATGAACAGATACATCATAATGAATGAGATATAGGAAAAGGTATAAAGAGTAAAGGTTTAGGACAGTAACTCACCACGAGCCCACATATCACATCACAAATCACAATCCTGTAGTATCTAGAGGGGATGCCTCTGTAGTAATCAGATAATATGAGGGGTGTCCTCATGTATCACAATGGAGTAGCTAGCTCCCACATTTTGTGAAAGACGTGGATTGCACCCATCATCAGTCACCACATATCAAATGTCAAAATATCACAATCACAATACAAATCTAGGATGCATCCATTCGCCCCCCCACAAATCACATTGGCCATAATAATCATAAAGTGCGCATATCACAATCACAATGGGGGACGGTGTAACCAAATCACTAGGGCTACACACTAGTCATGCCAGTGGTGCATCACAGACACGGCCATGTTACCTTCATGGCTAGGAAACACATTTTGGCTCGGGTATCAAACTGGGATCACAGGTCAAAGGTTCATATGGTCATAATCACAGTCCAAATGTCAAAGTTCATATCACAGGGTTCATATCACAAGGTCCATAGAAAAGGGTTCATATCGAAGAGTTCATAACAGAGTGGTTCACCAAGGTCTTCCAAAGTTCATATCATAGTTTTAAAAAAAACAAAGGGGATCTTAATTAAAGTTCAAAGTCTTTATCAAAGGGTTCATCTTCAAAGTCTTTATTCAAAAGATTCATTTTAGAAAGCTTAATCAAAGTATTTACTTAAAATGGTCTTTAAATTGGTTTCATAAAGATAGTCATTAAAATAGTCTTCATAAAAGATAGTTCAAAACAAGTAGTTCAAAACCTTAGTTTAACAAATCATTTCAAAGTCTTAGTTTCTCACAAAGATAGTTCAGAACTTTAGAGCAACTTGGCAAAGGCATAGGTCAGATAAACGAAGCTCAGATCATAATCAGAAGTATCATAACGAATTATGGATAACGAATCAAACAAACAAATCAAAGCGTAGGGGACATAGCAAAGGTTTAGGAAACCCTAATACGAATCAAAAAGAAAACGAAGGCTCCTTATTAAAAGGGCAGAATATCTGTACCTTATTCGATAGCAAAACAAACCAAAGACAGATCACAAGACACCGGATTACTCCCGCTTCAGCGAATCTACACGAATTATAATTGTACTTATAAGTTCATAGCTTTATGATTTCATAGTTTCTTAATCATAAGGTTTCATTTTAGTTTCTCTCCATCTTAGGTAGCCTTACACATTCAGTAACTTTAGTTATTATCATTCCTGTTTATCAACTTATTAAAGATTACCATGTTAGTAGGTTAAGGTTCATAATGCCTTTTACATAAGTTCAAGGTTAAATATGACAAGTTTCCATAAGTTAGGGTTTTAATTGCAAATATCCCAAAGTTAAGGGTCTTGAATGAAAATATTGCAAGCTACTAATTTAAGTACATCATTTATTCAGAATCACATCTCCCGTCCTTTAAGTTTCATAATTTACACATCACACCCTTGATTTACCAAAATCACAAAATAAACCTTATAATTATACAAATTACACTTTAACCTTTATTATATTCATAATTACACAACTAACCCTCATATTTACTAAATTACAGATTATACTCTCAAATATAGGTGTGGCACGAATCAAACCCTCAATTTTCATAAAATTACACATTTAGTCCCTTTAGTTTTTAAATTAAACACAAAACACCTTTCAAAACCCTTTTTATACTTTTCATCAGGCTCTAACAGTTTTAAGCTTGAAAATGTTAGGTTTTCAATAAATCAAAAATCATATAAGAACTCAGAAATAAATTTCCCAAAAATTCCCAGAGATACTTTAATGTCTTAAGTATTTTATCTAATTTTTTCAGATTTTACTAAATAGCACAACTATGGATTAAAATTCACTTAATCTAACTTGTCCAGATTTCTGATAGATTTTACTATACGAAAAGTTATCAGCTAGAAACCCCTTGAGAAAAATTCATAAAAATCTATAAAAATTCCAGTAACTAATAGACATCCCAAATATTAGCCAGCTCTAAGGAAACCTTCTAATACGACACGGTTTGGAAATTAAAATTCAAAAACCCGGACTGATTTTCCAGACTCACAAATTCGATCAGACACATAATTTTCCAAAAATCAAAAAGTAACCTTCCAGGCCTCCAAAAATTACAAACTAAATTTTCCCAAGCAGCTATTTCATTGAACTTAGTTCTAGACTCAAAAACCACCCACAAACACGTTCATAACACTGAGATACATTCGATTTAAGTGAACAATTTTCCTGGGTCAGTAACAGTTTCACTAAAACATGCATATATTTAGGGTTTTCATCATCCCGTTCACTAGTTCTTGACTCCAAACGATTTTAGGTGAGTCCATAACATTTTTAGGTCAATTAAAACAGGTCTTAAACACATTCAAATCGAATTAATCATCACAAAATCTCCAGGCCGATTCATATACATGTTCTTAGGGTTTGTTTTTGATTTATGATTTTATGTAACCACTTTCTTATTATCTTTTGATCACCACTCGACTAGAATACAAGATTTTCGAATAAAAGGTGAGTAATACAATACCCTTGATGACAAGATGAAGAACACGATCACACGAAATCAAGAACACCACACGAAAATCTCTTCTTCTCTCTTTGGTCGCTCGGCAGCCACCGACACAACAAGAACATGATTTTTTTTTTGATTAGTTTTTGATTCAAGAATTCATATGGATTAAGAGTAGATTGTTTTACATGTTACCTTAGATCAAGAACAATATTCAAAGCCTCCTTTTCTTAATCTTGGATCGAACAGCAGTAGGAGAAGAGAGGCAGCAGATTTTTTTATGTTTTAGGGTTTGTAAAAAAAAAAAGATTTCGGTGTATCAAAATAAATGGGGACCGAAATTCTTGAGGAGGGTATGGGCCATGGTTTTGCAATGGTTTCTTGAAGGATTTAGGCCCAAAATTAGTACTTGTGTGACAAACTATTTTAGCCCAAAAGAACACATAAAAGAAGAAACGTGTGCAAGTTATAGTAGTGTAAAAGTTTTAATTAATTGTCGGACTACATAAACCTTTTAAACGTGCCATACGTTTAGTTATAGAGTTCTTGTAACATTTCGTATTTTACTTTAGGTTGCACATTCGCATCGTATTGTTTCGAGTCATAACATATTATGTAACTCAAGTTTTTATTTACAGCTCATTTTATAAGTTCTTAAAATCTTAAATTCAGAGGGTATTTTTGTCATTTAAGATCGTATTAATTTTGGGGTTTTACAACTCTTCCCCTCTTAAAAGAAATTTTCGTCCACGAAAATTGAAGTCGTAAGGTTAAACGAAGTCGTAGCAAGTCGCAAAAGGTCATCACAAACATTCTCACGCCCGAGGAGATTCTCCCAGAAGGATCTTCAGAACGATAGGTTTCTCATGACTCAGATCAAAACGAGGTGGGTTCAATTTTCTCAGGAGAAGACAAATTAGGTTGATTCAGAACAAAAGGTCCATGCAACATAAATTGGACAATAGGTGCATCTTCAGAAAGCTCATATGGAATACGAATAAGTTTCCAAACCGAATTAATTGTACCAACAGTAGGAAGTTCTAAAAGGAGTTCAAGACTTATAACTGAGGTCAACAGAATTCAAATCGAGTGTTCAAACTCAATCAGATATCTTATGAACGAAAGCAGAGTATACGGATAGATAGGATGAACCTAAAGTCTCACTATTCGCGGATAATCCGGCAGAGATTCACATTCTAAACATCTTAGGTACCCCCCAAGATATCCTATGCCCACAACAAGTGCACGTTATATGATGTAAGTATTATCACGTTGGCCAGACGTCATAATACTGGCATCATATAAATATGCCCTCATGATGGTCATACTTTATCTCAAGTCGTAATCAAAACCGCCAATCTTAATCCACCTAGTACTTCTACAGTCTCAGAGGTCAACAAAAGCAATTGCCACAGTCAAGAGAGAAAACAGAACTATTCGCAAGAGTATCAAAATCCCAGTTTGTCTAGCAGAAGTGGGGAATGCCGTTCACAAGCATCATGTCTTCCGCAATTTGCCAAAATCTCTCAAAATGAAGTCATCACCGAATCATACGAAAGATAAACACGAACAGAATTGCTTCTAGGGAACTTAAATCATAAGAGGAACCTATTACTAGATAACGAAACTTAAAAGGGTCAACGGAATGAAAGTTAGTCTCCAAGAACTTCGGCCTTCATAGAATCAATTCTTACAAACATAAAGGGTCTGTTTCAAATATCCGCTTATTCAACACATCTAATCTCTTCGAGTCCGGTTGATCTGTCTTCGGCTGTCCATCAATCGGGAAGTGAAATCAAAATCGGAAACTTGTGTCTGATTCGTCGAGCCTCCTGCAGTTCTTCTTGTAATGTGATGGGGCATTGTGGATTTCTGGCACGATCTTTCAATCTCTCCATCATACAGTCTGATTCTGCTCTCAATTCATCTTAGTACAACCAAGATGAATAGGGAAGTGAGACTGTACGTCTTCATCAGCTCCAGGTTCGCCATCTTGACTAGATCTTCTGCACCGCCCACACTTCTGTATTGAAAGGAATGTCTTCACTCTTCAGGGTAGCCTCCGTTGTTGTCAACTCCAGGTCAGGCAAAGAACACCGTTGTCTCAACAAACATCAATCTCTCAGAATACACAAATGATCGTCAAATTTCTAACAAGGTGCAAAAATGATTTTCATGTTCTTCCTCGTCTCTGAATGTACCATTAAGTCATACAATGACCCTATGCCCAGTACTCATGAGAAAATATCATCTATCAAATTCACCAAGATCGTCAGAGTTTTAGCTAATACTATTAGCGTCACTAACCGTCATAGCAGTCGTTTACGAATACGGAAGGCGATTTCAAGAATAAGATCAATTCATCAGAAAGGAAAAACTTTGCGCTCTGAATTTAAACAAACACATAGTCGTTTCAGGGTGGAGGAATATTGGCTCCTAACAGTAATACGGTTCAGCTTCCATACATATCTTCAGTTACCATCCTTCTTTATCGCGAACGAAACTAAAACATGCCTAGAAGATACACTTAAGTAAACTCACTTCCTGGTCTTCGGTTGCTGCTCTTCCCGGTTGCTCCAGTCAATTGGTATGATCCGAAAGACATCTTCGTTTAGTGACTAGAATCTCTCGGTATCATGTCAAATCTTACTTCATACTCCGGTGGAAAATTTGGTGGTCCAACAGGGATTATATTCAAGAAGTTCAGGGTGCCAAATAACGTTCAATACAAGGTTCATGTTCAGAAAACTCAAGGTGTCAAAAGGCTTCTACGATGAGGTTCATTCATTGGTGTACAAAATGGTTTTTAGGAAAACTTCATAACCGTGAAAGTAACACACGCGTCTCCAGAGTAATAGAGATAGCAAAGGGTTTGACAATTGGTAATCATAGTCGGAAGCTCAAAATTGTTGCAAACGCCAAAGGTGAGACATAGAAAGGTAGTTGTCAATATTTGACTGATCATTCCATAATTTTCTTGTCAGAATAAAATCGAAGTTAGCTATTCGAAGAAAGACGGTTCGCAAATCATAGCTTTACCATTCAAAAGTAAGGGGAAAACATTCTTATACTCGTGGTTACATACCAAAAGGCTTCTTATAAGAACAGAGGTGGGTGAAACGAAATCAAATAGTGTCGGAAGATTCATATATACTTATTAAAAGAAAAGACATATAACAAAACATATACAGTACTTCATCGCCATGGAGGTTCTCAGAATGCCCGAATAGGCATCAAAGTGATTAACAAAATGATCAGAGTGCAACGTGGGCCTTTATCAAGATGATTAATGAAAGAAATCTGAAGATAAGGATCCAAACAGTGTCGGGCAATTATTATGAAATTTCTCAATGCCTTCCAAATTTAATCAGGTTCAAATCTTAGGTGGTGCAAAACATAAGCTTTCGCTTTCCAAAAGTGATATCAACAGGATCTAACCAAAAGCAAGGCATGAATCAGATTGATGCGGGGGCAAAGATACTTAAACGAATGCCTTATAGTCTACCCATTCCTCACCGGTCAAAACTTAGGTTCCTAAGGGAAATCCTAAAGCAAATTTTCAAAGGTTGACTTACGAGCGCCTACAGGGAAAACTTAGTGGTCCTAACTTACACAGGCCAAGGGTAAATGTATTACGTATCGCAACCTGTCTCTGATACCATAATTGTAACACCCCAACTCGACAAGTGATGCGTGGGTTTTGCAACCTTACAACAGGTTTTACCTCTCGAGGGATCTCAAGAGGCTTACAACCCCACCAGGCAGTGTACCTGACCGATGTAGTATAGTGTAGTGGTAAGTACGGGGGATTGATCGTTCTCCACAGGGAATAGTGTTCGTTAGGTATGAAAAGCTACTCTAATTAGGTCTAAGGGTTGAGGAAGATTCTTTTTATGTTTTTATAATTTTTATGAAAGCAAGTAAAATCTCGGGTTTGAAAGAGTGGGCGGAATTAGTTGCTAGTCAACTAACCCAAATAACTATAAATGCAAATAAAGTAAATAACAAAAATGAAAATGTGGAGAGAAACTTATGTGTAGAGAAATGTGTTTACTTAGATTTCCTTACTCCCTAGCTATCTTTTACCGGTTAATTAGTGTGTATTAGTCGCGTGGATGACGGGTGTATTCCTTAATACCATTCGTGGGGTGGCGTACTTACTTCCCCAACTCTACAAGCTCCTACTTCACTCCTATGTCGAGCCGGCTAGGAAGCTCCTAACATGGGATCACTAGAATTCGCTTGTGCATTAAATACAACCATAAAAACCTTTAGTACGCATTTGGTTCATGTTTCTTAAGACGTTCAAGCAAGTTACCGAATAGGAAGTTAGCCAGTTTTCTTAAGCCTAACATAGATAAACAATCATCCAATACAACTAATAACACACTAATAACCAATAATCAATAGCTAGGTTTCATTAGATCTAAGCAAACACAAGATAAAATTAGCCTAACATGTTAAACAAAAGACAAGAATAAGATAGAATCAAACAACACATAGACATATTGAATGATTAATTGATAACTTATCTTCAATGTATCATGGAAGATCTCAAGGCAAAAAGCCTTGAAAAAGTAGCTAAAATCGTCTTAGGGTTTTCTCCCAAAATTCCACACACTAAGCCCTCTCTAATGACAAAAAATTAGAAAACTATATATAGACTTTTGGATCTGACGGCGTCACCTTATGGATTGTGACGCCGTCACCTCGCCGCTTTTAGGGTTCCCGGATGACCTTCTTGACGCCGTCCCTCTTTAGCTCTTCAAAAATCCATTCTGGCTTATCAAGGCTTGACGCCGTCGAACCTTGAACGTGACGCCGTCCCCTTTTAATTTAAGCCGTGACGCCCTTGATCAAGTTAAAGCGTGACGCCGTCAGAATTTACATGCTATTTTCACTGGCTTATCATGAGTAAATTTCACGTCCACTTTTTCTTGCCAAAGCATGACGCCGTCCAGAGTTAATTGTGACGCCGTCAAGAGTAACTTTTAGCCGATTTTTGAGACTTTGCCGTTTTCTTCACTTTTATGCTCCAAAAACGTCCAAAATGCCTCCTTTTCCAGATTTCTCCTCAAAAGTACCTAAAATGACAAAAGGAACGATTTAGGGCAATATTTGATCAAATAAATACGATTTAGGGCTTAAATGACCCCTTAAAAGCGGTACACTTTTCGCCTCATCAAATACCCTTACACTTGAGATTTGCTTGTCCTCAAGCAAATGCGCTTTTATTCTAATCAAAATACAAGTTAGGGGTCATTTAATGCAAACATAAAAGTAATTACAACAAATAATCGTTCCACTTTAATCATAATAAGCACGGAGATTACATACTAGCACCTCACAAGTAGTGTTTAGATACTCACATCTCTCAAGTGTCATCAAAATAAATCTCATAAATGAAAACGGATAATATCTCTCACTACCTGTCATAGCAAATAGATTACCATAGGCTTGGGAAAGGATCGAAAACGTCCTCCACTAGGCGTAAGCACCAAAGATAAACTATCAAAGAGGGCTTTTAAATGGGTTATAACGTTAGGTGTAGGGAAAAGGAAAACACGGTTTTGTTGGATAAGGGATATTTTACTGGTGGCGAGTTAAAGATCTTGATCAATTACATGTACTATACAATGTTGCTAAGCCAAGACTCGACTCAATCTTAAGCTAGAAACAAAATAACAAAATAACAAAAACATAAAAATAAACATAAAATGAAACGGGATGGTAGTCCGTATGTTTTTTTTTTCTATTTTTCTTTTTCTCATTTTTTTGTATTTTTCTTGATTTTTCGATTTTTTTTTTTTTTTTTTTTTTTTTGCATACACTTTTGCCCTACCATCCAAAATAATACATCATA
The DNA here is from genome assembly GCA_021014915.2 of Artemisia tridentata subsp. tridentata. Lineage (NCBI taxonomy): Eukaryota > Viridiplantae > Streptophyta > Magnoliopsida > Asterales > Asteraceae > Artemisia > Artemisia tridentata. Next base: position 59,304,660 of record CP139504.1, read on the forward strand.
GGGGCATTGCATTCCCCTTACACTTGAATTTTTACATAACTTTACAATTAACTATTCTAATGACTCGAATTAAGATAATCAAAACACTTGGAGTACTTTTAAAATATTTAGCACATATGGGGGTAATAAATGATGTTCTTCCCCATTACTCTATTACACTAGTACTTTACCCATGAGTCCCAATCGTCCCAAAACAATATGTACAAGGATATGACTCGACTTAGCAACCATGTAATCAACTAGATAATTAACTTGGGTTTAAACAAAAGTTGTCACAATAATGCACTAAAAATGAGTGCATACAAGGTAGGCTAAGGCGATTTGGGTGTACATTTAAGTGGGGTGTAACAAATTCTTCCTTTAAGTAAAATGCTTAAAGGTCGAAACGAAAAGATAGGCTCTGAGGGGTGTACTAGGGGTATCGTGTACTAAAAATAAGTACAACGCAAAGGGTGTGGGAGAATTACTTGACCAATGTAGCCAAAGTAATTATAACAAAAACACAGGTGTAAAACAATGGGTTAATCCTAATGCCTCTTATCATGTAGCAAATCTAACTACACGAATGTAGTCTCACTTGTGGCCTCGGAATGGTCCTAACGCAAGTTCTAGAATCTAAGTGCTACCGGTACACACATCATAGCATAAATGCTTTTCCTACCAATTCTAGGGGCGAACCTCACATATTTGGGGTGGAAAAATTTTTTAGTGGTACGGTTTTTGTGCTAGTCATATAACTCCTATCCGTGAGACGCTCATTAAGATCAAAGTTTCACTCCTAAGTGTTGTAAAAAATTTTAAATTTGGCACTAAAATTACCCTAACAGGTATTTATCTCAGTTTTATTACACATCTATTATTAAACAAACAAAAATCAAGCGCAATGGCATTCTCTAAAATCGTACTTTTACCCCCCCTTACACTTAAGATGAACATTGTCCCCAATGTTCAAATAACAAGATGTAAAAGCAAAAAGTAAAAGAATGAAATCAAATACTCCCCTGATTCGCTCGGTGGATAGTGAAATTACACGGTTAGATCTTCCTCCAAAGAGAATGTTGAAGCTCCATGACTAATGCATCGCCAAAAGCTTGATCCAAAAACATCTCCTTGTCCAAAATAACCTGTTAAACCTGAGAAAACAAACACGAAAACCTGCATAACATCAGCGGGAAAAAATCTATATATAAGGATATAATGCTTGTGGAATGATAACTTTGCAGATTCCTGGAGATTATAAGTTGGAGATTTTAATAAAAACTTTTCTAAAAACAAAACTTTCAAAAATTTCTGAAAATTAAATCTGACGCCGTCAGGTTATAAACCTTGACGCCGTCAGAAATGACCTGACAAAATTTCCATTTTAAGTTTCCGGAAAATTTCTGGAAAAACCTTTACCTTACTTCCTGGAAATCCTGCAAAACATCATGATGACTCGATACAAGCATTTGACTCAAACAAACACTAATATGTATGTTAATTTAGTATTATTATGATTCATGTTCATTTGTGTTCTAATAAACCGATTTAGATTTCCCTTACACTTATCTTTTGCAAAATACCTTTATATGTAGTTAAGACGAAGTTAAAAACAACATAAAGCATTTTCACAATTTACTTTTGAACATGAATCAATACTAATAAAAATTAAACACACATACGGAAGCAAATAAAATCAAACAAACAAATAAATAAACACACAAAGCAAATAAAACAAATAAAGCTTGGGTTGCCTCCCAAGAAGCGCTTTTCTTTATTAACGAGTCTGGTAGCTAGACTCAAAGTCACGTGTTCTACGTTTTTTTTCCGTTTTGCATAAAAAATATGGTTTTAAAGCTTTGTATCACTCTTTCATCCCACTTGTATTCCGGACCTAAGGCCAAACACATCGAATACTTAACTCTAGCCCTTCCTTGGTTATTGTTATCAACCTCGAGTGCTGGGATATTATCGACATCCAAGCCCTTAATGCCCTTAAATTTTGGTTCGAATTTAGAGAAACGAGACACATTATGGGGCATCAGGTACTTGATGCATCCGATTTCGCTGGAGAATGTCACACTACCTTCATCCTTATCATAAATTGCTTGGGACGTTCTTATGAAGGGTTCTCCTAAAACTATCTCGCCTAAATACGGATCTATAATCCCCCTTATATCTTCTAGGATCACAAAATCACATTGGTAAACGAAATCTCCGATAAAGACGTGTAAACCACTTGCTAGACCCACAAAATTGCACATCTGATTGGGGTCATACGGGTCTTGTCTAGGGTTCAGCTCATTGCTCATGATCCAGTTATAGTAAAGCCTAGACATGAAATTCATTGGTGCCTTGAGATCAATATAGGTATGCTCCCTAAACATGTGACCAATCATGCATGGAACCTTCACATTAAAATAACCCCCCTTTCTAATCCATGGGTACTTACGATTTTTAGCGGGGCAAGGACATTTAAAGATAAACTTATGGTGATTTAATCCTTCTAGAATTGGTGAGGAATTGTGAACTAACCTTAAGTCATCTCTAAGCTCAATCTCACTGCTCGTGCTAAGGCGGGCGAGTCTCTTCTCTCTATCAATTAACTCATTAAGCACATTGAATGCCTTAATCTCCCTATCCATAGTGACGAACCAATTACGAACAAACACACAAAGAAAGTAGATAGACTAAAGAAAATCTAGAAAAAGAAAATAAAAATCTCACTAGAAAGGAATCTAGTGAGTAGACCTAATAGAAATAAAAATTCAACCTAAACAATAACTATTCCCCGGCAGCGGCGCCAAAAACTTGATGCGTGGGTTTTGCAACCTTACAACAGGTTTTACCTCTCGAGGGATCTCAAGAGGCTTACAACCCCACCAGGCAGTGTACCTGACCGATGTAGTATAGTGTAGTGGTAAGTACGGGGGATTGATCGTTCTCCACAGGGAATAGTGTTCGTTAGGTATGAAAAGCTACTCTAATTAGGTCTAAGGGTTGAGGAAGATTCTTTTTATGTTTTTATAATTTTTATGAAAGCAAGTAAAATCTCGGGTTTGAAAGAGTGGGCGGAATTAGTTGCTAGTCAACTAACCCAAATAACTACAAATGCAAATAAAGTAAATAACAAAAATGAAAATGTGGAGAGAAACTTATGTGTAGAGAAATGTGTTTACTTAGATTTCCTTACTCCCTAGCTATCTTTTACCGGTTAATTAGTGTGTATTAGTCGCGTGGATGACGGGTGTATTCCTTAATACCATTCGTGGGTGGCGTACTTACTTCCCCAACTCTACAAGCTCCTACTTCACTCCTATGTCGAGCCGGCTAGGAAGCTCCTAACATGGGATCACTAGAATTCGCTTGTGCATTAAATACAACCATAAAAACCTTTAGTACGCATTTGGTTCATGTTTCTTAAGACGTTCAAGCAAGTTACCGAATAGGAAGTTAGCCAGTTTTCTTAAGCCTAACATAGATAAACAATCATCCAATACAACTAATAACACACTAATAACCAATAATCAATAGCTAGGTTTCATTAGATCTAAGCAAACACAAGATAAAATTAGCCTAACATGTTAAACAAAAGACAAGAATAAGATAGAATCAAACAACACATAGACATATTGAATGATTAATTGATAACTTATCTTCAATGTAACATGGAAGATCTCAAGGCAAAAAGCCTTGAAAAAGTAGCTAAAATCGTCTTAGGGTTTTCTCCCAAAATTCCACACACTAAGCCCTCTCTAATGACAAAAAATTAGAAAACTATATATAGACTTTTGGATCTAACGGCGTCACCTTATGGATTGTGACGCCGTCACCTCGCCGCTTTTAGGGTTCCCGGATGACCTTCTTGACGCCGTCCCTCTTTAGCTCTTCAAAAATCCATTCTGGCTTATCAAGGCTTGACGCCGTCGAACCTTGAACGTGACGCCGTCCCCTTTTAATTTAAGCCGTGACGCCCTTGATCAAGTTAAAGCGTGACGCCGTCAGAATTTACATGCTATTTTCACTGGCTTATCATGAGTAAATTTCACGTCCACTTTTTCTTGCCAAAGCATGACGCCGTCCAGAGTTAATTGTGACGCCGTCAAGAGTAACTTTTAGCCGATTTTTGAGACTTTGCCGTTTTCTTCACTTTTATGCTCCAAAAACGTCCAAAATGCCTCCTTTTCCAGATTTCTCCTCAAAAGTACCTAAAATGACAAAAGGAACGATTTAGGGCAATATTTGATCAAATAAATACGATTTAGGGCTTAAATGACCCCTTAAAAGCGGTACACTTTTCGCCTCATCAACAAGGGTAAAGATGTCACACTAATGGTTTCACATCAGATCAAAACCAAGCATACATTACAGTAATACAAGATTTCTCAAAAGTTACAAATGAAATACTGAGTTTACAAGGTTACAATGCGACTACAAATTCTAACAATATAAAAACTTCAAATCATCTCTAAGCCAAAATAGCTATCAAAGTCTTCTAAGTCCAAAAGTCTCTTCACTCATACCCAAAACCCGTCGTCCTGCTTATTACCTGCCGCACACGAAAAGAAAACGTGCGGCTGAGCTTAAAAAGCCCAGTGAACAGATATATAATAAACGGAAAACAAAAGCAACGTAAATGAACAGATACATCATAATGAATGAGATATAGGAAAAGGTATAAAGAGTAAAGGTTTAGGACAGTAATCCACCACGAGCCCACATATCACATCACAAATCACAATCCTGTAGTATCTAGAGGGGATGCCTCTGTAGTAATCAGATAATATGAGGGGTGTCCTCATGTATCACAATGGAGTAGCTAGCTCCCACATTTTGTGAAAGACGTGGATTGCACCCATCATCAGTCACCACATATCACATGTCACAATATCACAATCACAATACAAATCTAGGATGCATCCATTCGCCCCCCCACAAATCACATTGGCCATAATAATCATAAAGTGCGCATATCACAATCACAATGGGGGACGGTGTAACCAAATCACTAGGGCTACACACTAGTCATGCCAGTGGTGCATCACAGACACGGCCATGTTACCTTCATGGCTAGGAAACACATTTTGGCTCGGGTATCAAACTGGGATCACAGGTCAAAGGTTCATATGGTCATAATCACAGTCCAAATGTCAAAGTTCATATCACAGGGTTCATATCACAAGGTCCATAGAAAAGGGTTCATATCGAAGAGTTCATAACAGAGTGGTTCACCAAGGTCTTCCAAAGTTCATATCATAGTTTTAAAAAAAACAAAGGGGATCTTTATTAAAGTTCAAAGTCTTTATCAAAGGGTTCATCTTCAAAGTCTTTATTCAAAAGATTCATTTTAGAAAGCTTAATCAAAGTATTTACTTAAAATGGTCTTTAAATTGGTTTCATAAAGATAGTCATTAAAATAGTCTTCATAAAAGATAGTTCAAAACAAGTAGTTCAAAACCTTAGTTTAACAAATCATTTCAAAGTCTTAGTTTCTCACAAAGATAGTTCAGAACTTTAGAGCAACTTGGCAAAGGCATAGGTCAGATAAACGAAGCTCAGATCATAATCAGAAGTATCATAACGAATTATGGATAACGAATCAAACAAACAAATCAAAGCGTAGGGGACATAGCAAAGGTTTAGGAAACCCTAATACGAATCAAAAAGAAAACGAAGGCTCCTTATTAAAAGGGCAGAATATCTGTACCTTATTCGATAGCAAAACAAACCAAAGACAGATCACAAGACACCGGATTACTCCCGCTTCAGCGAATCTACACGAATTATAATTGTACTTATAAGTTCATAGCTTTATGATTTCATAGTTTCTTAATCATAAGGTTTCATTTTAGTTTCTCTCCATCTTAGGTAGCCTTACACATTCAGTAACTTTAGTTATTATCATTCCTGTTTATCAACTTATTAAAGATTACCATGTTAGTAGGTTAAGGTTCATAATGCCTTTTACATAAGTTCAAGGTTAAATATGACGAGTTTCCATAAGTTAGGGTTTTAATTGCAAATATCCCAAAGTTAAGGGTCTTGAATGAAAATATTGCAAGCTACTAATTTAAGTACACCATTTATTCAGAATCACATCTCCCGTCCTTTAAGTTTCATAATTTACACATCACACCCTTGATTTACCAAAATCACAAAATAAACCTTATAATTATACAAATTACACTTTAACCTTTATTATATTCATAATTACACAACTAACCCTCATATTTACTAAATTACAGATTATACTCTCAAATATAGGTGTGGCACGAATCAAACCCTCAATTTTCATAAAATTACACATTTAGTCCCTTTAGTTTTTAAATTAAACACAAAACACCTTTCAAAACCCTTTTTATACTTTTCATCAGGCTCTAACAGTTTTAAGCTTGAAAATGTTAGGTTTTCAATAAATCAAAAATCATATAAGAACTCAGAAATAAATTTCCCAAAAATTCCCAGAGATACTTTAATGTCTTAAGTATTTTATCTAATTTTTTCAGATTTTACTAAATAGCACAACTATGGATTAAAATTCACTTAATATAACTTGTCCAGATTTCTGATAGATTTTACTATACGAAAATTTATCAGTTAGAAACCCCTTGAGAAAAATTCATAAAAATCTATAAAAATTCCAGTAACTAATAGACATCCCAAAAATTACCCAGCTCAAAGGAAACCTTCTAATTCGACACGGTTTGGAAATTAAAATTCAAAAACCCGGACTGATTTTCCAGACTCACAAATTCGATCAGACACATAATTTTCCAAAAATCAAAAAGTAACCTTCCAGTCCTCCAAAAATTACAAACTAAATTTTCCCAAGTATCTATTTCATTGAACTTAGTTCTAGACTCAAAAACCACCCACAAACACGTTCATAACACTGAGATACATTCGATTTAAGTGAACAATTTTCCTGGGTCAGTAACAGTTTCACTAAAACATGCATATATTTAGGGTTTTCATCATCCCGTTCACTAGTTCTTGACTCCAAACGATTTTAGGTGAGTCCATAACATTTTTAGGTCAATTAGAACAGGTCTTAAACACATTCAAATCGAATTAATCATCACAAAATCTCCAGGCCGATTCATATACATGTTCTTAGGGTTTGTTTTTGATTTATGATTTTATGTAACCACTTTCTTATTATCTTTTGATCACCACTCGACTAGAATACAAGATTTTCGAATAAAAGGTGAGTAATACAATACCCTTGATGACAAGATGAAGAACACGATCACACGAAATCAAGAACACCACACGAAAATCTCTTCTTCTCTCTTTGGTCGCTCGGCAGCCATCGACACAACAAGAACATGATTTTTTTTTTGATTAGTTTTTGATTCAAGAATTCATATGGATTAAGAATAGATTGTTTTACATGTTACCTTAGATCAAGAACAATATTCAAAGCCTCCTTTTCTTAATCTTGGATCGAACAGCAGTAGGAGAAGAGAGGCAGCAGATTTTTTTATGTTTTAGGGTTTGTAAAAAAAAAAGATTTCGGTGTATCAAAATAAATGGGGACCGAAATTCTTGAGGGGGTATGGGCCATGGTTTTGCAATGGTTTCTTGAAGGATTTAGGCCCAAAATTAGTACTTGTGTGACAAACTATTTTAGCCCAAAAGAACACATAAAAGAAGAAACGTGTGCAAGTTATAGTAGTGTAAAAGTTTTAATTAATTGTCGGACTACATAAACCTTTTAAACGTGCCATACGTTTAGTTATAGAGTTCTTGTAACATTTCGTATTTTACTTTAGGTTTCACATTCGCATCGTATTGTTTCGAGTCATAACATATTATGTAACTCAAGTTTTTATTTACAGCTCATTTTATAAGTTCTTAAAATCTTAAATTCAGAGGGTATTTTTGTCATTTAAGATCGTATTAATTTTGGGGTTTTACAACTCTTCCCCTCTTAAAAGAAATTTTCGTCCACGAAAATTGAAGTCGTAAGGTTAAACGAAGTCGTAGCAAGTCACAAAAGGTCATCACAAACATTCTCACGCCCGAGGAGATTCTCCCAGAAGGATCTTCAGAACGATAGGTTTCTCATGACTCAGATCAAAACGAGGTGGGTTCAATTTTCTCAGGAGAAGACAAATTAGGTTGATTCAGAACAAAAGGTCCATGCAACATAAATTGGACAATAGGTGCATCTTCAGAAAGCTCATATGGAATACGAATAAGTTTCCAAACCGAATTAATTGTACCAACAGTAGGAAGTTCTAAAAGGAGTTCAAGACTTATAACTGAGGTCAACAGAATTCAAATCGAGTGTTCAAACTCAATCAGATATCTTATGAACGAAAGCAGAGTATACGGATAGATAGGATGAACCTAAAGTCTCACTATTCGCGGATAATCCGGCAGAGATTCACATTCTAAACATCTTAGGTACCCCCCAAGATATCCTATGCCCACAACAAGTGCACGTTATATGATGTAAGTATTATCACGTTGGCCAGACGTCATAATACTGGCATCATATAAATATGCCCTCATGATGGTCATACTTTATCTCAAGTCGTAATCAAAACCGCCTATCTTAATCCACCTAGTACTTCTACAGTCTCAGAGGTCAACAAAAGCAATTGCCACAGTCAAGAGAGAAAACAGAACTATTCGCAAGAGTATCAAAATCCCAGTTTGTCTAGCAGAAGTGGGGAATGCCGTTCACAAGCATCATGTCTTCCGCAATTTGCCAAAATCTCTCAAAATGAAGTCATCACCGAATCATACGAAAGATAAACACGAACAGAATTGCTTCTAAGGAACTTAAATCATAAGAGGAACCTATTACTAGATAACGAAACTTAAAAGGGTCAACGGAATGAAAGTTAGTCTCCAAGAACTTCGGCCTTCATAGAATCAATTCTTACAAACATAAAGGGTCTGTTTCAAATATCCGCTTATTCAACACATCTAATCTCTTCGAGTCCGGTTGATCTGTCTTCGGCTGTCCATCAATCGGGAAGTGAAATCAAAATCGGAAACTTGTGTCTGATTCGTCGAGCCTCCTGCAGTTCTTCTTGTAATGTGATGGGGCGTTGTGGATTTCTGGCACGATCTTTCAGTCTCTCCATCATACAGTCTGATTCTGCTCTCAATTCATCTTAGTACAACCAAGATGAATAGGGAAGTGAGACTGTACGTCTTCATCAGCTCCAGGTTCGCCATCTTGACTAGATCTTCTGCACCGCCCACACTTCTGTATTGAAAGGAATGTCTTCACTCTTCAGGGTAGCCTCCGTTGTTGTCAACTCCAGGTCAGGCAAAGAACACCGTTGTCTCAACAAACATCAATCTCTCAGAATACACAAATGATCGTCAAATTTCTAACAAGGTGCAAAAATGATTTTCATGTTCTTCCTCGTCTCTGAATGTACCATTAAGTCATACAATGACCCTATGCCCAGTACTCATGAGAAAATATCATCTATCAAATTCACCAAGATCGTCAGAGTTTTAGCTAATACTATTAGCGTCACTAACCGTCATAGCAGTTGTTTACAAATACGGAAGGCGATTTCAAGAATAAGATCAATTCATCAGAAAGGAAAAACTTTGCGCTCTGAATTTAAACAAACACATAGTCGTTTCAGGGTGGAGGAATATTGGCTTCTAATAGTAATACGGTTCAGCTTCCATACATATCTTCAGTTACCATCCTTCTTTATCGCGAACGAAACTAAAACATGCCCAGAAGATACACTTAAGTAAACTCACTTCCTGGTCTTCGGTTGCTGCTCTTCCCGGTTGCTCCAGTCAATTGGTATGATCCGAAAGACATCTTCGTTTAGTGACTAGAATCTCTCGGTATCATGTCAAATCTTACTTCATACTCCGGTGGAAAACTTGGTGGTCCAACAGGGATTATATTCAAGAAGTTCAGGGTGCCAAATAACGTTCAATACAAGGTTCATGTTCAGAAAACTCAAGGTGTCAAAAGGCTTCTACGATGAGGTTCATTCATTGGTGTACAAAATGGTTTTTAGGAAAACTTCATAACCGTGAAAGTAACACACGCGTCTCCAGAGTAATAGAGATAGCAAAGGGTTTGACAATTGGTAATCATAGTCGGAAGCTCAAAATTGTTGCAAACGCCAAAGGTGAGACATAGAAAGGTAGTTGTCAATATTTGACTGATCATTCCATAATTTCCTTGTCAGAATAAAATCGAAGTTAGCTATTCGAAGAAAGACGGTTCGCAAATCATAGCTTTACCATTCAAAAGTAAGGGGAAAACATTCTTATACTCGTGGTTACATACCAAAAGGCTTCTTATAAGAACAGAGGTGGGTGAAACGAAATCAAATAGTGTCGGAAGATTCATATATACTTATTAAAAGAAAAGACATATAACAAAACATATACAGTACTTCATCGCCATGGAGGTTCTCAGAATGCCCGAATAGGCATCAAAGTGATTAACAAAATGATCAGAGTGCAACGTGGGCCTTTATCAAAATGATTAATGAAAGAAATCTGAAGATAAGGATCCAAACAGTGTCGGGCAATTATTATGAAATTTCTCAATGCCTTCCAAATTTAATCAGGTTCAAATCTTAGGTGGTGCAAAACATAAGCTTTCGCTTTCCAAAAGTGATATCAACAGGATCTAACCAAAAGCAAGGCATGAATCAGATTGATGCAGGGGCAAAGATACTTAAACGAATGCCTTATAGTCTACCCATTCCTCACCGGTCAAAACATAGGTTCCTAAGGGAAATCCTAAAGGAAATTTTCAAAGGTTGACTTACGAGCGCCTACAGGGAAAACTTAGTGGTCCTAACTTACACAGGCCAAGGGTAAATGTATTACGTATCGCAACCTGTCTCTGATACCATAATTGTAACACCCCAACCCGACAAGGGTAAAGATGTCACACTAATGGTTTCACATCAGATCAAAACCAAGCATACATTACAGTAATACAAGATTTCTCAAAAGTTACAAATGAAATACTGAGTTTACAAGGTTACAATGCGACTACAAATTCTAACAATATAAAAACTTCAAATCATCTCTAAGCCAAAATAGCTATCAAAGTCTTCTAAGTCCAAAAGTCTCTTCACTCATACCCAAAACCCGTCGTCCTGCTTATTACCTGCCGCACACGAAAAGAAAACGTGCGGCTGAGCTTAAAAAGCCCAGTGAACAGATATATAATAAACGGAAAACAAAAGCAACGTAAATGAACAGATACATCATAATGAATGAGATATAGGAAAAGGTATAAAGAGTAAAGGTTTAGGACAGTAATCCACCACGAGCCCACATATCACATCACAAATCACAATCCTGTAGTATCTAGAGGGGATGCCTCTGTAGTAATCAGATAATATGAGGGGTGTCCTCATGTATCACAATGGAGTAGCTAGCTCCCACATTTTGTGAAAGACGTGGATTGCACCCATCATCAGTCACCACATATCACATGTCACAATATCACAATCACAATACAAATCTAGGATGCATCCATTCGCCCCCCCACAAATCACATTGGCCATAATAATCATAAAGTGCGCATATCACAATCACAATGGGGGACGGTGTAACCAAATCACTAGGGCTACACACTAGTCATGCCAGTGGTGCATCACAGACACGGCCATGTTACCTTCATGGCTAGGAAACACATTTTGGCTCGGGTATCAAACTGGGATCACAGGTCAAAGGTTCATATGGTCATAATCACAGTCCAAATGTCAAAGTTCATATCACAGGGTTCATATCACAAGGTCCATAGAAAAGGGTTCATATCGAAGAGTTCATAACAGAGTGGTTCACCAAGGTCTTCCAAAGTTCATATCATAGTTTTAAAAAAAACAAAGGGGATCTTAATTAAAGTTCAAAGTCTTTATCAAAGGGTTCATCTTCAAAGTCTTTATTCAAAAGATTCATTTTAGAAAGCTTAATCAAAGTATTTACTTAAAATGGTCTTTAAATTGGTTTCATAAAGATAGTCATTAAAATAGTCTTCATAAAAGATAGTTCAAAACAAGTAGTTCAAAACCTTAGTTTAACAAATCATTTCAAAGTCTTAGTTTCTCACAAAGATAGTTCAGAACTTTAGAGCAACTTGGCAAAGGCATAGGTCAGATAAACGAAGCTCAGATCATAATCAGAAGTATCATAACGAATTATGGATAACGAATCAAACAAACAAATCAAAGCGTAGGGGACATAGCAAAGGTTTAGGAAACCCTAATACGAATCAAAAAGAAAACGAAGGCTCCTTATTAAAAGGGCAGAATATCTGTACCTTATTCGATAGCAAAACAAACCAAAGACAGATCACAAGACACCGGATTACTCCCGCTTCAGCGAATCTACACGAATTATAATTGTACTTATAAGTTCATAGCTTTATGATTTCATAGTTTCTTAATCATAAGGTTTCATTTTAGTTTCTCTCCATCTTAGGTAGCCTTACACATTCAGTAACTTTAGTTATTATCATTCCTGTTTATCAACTTATTAAAGATTACCATGTTAGTAGGTTAAGGTTCATAATGCCTTTTACATAAGTTCAAGGTTAAATATGACGAGTTTCCATAAGTTAGGGTTTTAATTGCAAATATCCCAAAGTTAAGGGTCTTGAATGAAAATATTGCAAGCTACTAATTTAAGTACATCATTTATTCAGAATCACATCTCCCGTCCTTTAAGTTTCATAATTTACACATCACACCCTTGATTTACCAAAATCACAAAATAAACCTTATAATTATACAAATTACACTTTAACCTTTATTATATTCATAATTACACAACTAACCCTCATATTTACTAAATTACAGATTATACTCTCAAATATAGGTGTGGCATGAATCAAACCCTCAATTTTCATAAAATTACACATTTAGTCCCTTTAGTTTTTAAATTAAACACAAAACACCTTTCAAAACCCTTTTTATACTTTTCATCAGGCTCTAACAGTTTTAAGCTTGAAAATGTTAGGTTTTCAATAAATCAAAAATCATATAAGAACTCAGAAATAAATTTCCCAAAAATTCCCAGAGATACTTTAATGTCTTAAGTATTTTATCTAATTTTTTCAGATTTTACTAAATAGCACAACTATGGATTAAAATTCACTTAATCTAACTTGTCCAGATTTCTGATAGATTTTACTATACGAAAAGTTATCAGTTAGAAACCCCTTGAGAAAAATTCATAAAAATCTATAAAACTTCCAATAACTAATAGACATCCCAAATATTACCCAGCTCAAAGGAAACCTTCTAATTCGACACGGTTTGGAAATTAAAATTCAAAAACCCGGACTGATTTTCCAGACTCACAAATTCGATCAGACACATAATTTTCCAAAAATCAAAAAGTAACCTTCCAGGCCTCCAAAAATTACAAACTAAATTTTCCCAAGTAGCTATTTCATTGAACTTAGTTCTAGACTCAAAAACCACCCACAAACACGTTCATAACACTGAGATACATTCGATTTAAGTGAACAATTTTCCTGGGTCAGTAACAGTTTCACTAAAACATGCATATATTTAGGGTTTTCATCATCCCGTTCACTAGTTCTTGACTCCAAACGATTTTAGGTGAGTCCATAACATTTTTAGGTCAATTAAAACAGGTCTTAAACACATTCAAATCGAATTAATCATCACAAAATCTCCAGGCCGATTCATATACATGTTCTTTGGGTTTGTTTTTGATTTATGATTTTATGTAACCACTTTCTTATTATCTTTTGATCACCACTCGACTAGAATACAAGATTTTCGAATAAAAGGTGAGTAATACAATACCCTTGATGACAAGATGAAGAACACGATCACACGAAATCAAGAACACCACACGAAAATCTCTTCTTCTCTCTTTGGTCGCTCGGCAGCCACCGACACAACAAGAACATGATTTTTTTTTTGATTAGTTTTTGATTCAAGAATTCATATGGATTAAGAGTAGATTGTTTTACATGTTACCTTAGATCAAGAACAATATTCAAAGCCTCCTTTCTTAATCTTGGATCGAACAGCAGTAGGAGAAGAGAGGCAGCAGATTTTTTTATGTTTTAGGGTTTGTAAAAAAAAAAGATTTCGGTGTATCAAAATAAATGGGGACCGAAATTCTTGAGGGGGGTATGGGCCATGGTTTTGCAATGGTTTCTTGAAGGATTTAGGCCCAAAATTAGTACTTGTGTGACAAACTATTTTAGCCCAAAAGAACACATAAAAGAAGAAACGTGTGCAAGTTATAGTAGTGTAAAAGTTTTAATTAATTGTCGGACTACATAAACCTTTTAAACGTGCCATACGTTTAGTTATAGAGTTCTTGTAACATTTCGTATTTTACTTTAGGTTGCACATTCGCATCGTATTGTTTCGAGTCATAACATATTATGTAACTCAAGTTTTTATTTACAGCTCATTTTATAAGTTCTTAAAATCTTAAATTCAGAGGGTATTTTTGTCATTTAAGATCGTATTAATTTTGGGGTTTTACAGATTCCTTTTCAGGAATAGTGCTAAGATGCTCATCCCCCATAATGAGAGAGTCCTCGGAGTCCAAAGTCGGTAAGATGGATGTGATTGTAATAGACTGAGGGAGTTGAGAAATGATATCGCTCAAAGGAATAACACTCTCCTCGTCGTCCTCCTCATCATTATTGCTAGCATAAATGGCTTTTATACGTTCCATTTGCTCTTCTGCAATACTCTTGTCTTCCTGCCTTTTCTGGACAGGTGTGATTGCAGCTGACGAATTCTCATAATATTCCTTCATTTGAATAGTATCCTCATCATCTTCATCGAGAATGGAAGCCTTTAGAAATTTGGCACGCGTTTTCGCTGCTCGTTCTTCGGCTAGCAATTCTGCCATAGATTTTTCATGAGGATGAATGATGGAATACTGTGGGGGTTGGACATTGTCAAAACCGGAAGTATTATACCAAGGATTAGGTTCTTGACTCCACGGTTGACATTGATAATCATCATGAAGACCCCCACATTTTGCACAAGGAACATTCGGAGCATTTTGAAACGATGTATCATTGAAATTTTGATAGCACGGTTCTTGCTCAAATGAATTCTGAGGAAGGTGGCTGAAATCGTTTTGAAAATTTGGATAAGTGAATGTATTTCCGATTTCAGAAGTGCAACACATGCAAAGTCCGTGAGTAAACCCACATTCTTTGCAAAAACACCGTTCACAAAGTGAATCATCTCCCAACAGATCTCCACAATTAAAGCAATTTTGCTGATTGAATGAAGATAACAGGGATTGTGGAGGGTAGTCGGAAAAACCTTGAGAATTATTGAAGGAATTTGGATTTGGATTAATGGGTAATTCACACCAATTTCCACAATTACCTCCACACCGCTCACACAAACACTTGTAATAACGATGATCATCACCCAATATACTTTTACAATGAAAACAGTGATAGTCGAGTGACGACATAAGAATTAAACGGATAAGAGGAATGAGAAGATTATTTTTGGGTTTTTATAATTTAAAAACATTTTGAAAAACACAAAGGAAAAAGGAAAAATAAATTTTGAAAATAAAATCTTTTTGAGTTTTTATAAGAAAATATTTACGAGAGAAAACGATAACTTCTCGAGAGAAGGGTCTTCAAAACACGCATCGACAAACGAGAATTTAAAAATTCGCTTCAACCTTCTCCGGCAGCGGCGCCAAAAATTGATTCGCAGGAATAAATGCATAAATATTTCCTAGGAAACACAAGTGAAGTATGTGTAACCCGGGTCGTTATCCTCGACGAAGGATGAATGGAATTTGTGATTCGGATTGTGATTGTGTGGATTGAATGGTGAGAATAATGAGATTTTGGATTTTTAAACTACAAATATGAAATATAAACTAAAAACGATTTAATAATCTAGGAAAATGATAATCTAAAGTACGCGTGATTAAAAACGTAAAGGAAATCTGAAAACGCGTTTAAACCGGGAGAACACGAGGCTAAAATGTCAAAACGATGAAATATTAACTCCACGTGTACAAATATATTTTTCCTAAATCCTAATTAATAAAAGAAAATTTTATAAAAAAGAATTATATTTTTCTGATTATTATTTAATTTACTACGAATAAAAACTAAATTTAAAAGAAAAATTAATTAAAAATACTAAATGTATACGGAAAATTATGAAAAATTTATGGAAAGTCCTAAGTGATAAGCTGAATACAGGAAAAATAAGCTAAGGCTGCCAGCTTATCCAGATAAGCTGGAATAAGCCAAACTGTGTAAGTAAGCTAAATGGACTGAAATGGTGTTAAAAGGATTATTAATGGGAAGTCTAATGCAAAAGACCCAAGGGCACGTTTGGTAGTGACTGTGTGTGCTAAGGTTCTAACCAAGAGGTCCCAGGTTCGAACCTGGGCACCTCTTTTTTTGAAATTTTTATTATTTTTTTTTTCTATAAAAACTAATTAAGCACTATAAAATAAGCTTTTTTTAAAACTACAACTTTTTCTGAATCTTAAAAAAAAAGCTAGGAAATAAGCCTTAAAGGGCTGACAGTTGGCTAAAATGGAAATAAGAAAAAGGGCAATAAGCTATGGACTGAAATAAGCTACCATTAAGCTAGAATGAAACTGAAAAACACTAGATGACTAATAATAAGCTAAAAAGACAACTAAAATAAGCCACAATAGAGGAAATAAGCACTGTTAAATGACAAAATAAGCTAAAAAGCCACTAAGGGCTGCTGATGTGCCATGGTTCAGGGCAAAGAAGGGGCTTTTCAAGCCACTAAAAAGCTGTCTAAATAAAATCTTAAAAATCTAAAAAAAATAGCAATGGCTAGATAAGCCAGCCAAATATATCTATGCAAAATTTTAGCTTAAAACAACTTAAAATGAGTAAATTAAAGGGTTTATAGACAGATAGGTTACCCAACTTTTCAACTTTATTCGCCTAAGTTACCAAACTTTTTTTTTATGCAAACGGGGTATTGGACTACACGGGGTTGACATTCAGGTTACTGAACTTTTACAAACCCTACATCTAGGTTACTTAACTTACCTAAAAATATACATTCGGGTTACTTTGATTACACTGAAAAAATAAAGGTTGAATGCTTAACTAGAGTTCAGTAACCTAAATGAACAAAATAAAATTTTGGTAACTTAGGCGAATAAAGTTAGAAAGTTGGGTAACCTATCTGTCTATAAACCCTAAATTAAAAATCAACAAAATGGGCTGCATTTTGGAAAATCCAAAAATGCAATCTGCTTAACTAGTTATGGGCTGTTATGAGCTAAATTAGAACCAAGGGCATAAGGGATATAACCACTACTGAATATAGACCTATTGGGTACAAAGGATGCCAAAAATAAGGGCTTAACCAACTTGAGCTTATAGGAAGCTTATTTGGACAGTTAATGCCACAAAATTTCTACATATCAACCTAAGTCTATCAAAACCTTCATTTCAGCTAAAGACCTCTTAAATACAACTTATTTTAGTGAGTTTATACTAGATTGAAACTTATCAACTTGCAAATGAACAGTAACTAAGGATTTATCCCATAAAATAAGCTTATGCCAAACAACCCTTTAAGAGGGTCTGTTATGGTTTTTGACTACCAAACACCAAATTGAGCCATGAAACTAATTCATTAATAATTAACTAGCTTAATTAAACACTAATTAACAACTTTTTAAATGGAAATAAGCATTAATAAGCACTAAGCTATACTAACTGTTTTATGGCTTAATGAGCTAATTAAGGCACAAACTAACTTAAGCAATAACCACCTATCTAATTAACCTCAAATAACAATCATAAGATCAATTAAGTACAAAAAAGTAAATAAGCTCTAAAATAAGCTGATGAACAGTACTCGTTGAACAGAGTTGACTTTTTGGAAAATTTGAAATTAAAGCAGTTTAAAGGAGAAAGGAAACTTACAATAAGCTAGAAGGCATTTGTATGAGCTAAATGGAACAGAACAAGGAGCTTTTAAGGATCAAACAACAACTAATTTGAATCACTGACTTCACTGGAAACTTGAAATTTGATTAAACTTGAAATTGAAACAATGCTGATTAAATTAAGTATGAATAAGCTTAAATGAACTTGAATTAAACTTAAAAACTTAAATTGAAACTGAGTACATATTAAAAATACTAAAACGACTACTATAATTATTCTACTCCTAGTTATCCTCCTTATGTGTGTGAGAACTGAGTTTAATATCACTCAAAAGTTTCCTCTCTTTCTTCTGAGCAAATCCCACCCTTTGGATATCCTCCATTCAACGTAAGGATGTACAGACTGGCAATGGGTATCACGTGAGGATGTACTAGCTAAAGGCTATTGGAGGGGGGAGGTTGAGTGTAGCAGTGAAAAAGCATGGGGAGTGGTGGTATTGGAGATGGTGGTTTTGGCGGGTATTAGTTTTAGAAGAAAGGTTTGACCTGGTATTAGTTAAAACGGGGTGGGTTGTTTTTTTATTTTGGGATTGGGCTTGGTGTTTGGTGTTGGGCTGGGTTTAGGTTGTGGCTGGGTTTATTTTTAGGATAGAAATGGGTTGGATTTAGTGGATTAGGTTTATTTTGTTAAATTTAGCCAAAGGACAAAAATGGTAATTTGATAAAATCCAAGGACCATTTCTGCCAATACTGTAAATTCAGGGACCAAACTTGCCACTTTTGCATAAATACTTCCAAGGGTCAATCTTGACATTCATGATGGTTGACTTTGACTTTTTGAGCATAAATGTGGTCCAAACTCGCAAATTCCTTTCCCGGCTCCGGCTTTTCACGACTTTCCAATCTTGTGCTCGGTTTTGTCCGTTTTTGCCTTGTTTTCAATCCCTTTGTACCTGAAACACATAAAAACACAAACCAAGAATATTTGCAACAATATTTGATCTATTTGGGTGTTTTTGGTCATTTTTGTGTCTTAAATGGGCCTAAAATGATGAGTAAATAGGCACTCATCAGTTACTTTAAACCGAATTCTTGATTAAGTGTCTGTTACACACTTAATCCCTTCAAAATGGTTGTTAAGCAGTATGATTTTTCACAATAAAATCAAGTTCATACTGCTAAGTCAAATGTTTCTTAAAAAGGATTTTCAAAGAGGCTCAGAAAAACCATCAAATGATGGACCATGAGTCAATGCCCCATGAATCACCTCTCACAGGAGTTAACACACCTAGAAGTGATGAGAGCAGCAAATAAACTCTTAAGGAATTGATGGCTACTTGTACAACATTTTCTGAAAACATGTTCTAATTGGTAGATCACATGATGGTGAGAGATCTTCCAAATAGGGGAGGAAATATTTTGATACATGGTGAGAAATCTTTCTAGCTCAGGGGAGGAAATAAAGCCCATGGGAGGAAGATTAACCAATAAGGGAAGAAAAGTTGTGGTTGTGTATGCTAAGAATCAGGGGAGGTAGTTTATAATTAATCAATCAGGGGAGAAAGATTGGGAAAGGAGTAGTTTCATGACTTCACTAAAGATTGGGAAAGGAGTAGTTTCATGACTTCACTTTTTAGCATCTCAATATAATAATATACACCCCTTCGAAAACCACCTGGCTCAGCAGCAGATGTTGTATCTTCTCCTACAATGGAAAAGACAAGAGCATATAAGATGATGATGTCAGCTTTTTGAGAAGCTAACATGACTTATTATTCAGCCAATAATAAGAACAAGCATTCAGTTGATGATTGCTGGGAATAATCTTTTTCAGTTGATGGATACTGGGAATAAGCTCTTCAAATGAAGAAAGTACAAATGAAGATTCTGGAGTATTATATATATTCAGAAGGGATGTAGCATTCAAATGGAGAAAGTTCTATCTAGGTTCTTTCAATTTCAATTTCAGTTCACTACGTTTGTTCATCTCTTGCAAAGGATTGCTGAAAGATGATTTGACTTCTTGGAACAAGCATCCAAGATACACAGCACCATTGCCTCTTATAATTCCTCCATCCAAGGAAATTGCACCATCTTTTATTCAAGGTACTGCTATTGTTCAAGATAAAGAAAGATGATGTTATTGCTGAAAAAGATTCACAGAAGGTAGATGAGTTAGTCAAAAAGATACTTAATCTTGAAGAACAGAGGAAAAGCTCAGATCAAGAGTCTGACTATGATGTGTTTGAAAGATCCTCACAATCAGAATTTAATTCAGAAGAAACATGTTGATTAGGGAAATAACATGTTTAGGGGAGGATTGTTGGGAATTAAATGTTCTAAAGATTAGTATCTGGAATTAAACTTTCACAAGGTTAGTTCTGCTCAAGGAAATACTCTAAGTGTCATTCTACTGCTAGTGTATTTCATTCTACTGCTAGTGTTAGAGATTCTGCTGCCGCAAGGATTCTACTGCGAGTGCAACAGATACTGCTGTTGAAGAGATAAGTGTCGCGTATTCTACTACTGGATGGATAAGTATACAAAGATATTTTGTGTATAAAAGTCAAAGATATACGGTAGATAATATCTTTGATAGATGTTCAGTCAACAAGTTGTGTGCACAGATACAAGTTGTATCTTAAGGACTGACACACTCAAGCAAGCAAGTAGTTCGACAAGACTTATCATTTATTGTAAAAGATCTCCTTTGTTGTATAAAAGGAAAGATCTTATCTTAGTTACAAGTGTGTTGAAAATAGAGTGTCTAAGTGCTAAATTTGTTACTAGCTGAATACTAAGAAAACATACATTTGTGTAGAACATAACAAAAAAATAGTTTTCTTTGCAATAGAGATTCAAGGTTTTGTAACCCTAGTGATAGTGAAGATCACTCGTATTATTCTCAATAATATTGAATCGTTTGGTGTTATACATTCATTGTTCATTATCAAATTCAACAACCACTACTGTTCCATTTCCAATAACAAATAACCTTCTAAGTGTTGTTAAGTAGATTCCGCATACTTAATCATATTAACTCAAAGTATCACATACACTCGTACAAAATGACTAACATCCTCAATAGTGTATCGCGCATCCTCTCACTTTGGTTTGACCCCTTGGTCATCAAAACACCCATGAGGTGTTATTCTTGCTCGTTCAAAAAAAAGGGGTCTCACACCCTTCTAATAAGGGCACGTTTGGGTTGTGTCTGTTCACCAGTCGAGTTCATATGTTCGGGTCTTCCCCCCCCCCCCAATATGTTGTTCCACACAAGCAGTTTTTTTTAACACAACTGTGAGCTTGAGTATACTGGATTTTATTTTGCGTTCTTAGGATGAATCGAATCTTTTAAAAACTCATAGAAATTTCTTAGGGTGAATCGAATCTTTTAAACCATGAATGGGCCGAAGCCCTTTTTAACTTCAAAACATGGTTGGGTTAAATTTTGCTATCTTGGGCCGAGCCCTTTCTTTTAAACCTCAAAGATATTGTTAGGTTCAAGTTGCAGATTGGGCCGAAGCCCACATATAAAAAGAATAAGGTCTGTTCGGTTTTTACCAGCCCATCTAGAATGAGTCTATCATTTCCATGTTGGGCCACAGCCCAACTCGCCAAATCCCCACATAAAAGTGAGTTTGAATAATTTTTTTTTGGAACACGAGTTGTTGTCGCCATTGTCCAAGTGATCTTTCACGATTATCTCAAACTTTATATTTTACGACTTAAAAATAACTCGAAATGTTATCGACTCGTTACACTTCACTAAAACCTAAAATCTCGATATATATATACATTTAGATCATACGGTACATTTAGAAATTCAACATGATTTTTATAACAAATCGACATAACTTAAAAACCAAGTTGGTTTATCATTACACATACAACGAGGAACCCTTTTATACATTTAAAACCTATATGAACAAAGTGAAAACTGATCTTATGAATTTAAACTTGTTCATTAATTCGATTACATATAAACTTGATGTATTTTATCAAAACTCGTATAATTCTATTAGATTATGAAGCAATTATTTTAAACTCCAACCTTATAACTTTTGTTAGCACGAGAATTGCCTATTATCAAAGAGTATATACTTGGATTATTAATTTTTCGTTAAATGACATAAACAATGATGAGGAGTTTTCAAATGTAACATCACCTTTACAAAAAAAACTATATATATACAAATATATATATATATATACACACACCATCCTTCTCATACACACACTTACACATGTAATATATATACATGCACTTAGTAATATGTGCTCACTTAACGACAACGTTTCCATATGTCGTCAACGTCTAATATGTGATAGTAATTGTTTCCGTACATAGTCTTTCGGTAACTGTCAAACCGGAGACTTATTCGCCTTGATATTTTTCTAATACACTTATGCACTTCCAAGAGCCAATACCTCCAAATGCTAGGAAATTGTTTCAAACTTAAATGCTGCCACACCAGCAACAATAACATAAACTCTTTAAAACTTCTGAAGTTCTTAAATTTAGACTGTGAACTAAAACAAACCTTACTAATCTAGGTCGCGTGTTGGTGCTGAACACTATCTGAAACTATTGTATTATCTGACTGCTATTTACCAAGGTGAGTTTATAGCCCCACTCTATTTATACTTGTTTTACAATTGGGGTGAGAAACATGCAAAACTATTTTATGGACCAACACTATTTTTATCAAACTATTACGTGGATTAGCCTAAGCCCTATTATGTCCCAATTTGCCCAAACTCATAAACCGTCAATTCCTGCTAGGAAGCGCGAATGTTATAATTAGATCTATTGGGAGTAATGTCCTCGTTCGAATTGACCAGATAGGCAAACGAACGTATATCATGTCGAAACACAAGTGTCTAGGATAAACACTTGTCGGACCTGTATATTTAACATGCTTCTAGAGCATGCACACTGTTATAGCTTCGGTTGCATAAACTTAGTTCTAGCGTAATAGACTATCTTTATATGACATTATATGCATTATAATGTTCATATATCAAACTCACGGTCCAAACTATTGATTTTACTGTTATTGATAAACCTATGAACTCTCTAGCTTTTTGCTGACTTTTAGCTTGTTTTTCTCAGGTGTTTAAGCTGATTGATTATTACAAGGTTGTGGCATGGCAAGGGTCATAGACTACTTTCTGAAGTACTGTGGCATTTTAACTATGACTTATTTTCGAATAGGATGACTGAACTTATGGGCCTTATTTTATGAACTCAAACTATATTGTAAACTTATTTAACTTGGTTGAATGTATTAAAACGGAGTATGTATTCCGTTCTTTACTACCTTGTGTTGTGATTTTCAATTTAGTAGCACCCTTTGACCCGAATGCTTCCGCAATACCAGATTTTGGGGGTGTTTCAGAAGTTGCTGAAAGATGGAATGTAAAGATGAATATTCAAAAGGAGATGGTCATTTAGTGGCTAAGAGGTCAGTGGAGCTAGATGGTCTTATTAGCTGTTCTGTGGTGCTCTGCTGATTTAAGGGGTGTTTGGATATGGATTTTAAAGGCAGATGAAACATGTCATGATGATATCTACTGTCATTTAAGGTTTTACCTATATACAAGTATGTTATCACATTAATACTGGTTTAATTTAAGCTCATATCATTAGAATAGCCTTGTATCTTGATCTCACTTAGTCAGAAAGTTCTTTGGTGCTAATTCTTAACAGATTGGCCTTGGGAGGGATTTTGATAAGATCGTTGTAGCTCTTAGACTAGGTCTAACATAATTTATATTTAGGAATGATAATGTTCATAAGATCAATAACTTAGCGGAATAAGAACAATATCATAAACAAGGTTTTTCTTCATCATCATCTCTACTATAACAAACTTACAAACCTAGGCATCCATTGTGGGAACTTGATGCCTAGAACACACTAATTAATTAACATGTTCTACCTTGATCAAGTAGAACATGTTCTCTAAACTAAAACACTAATTAAACCACTAAACCCTAGGCATTTTCCCAATCCCTACGCCTAGGTTCCCACACACACACACCTTTGGTGTTTACATCTTTGACACACATACGTTATTCTAATTCCCTGTGTTTCTTTATATACTAGAAACATTAGGGTTACAAAGGATATATTCTATAAATATAAAAGATCTTTATCTTGTTGCCGAATTCTTCCTTTGTCATCTTTAGTCCTTCATCTTTCATATGTTTTGTCTTATCAACTCAAATATAATTCCCAACAATCTTCCCCTAGTTGATAATGACAAAACCACATAATCACGAACTTCCCCTGAAGCTAAAATATATGAAAGATATTGACTTCCCCTTAATCCATGCTTATCAACAAGGATCTTCAAGTTGCAGCTTCAATATAGATATTCTTCCCCTTTTTGTCTTATCCACTAGGGGACTCAAAGTAAATGCAACTTTGATCTTTACAACCACAAACCAATATTACACTTCCAATCCAGTCTTCCAAAGTCTTGTATTACCCTCCATGAAGTACACCAAAATGCTTACTAAAAATGAATCCAAGACAGTAAAAACCTAAACCTTCAGTAGTAATAACGACTCACAGGTGTTAAAATCTTCCCCTCGAATGATGCATGTAGTGACCAAAAGAACTTGTCGAATAACTATCCACCATAGTAACAAGAAGATAAGTTCTTTATCTTGAACATGATTCACAAAAATATTCAAGAATAATAAACATCTGGTCACAATCCAAATTCCAAACGTGTGTATTCTGTCCAACCATCACGATAACCTGTTTTGGACCTTAACCAATAGCTTCAACAAGCAGCACATAAGGATTATTGACAGTAGCTTCCCCTTAAATAAGCAACTCCAATAAATCTCAAACAATCATCCTGTGTGTCTTATTGTGTGTGTCTAACATCTTTCTTCTAACCGAGAACTAAAAATCAAACCATCTTTTTGTGTGTGTGTATCTCATCCAAGTAAGCTGCTCATTACATGTACTCGTAAAAACCTTAACTGCCTTGAAAACAGTCTTCTATCAATCAGCTCGACATCAACTCAGAAGTAGCAGTACTTTAAAAACAATCAGTACTTTCAAAGTATACGAGCAGTACTTTAGTCGAGCAACAGTACCTTAATTCAATGGAGCAGTACTTTGATATAAGTGGAGCAGTACTTTGAATATGAAGAGCAGTACGTTGAAAAGAATACTTGAGCAGTACTTTAAATACAATCTCGACAACTAAGTAGAATAAATAAGCAATAATGCACTTGTCGACAAAACAAAACTAATACCTCCATCAGTAGTCAACCAAACCATGAATAGAAGGACCAATGATGATCCACCAATCAAAAAATCAATATCAGTTCCCATTAAATGCGATTAAACAAACAGCCAATTAACCAGTACGAGATAAAACATTAGCCCATGTTCTTTAAATGCAACCAATCAGATCAATGACTGATTAATGACTGCGCACCACCAATCGATCCATTAAATAAATTATCACTGTCCCACGTGAGGTCAATAATAAACAAAGAATTCATACCTCATGAATTAACGAATCGTGAATATTGAATATCACCAGTTGACCAAAAATCAGAAGACGACAGATCTTGAATTAGAATAATAGAAAGCTATCATACCGACAATATTCAACCAATCAAATCCAATCAGTATTATATAATCAGTATGCCCCACACAATTAATATCCTTGGACGAATTGAATAACATATTCACATTAATAGTACGAGATCTATTAAATGCAAAAAGTGATAATAATTACCATGTAGCAGCAGTCGATACCTTAATATCCGATACTGGAGAAAACCATAAAACCTGATCCGTCCATCATAACAACTGCTTCTTTTTTGACAGTAACCTTGTAACATCCTAGATATCACGAGCCCCTGGCTCTGATACCAATTGATAAGATCGTTGTAGCTCTTAGACTAGGTCTAACATAATTTATATCTAGGAATGATAATGTTCATAAGATCAATAACTTAGCGAAATAAGAACAATATCATAAACAAGGTTTTTCTTCATCATCATCTCTACTCTAACAAACTTACAAACCTAGGCATCCATTGTGGGAACTTGATGCCTAGAACACACTAATTAATTAACATGTTCTACCTTGATCAAGTAGAACATGTTCTCTAAACTAAAACACTAATTAAACCACTAAACCCTAGGCGTTTTCCCAATCCCTACGCCTAGGTTCCCACACACACACACCTTTGGTGTTTACATCTTTGACACACACACGTTATTCTAATTCCCTGTGTTTCTTTATATACTAGAAACATTAGGGTTACAAAGGATATATTCTATAAATATAAAAGATCTTTATCTTGTTGCCGAATTCTTCCTTTGTCATCTTTAGTCCTTCATCTTTCATATGTTTTGTCTTATCAACTCAAATATAATTCCCAACAGATTTGTTATTAGATTTGTAGCATAGTTCTTTTTTATTGAAGTGGGTATCATAAAGTAGGTTTCTCTAATGAGGAGAGTATATGAGCTTCGTGTGGAAATGCAAGTTGCATTGAATAGAGGGTCGTGAAAGATGAGGCCTCTTGGTCTTTGCATTGCATTACTAGGAGGAATGGTTGGTTTCTCAGTAAGGGTGTGTGTTCCCTACTGATGATGCCTGGTCCCCTTTACTTATTGATCCATCTGTAGTGAGGTTGAAGCTGCTACTCATGGTGAAAAGGTAAATGACTAGGAAATGTAGTCAGTCAGGTATAGCCCCTTATTGGAGAGTCTGGGTGCTATAATCTACATGATGGGGCCTGGTAGAGATCATTTTGTATCATTGTGGATGATGGTTGAATGGTATAAAGTGGTCTTTATCCAGGAAATGTATATCATGGAATTATGGTAGGTGATATAAAGGTGAACTATGTTTCAAAAGAGGTCTGTTGGGAAGCTTCTTTTGCTAAGTTTGATTTTTCTGAGATATTGATCTCTGCTAGCAGAGATCTTGTTTGCAGCTGTTGTTGTCTGATATCTCTAGTTTGTATGTAGAATGCTAGTTCTTGGCTTTGTATTCATAGTTTGGGCATGTCCAAAACCGTTATATTCTTATTTGTAAGTGTTGATGTGTTAATATAAGTTCATCTTTTTCACCAAAAAAAGTTGTTTAGTGTTTTTATTTTACATCTCCGGATCATTCACATCACAATTTTACTTGATGAATCCTTATTTGCTTCTATATGACAAGCTTAATTTTATCAGACGTTCCTTTGGTTCTTCCATCCGACTCTACAGCATCAAGATTTCATAAAATTAAAATCGATCATATACCATACTAACAAAAATAGAAAGATACAAAACAAAAAATATTAAGTAGAATAAAGATAACATTTGAGAAGATTGATTATGCATATAATATTCAAGGCTTCTTTCTTTAAGAACATGATTATGATCATATAGGTTGACACTAACCGATTTTGGAAAACTGTTTTTATCAAATGATGGCGATACAACTTTGCTCAACATTCATAAAACATTGGTTCAAACAATTATACATGTGGATCTTCGGTTAAACAAACATATTATCCATCAAAACATTATTCAATATTATAAACATACAAACATACCTATGATTTGTTACATTTATCTAAACACAATTCTACAAAATGTGTCTTAAGAGGCAAAAACTGTATCCTCGCACTTTTTTGGGGTCATTATAAATAGACTTTTACCTACGAGACTTCTACCTACACTTTTTAGTGTAGGAAAAGCACATAAAAATTTTAGTGACACAATTTTTAGCTTTTGCTGACACTTTTTACTTTTAATGACACTTTTTAACTGTTAGAAAGGGACTTAAACTTTTGGGTTTGTTAAGTAAATTTGTCTTTGGATAGATATTAGTTTTTTTGGAATGTTTTCTAATTTGAATGGTTTAGGATTTGGTAAGTTTAGGTCATTGGTTGCCTATATAAATAGACGCCAATGACATTAGTTTTCTTTATACATTTTCAATTAGTTTTTGTGTTGGTACCTTTTGAATTAGAACTTTATGTTTGGTACCTTTGAATTTGATTTTGTATTTGGTTTGATAATTTGAATAAATCTTCCGCTTCATTTGTTTGACCATTGAATTTTGTTTAAAGGATAGCCTTGGTTCTAGTACAAATCGTTGCTTTTGTTTGAGAAATTTGTTTTGTTTTGGCCTGTTGGGTTTTGTTTTGGGGCCATTTGTTAGTTTTGGGCAAATAATGGGCTGTTTGGTAATTAGAACTTGCACAGATCAGTTTAGGGGTGAGCAAAAAAACCAAAAAGACCGAATAAACCGAAAACCAAAACCGAACCGAACCAAAAACAATCGAACCGAACTAATAACCGAACCGAATTTGCTAAAACCGAACCGAACCGAACTACTAATTCGGTTCTCGGGTTGGATATGGGTTTGGTAGTCTGAACCGAAAATGAATTCATATATATATATATATATATATATATATATATTATATATATATATATATATATATATTATATATATATATATATATATATATATATATATATATATATATATAACATATATATAACTGGAGGTGTACGACATCATCAATGACATGGAAGTCCACCTCATCATCTTTTAATTCCATGTCATCACAATGAAGATACATAAGCATTCTTTTGATTTGTGAATTCCAGAATTTATTTGTTCAAAAATACATGGTGTTGGATTCGAACTTGAGACATTGCATAATATTAACAACCATGCCAACCACTAAATCAACACCAGTTTTTGGTTTATAGTTTGGAAACAAAAACCTATAAACCTTTCCAAATAAACATAACCCACTAAATTAGTAAAAAGCAAGCCCGATATTCTACATCCCATAATATCATTCATACATATCTTTTTCTCAAAACCCTAATATCATTCATCCATCCTCCTGCACAATGATCCATAATTTATATTTGCCCTTTAATGATTTATTGTGTTCATAATTGTTGTATAACTTTTCTTTTGTTATTTATGCAGGTACTGGATTTTTTTTCACAGTAGGAAAGTTCTTGCCAAAGATGTATAAACAAAGAATATAACTATCATGTTCAATCACACTCCAAGATTCTTCAACCGATAAACAAGGAACCACAAGTAAACCATTATCTGTTCCTGAACCTAATATACCATATTCATCCTCTGGCATGACTTATAACACTTTGATTGGTAAGAGTTGATTGTTTACTATGAGTGTTTTGATTGTGTGTTGCTATTTGTAGGTGCAATACTCACTTTAGCCGATGTTTGTTACTACTCTTGGTGGCATGCTTTTGAATTCGACCATCTTTGACATGAAAACTTGGAGAAATGATCGGTCTGAACAACTTCTACTGCTAATTACTATGATACTACTGGTCAGTTTCTTATTAATCTCCTTGTGGTTTCGAGATTAAATGCATTGAAAACTTAATTTGTGACCATTTAATTAATTAAAAATATAAATTTTGGTACCTGCTAAAATGGAGGTATGCATTTGAACTTTACAGTGTAGTTTCGACTGCTTCTTTTTTTTTTTTTTTTTTTTTTTTTTTTTTTTTTTTTTTTTTTTTTTTTTTACTGAGATATCATTGTCATAGGAAGTTTGTGTGTGCAATCTTTTGTTATAAAACATGGTGTGGTTTGTAATAACCAATTACAGATATGAGCCTCATGAGTGACGTTTCCATTGGTCAACGATACCAATGCATGTACTGATGTACAATCAAGTTCGACACTAAAAAAAAAGTTGTTTCTGCCCTTCATCAGCAAAAACAACTATGGCCTGCAATCTTTAGACTAACCAATGAACCTGTTCCTTGCACGTCATCTGATATCAGTACTGCTGCAACAACCAATGCAGAGCAACAGGTTCTTCAGACCAAGCAACGACCCTGTTCCTTGCACGTCATCTGATTTGGAGGCGATATCGCTATTTGAGCCATTGTTCATTAACAACAGCATTTCAGGAATAGATGAATTTTCGGTACAAACAAATTATGCATTTAGTTTGTGTTTTATTTTATGGTTGACTTTGGAGGCATTTTGTTCACATTGTTGGTTCTTTGGTAGGTGCAAGTTCTGTACCAGGGTTCTTAGTCGTATATTCTGTTAGGATGGAGGCTGGAGTAGCCTTCAAATTCTACTCTCGGTTTCCTGTATAAGATTGTATATACTTTTCTTATTCTTTGATTTTACTCATATGACATTCTTGATGCTTGGATATGCTTCATAGTTTTTCTGATTCGTATTTGCTTCGTAGGTGTTCGGATCTCCTTGCTAGACAATGTGATGCTGATAACTTGAGGGGCACTTAGATTAGCATTCGGTTAGCCTGTTTTTGCACCCTATGGCTTAATTGGTTTTTTTTAAGTTCTGTCTTAAGAATATGTTGTTTAAACATGATGTTTTTCTTATTTTTTATTACGTTTACTCTTCCGGTTTGGTGCTGCCATTTTTTCCAAGGTGAACAACATATCAAGGGGACGTACTTTGAAAATGGTTACACCAATAACAATACCACCAAAGCCTATTCTTAATTGGATGTTCCTGCATTAACTTCCAAGTCTCCAAAATTTATTGTCGTTGTACCTGGGCTTAAGGCAATACTCAGCTTCAAAGTTCCTGATCAAAATTCTGGCTGGGTATGTAGTTCTTTCTGTGTGGTTTGAGAAACCAAAGATGTATTATGAAACTATGTTGCATGTTTTGCGTTGAGACGTTTTATGATTAGCCTTGCTTGAGAATCTATTGGAAGCTCAATTGAATGTCGAAGGTTTGATAAGCTTAAGGAGGATATCTTAAGAAATGATAATGTACATGCAACTCTTGCATATTGCATGAATATATCTCATGCCTTTGTCAACAGGAGATAAAATCGTAGTGTGGTAATACCTTAAAAATATTGTATACTTGCAGCATGTTCGACATATATATTTAAAATATCGAATGCTATCTGTAGGAACTATGAAGTGTAGACTTCATGAGCAGAATATGGACATCAAAAGACACTGTTATTAGTGCTGGAGATGTGTATACAGCTGTAGGAAGTCCTGCTATATTTTGATTAAGGTTTGTCCTTCATTTTCTTTTCATTGCTACAGAGTAGATGTAGCATTTCTCAACACATACACTTACATATGGGTTGATGTAGAGATGTAATGTATCTCAAACGCGTTAAATGATTGTTTCTTTCGCTAAAAGGGAATGGGTTAAAAGGGTTGAAAGTCTTTCAAAGTCCTTTTGTGGTTTGTGTTATTCAACTGGATTTACTAGCAACCTATGTAGTTGCAATAACCAAGCAGACAAAGAATATACACTGATGTAGATCTATCCCATTTGTGCGAAAACACAACTGCTGCAACTATTTTGTTAGACAAACACAATTTCAAGCAAGCACCATCCGTCCATAAACGGAAAAACCCCCTCATAACGCTGGAATTAGATCCAAAGTGTAATTCCCACCATTAGTAAAAAAATCCTACTTTAAGCTTCTGAGTTCTGACGCGTTCACAAAGGGCATGTTTGAATACAATTAGGGATACCCTGCACCCATCTAAGTTGCCACCCACTGGACCAACCCGTTCACTACATTGACAGCCTCCATTAAATCCGACTCAATTATCATATATTATCACCAAAACTTCTAAAGTATCTTAATCAAAGATTTAGATCAATATTGTAACAATATTGTTTATCCTAAGCAAAATTTGTAGATGATTATATAAAAGATGGACAAAGTATTGTTTATGATTCAATTTATAGATATATATAGACTAAGATCACAGATGTAGTGGTGATTATTATTTGATCATCTTCCAATAGAGTTACTTTGGGTAGCAGCCAATGGCCACTATGAATTAGTCCGTGAGCTTCTACGCTTAGACAATAACCACCAAATGAAACTTTCTTCCCTTAGGCGTATACGTCGCCTTGCAGTACCCACCTCTCCATGTTAGCTGATTCCCATTCGTATTTCCCAATCAGTAAAGGTAATAATGTTGATCCATTTATATGTGTCTAATCAGTCAAAAATATAAATTTGAAAAAAGTGTGGACTGTCGAATGGGTCAAAAGTCGTGCAAAGTGTTCCTTTTATTGCATAGCGCTTTACAAATCAGTTAATTTGAAGAATTAGACTTTAGTATTGAAATGATACAGTCTGCAATTATTTTGAGACACTAAGTATAAGTATCAACAAAAAGAAAAGTATTAAAATAGAAGTGTTTCATATTGAATTAACACGACCCATACAATAAATGACCCGTTTGTGCCCATCTTGTTAAGTTGTGGATATAAATTAATATACGTATGTCCAGTTTCAAACACGAGACTTCGGGATTGCACACATTACGTATGAGTCTCAATGTTTGAATAATTAATATAATGATTTATGATTAATTATTAAATCACAAATATTTATATGGTCGAACAAGGAAAGTGGAGGGGGTTGAGTGTCGATTTTTGAAACTTGAGGAGGTGTTGGACTCAAACTTGGAGAGCAAGTTTGGAGTGCATATAAACCCTTCAATAGCTCAATATGATCGATAGATGGATATCCCTAACCAATTATTCTCTTCCACCCACTGGCATACATACACGTACAGTAAATGGAATTGTGATATATATACCATGCATGTGCATGTATTGTTAATACATGTGTTTGCATGCATATGTATATGCATGAATATTTGTTTACTACTTTATCATCTTGTTGACGTGCTGTGATGTATTCCATGGGATTCGATCATGTATTATCTAGAACATCAAACCCTAGTTGTTGTGATGTTTTATTTGTGATACATGAACCTAGCTTTTCACATTGAGACGCTAGTAATACGTGTGTACAAGAACGGAGAACAAGCTTCCTTTAGCTTGTGATTTTCCCCTATTCGATTTGTTGTAGGTCGATCCTCATTAAACCTTAATCTAGGGTTTACCTCGTTCTTGGAGATCTGGTTTCTTGTTCTTGCTAGAAACCACAAAAGGTATGCATTACTTTTAATTTAGTTAATTAATTACATATATAGTAGATCTTATGTTTCCGTTGCGTGTACTTGATGTTTGGTTTATATGTTTATAGTTGTATGATTCATATTTTCCAACAGTGGCATCAAGAGCCCGTTTTAATACGTGTAATTAATTACTAAAAACGCATAAAATTGAATCTAGATGATTAGATACATGCAATAGGTGTTCTAGGGTTTTTGATTTTGCAAACCCTAATTTTTTTTTAATTATGGGTCGTATACCCTTTAATTATTTTTAGGGTTTTAGTTTTTGATAAAAACTTGTAGAAACCCTAGGATTGCATGTAAATTTTATGTGATTAATTAATGAGTACTAGGTGATGTCATTAACTAAATGCGTATCTATATTGACTTGATTATATGTGCTACATGATAATAAGTGCAATATGGGGAATCCATGACAAAAACATGCATGTTTTGTCATGGAAAATTGATGCTAAATGTTACATGTTCTACGTGCTATTTTATGTGATTATTAATTAACTAGGGGTTTAGTAATAAAATTGTTGATAACGTTAATATTACTAAAAGTTAATTAATTAGGTTCTTAGGAAAACCTAAAATTGGGAAGACCCAATATTAATCGCGTATTTAATCAATTGTGTGTGTTATGTATATATTAATCATAAGACTTACGCGGCCAAGAAATTGGCGTCTGTGGTCCATTGGGTACAATGAGCTCGAAAACCAATGGGAGTCTTAAGACCAATATATACATATTAATTGATTTTAGCATGTTCATTATTAAGTTGTTTATGTTTATTTTTAATTACGCATTTGTTTAGATATGTTGTAGACATGATTGTAAACAAAAGGGTAATTTTCAAAAGGAAAATAAACTTGACTTAATAATGGTGTAACATTGTTTTAAGCAAGAAAATCATAAGTGTTTAATTGACTGATGCGACTGTACAAAAGTGGTCGAAAGGCGGACCTAATATTGACAAACTATAAAGTGGGTTTAAGGTTGGTTTCGCATTAAATTGTGGCCTTAAAGAGACTCCATTCTGTCTCTCCGCTCGCCTGTGCATCAATATTAGACTTACCAAGTACAACCAAGAAAACGTACGAAGCATCTTAAGGCAATGTTGTAAGTTTCTCAACGCCATCAATTAAAACTTTGATGATTTGAGCTTATAAATGTAACGAATGAGTAAACTGGTTTTGAAACATATGATACAAAGATGAATGCATGACATATTTGTACATATTTTGATTACACACATCAAAAATTTAATACCCTTAAATTTAAGTTATATGTCATCCAACTGAAACAAAAACACCTAAGGTTACATCCTACATTACTAGCAGCCAAAGCTGAATGTGATGTTCAAAGGGTGGTAGTCTAAGGGTAAGATTAAGTACTTTCATTGCTAGTAGCCAAAGATGATGTGATGAAACGACGTCAATTTACAGTTTCCTAAGTTGGTTAACTTAATTGAGCACTTTCATTACTAGCAGCCAAAGCTGATGTAATGGAACGGCGTCAAGGCATAAAGATTTGGGGATGAAACATGCTTACATTTGCAACTGAGGTTGGCATAATATGTAAGTCCTATGATTCTAGGAATTGCAATTGGATATTGGCAATTGGGTTCGACCCGTACCTTATTGAGTACTTTCAGTGAAAATTAAATGGTTAAATGTTATTTACCGTGGGTGTTTAATTTTCTTGAAAAGTTATTATCGAAAATACTAAAATTGAATTTTGAAAATTCTTTTAATGTATTTAATGCAACGTTAAAACCGTAAACGTGGGACATTCCTTTAGTAGAAAGTTGATCTGCACCCGTAGGGGTCTTTGGATAGAGTCAACTTAACTAAAAGAATAAACCTAGTCTACTTTTCGTGTGAAGAGTAAGACTTAATCCTATTCCTTTTCATGAATGAGAAAGGTATAATAGGAAAATTAGAATTGTCTAAATTCTAAGAAATAACTCATGGCAAAATTTTTTAAGAAATTGCACGTGTAGGAGTTATTAAAATTAATTGGTAAAAGGCAAACTAGAATGTTTGATCTAGTTGTTATGCTTTAACCATTTAAAGGTGTTGCATACCATGATGGGGATGGTAGACCTAATTAAGGAAGAAATTGCATACCCAATTTTTTCAAGTTAATTGCATTGATGGATATTCCATCATTGACGAAGTAGAATACACTCTTATGAGTACCTTAGTAATGTTATGTAAGGGATTCCTCAAAGGTGTAGGAAAGTAAACAGCACACTATTTGCTTTTACTGGTTATGCAACACTTACAATGTTGTCAAATCCAGTGGGAGCATTGTGTTGTGATTACTGAATTATAAGTTCATGTAATGATCTGTTATTCAGTGGGAGCTACAAGCGTTGACATCTTGGTAGTAACCCAGATTATCTCTAGAATCTCTTGAGATAATTACTTTCCAATTATAGACACTTGTGGTATTAAGGATACTCGTGCACGTTTCCTTACTAGACAAGGTGTTCCTATATCTACTTATATCTATGACACAAATCATATTGGTCACATAAGCAAACGATTGACGTGTTGTTTATCTGATACATGGTGTTGTTCCATGCACAAGTGGGAGAAATATTTATAGTGTGCAAGCAACAACATAAAAGAATATGATTTAAAGGATTCTCTTGACTGCAAGGTAAGAGATTAATGTTCTAATGTGTTTTATTCACATCTAATTAATAGAACACTTGGAGTTAATATCTACTTTCATTACTAGATATTAATGACAAGGTAAATTACATACTTTCATTATTAGCAGCCTCAGCTGATGTAATGAAACTATGTTAATTTGCATGTTCCTAAATTAGATAACTATTAGAACAAGTGTCAATATGATAATAAGACTACTTCAAATGTGAATATTTATGTATTATTGCAATGACATAAATAAATGAAGTAATCTTATACTACTTCAAATTTGAATGTTTATGTATTCTTGGAATGACATAAGTAAATGAAGTAATAAATTAACTTGAAATAATATTGAAACCAAGTTGTGGTGTTCATAAATTACTTTAGTTATACATGTTTATATTATAAAGATATAAATATGAAGTCTTTTATTGCTGTAAGACTTATAATAAAGTAAGACGTTAACTTGTTATGTTTTAATTAAAACATATACAAGAAGTCATTGAGTTGATTAATGACTTATAACGTAGATTGGGGATTATAACAGTTATGTCTTCTTGGTAAGACATAGACATGAAGTGACTTGATCAGAAGTACTTATGTTATAAAGCATGCAATTGGCATGGAAATTCTATTTTACCATTAACTTGACTTAGATGGTAAATAGATAAGCCAAAACGAAAATACATTTATCTCACATATTGTAAGATTAACTTACAATATTAATCCTAATGAAATACATAGTGTTTATGGTATATTCTGTCAGGAAAATCAAACTCTTGTTATATTGTTTGATTTGAGATAACTATATCTTCTATTCTTCCAAAAGATATCAAGGTTAGAAAATTGAGTATGGATTGAATATACTCAATTAGACTCCAACCTAGAAGATTAATAAGACACCATTATTATGGAATGTGATGAATCACATTAAGTCTTAAAATTGAAGTTCAGAATTTGTTAAACTGCTTATGAGTAGGTTATTAACAAATTAATGTAAGGAACTGTCAATATGTATTTGTAAAGTCCCAAAAGAGAACAAGTTTATGTTGCTCTATTGGCTAAGTATTTATAGATAATCTATAAATTGCAAAAGGCAAGTGGGAGTTTTATCTTGACAAGATAAAATTACAAGATACATGATCTTCTAAATACACTAGCAAAATCATAATGAGGATTAAACATGTTAATGTTAAATCTCAAAATGATGGAATTCTCATTTCATAGATCTGCAAGGGTATCTCAAATATTCGTAGAATATGTTGAGAATTATGAGTAACATGATTATGATAAACCTGTTAATAAATTGCAAATATTTAATTTGGCAAATTACTCATACTATGAATAATTAGATGCAGTCCAAGAAGATAATTAGTTTGGAAACGTAGTTGATCTTAAACTCTATAGTTACACTATAGAATGAAAATGAATTTCTACAAAGGAAATGAAAATCCTAGAGATTTAAATTCTTGTGTAGAAATCATATGGACAAAATTTGTATACATATTTAATATGTGAAAAGATTATCAATCACACTTAAGCAATTAAATGTGATTGAAATTCTTTCTAAGCACATTAAATATATAAAGATTATGATTGTCATTATTAGTTTCTTTTATATGAAATTAATAATGGAATATCAAAACTCTTCCTTGAGTAATTACTTGTGCGAGGACGAAAAGTAATTGAAAGGAGTATTTGAATTCAAATAATCTTTAGCAGTATACAAAGTGAAAATCATTTGTGAATGGATTAATGCATGCATCTAGGAGATATACTTATGTTTAGTTATTAAATCTAAGTCTTGATTTATAATTAAAATAAGATATTTCTGAATATTCCTGAAAGCTAGAGGGAGTGTTATATTTATTTTCTTATTTCGTATATGTTGTATAACATATAGGAAGTAACATTCCATTAACATTTATATGTTAAGTCTTCGTTTGGAATGAAACTTCACATGGAAATTTAGAAAATAAAACCTTGGAATATATGTTTATTGTTATAAACATGAGTGGTAAAATAACTGATTCTAACAAACATGATAATCTACTAGTAAGGCTAGATAGATACATATCTTTGGAAAGATATGACATGAATTAAATCTAAGGTTGACGAAAGGATTATTCATGTACATCATGTTGCTTGTTGTATCATGCTTCGATGAAAGATGATTGACAACATTAATATCTAATTGAAAGCTATTAGATAACTAAGTGTAATGTATATGGTTGGATTTAGAATTAACATCCTCATTTTTGAATTGCTCCTAGATTCTAAATATGAACCATATGGAAAGATGTTGATATAGTTGACAAATCTGGAAAGATTTGAAGATATTAAACATTACACAATGAATATTAAAGTTTACGGGAACTTTAAAGAGCATATTGTTGCTTGGATACAATGATGCTAGTAAGATTGAGATGACACTCAATACTAGTCATGGTGGGAGTTTATCCTTGTTAATGGCCATGTGAACTAGTTATGCTCAATATGAGCATAGTTGCATTATACATTAAAGAATTAGAATACTTTAAACTATAAAAGGTTTAGTAGTTTAATTATCATAAATTCGCGGTTGAGGATGTCATGCAATTTATGAAATATTATGTGGCAATATCTGGGTAGATAAATACACACATACAAGAATTTCATTCTTGAAATAAGTATTCTCAAAATTTCGATAGATCAAAATTAATTGATTTATTCCTGGTCAACAAGTATGTGGAACATGACTTGTGGCATAATTCATTAATAGGAATTATCATGCACTGATCTATTTAGTATTTGGATAAGGGATGTTAAGCAATTATTATTTACAATGAATTAAAGTACGTGGTACGTTTGTTTTCATTAATAATAAATTATATCCTATATTTGCATGTTTAAATCCATGAATAACTTATGTTATTCTAAATAGTCCGTTGTCGATCAATAATATGGGAGTATTATTGAATTAAGGCAAATCTGAGTGTTGGTAGAATATACTTAAAGTATATTGATGCGTGGGCATGCCAAATTCAGATGATATTCAATATTGGATAAATTGAATATAGGACTTATCCCAACCACATGATTGTACTTTATGGATCTTTGTCATTAAGTAAATCATGAATATTTATCCTCAGACTTGAGATACCAGATAACTGCCAAGGATGTAGCTCATTTTCTGTAAGGTAGTCTAACGCTATCCGTAACTGGTAGTTATAAGGGCTATTTTCAGAGGTGATGCAAAGTTCAAGGGTTATGCTCGTAGTCAAGAAGGGATTTGTTCATTCAAATTTGTTTTGAAGTATAATACTGCTGGGCCCCTCGTAGGGTTGACAAGATGTTTGTATGGCCATACCCAAAGTCAATCTGGAATACGTTCAGATGATTTGGTAATCTTGATCAATCATAAATAACGAGAAACAGAATAGTTAATTATGGAATGACTTAGATCCATATCCATATTAACGCGGTATTAGAAACAAAAGGATAAGTATGATGATTAAATCATCACATGGTTTTTTTCCAGGAAACCACACTCAGGGTTGATCTGGGGGCATTGGGGGTGTTAAGCTAGACTAACCCATGTCATTACTATATTAATGCATATCCAAGTGGGAGCTGTTAAAGTTGTGGATATAAATTAATATACGTATGTCCAGTTTCGAACACGAGACTTCGGGATTGCACACATTACGTATGAGTCTCAATGTTTGAATAATTAATATAATGATTTATGATTAATTATTAAATCACAAATATTTATATGGTCGAACAAGGAAAGTGGAGGGGGTTGAGTGTCGATTTTTGGAACTTGAGAAGGTGTTGGACTCAAACTTGGAGAGCAAGTTTGGAGTGTATATAAACCCTTCAATAGCTCAATATGATCGATAGATGGATATCCCTAACCGATTATTCTCTTCCACCCACTAGCATACATACACGTACAGTAAATGGAATTGTGATATATATACCATGCATGTGCATGTATTGTTAATACGTGTGTTTGCATGCATATGTATTATCTAGAACATCAAACCATACTCAGGGTCGATCTGGGGGCATTGGGGGTGTTAAGCTAGACTAACCCATGTCATTACTATATTAATGCATATCCAAGTGGGAGCTGTTAAAGTTGTGGATATAAATTAATATACATATGTCCAGTTTCGAACACGAGACTTCGGGATTGCACACATTACGTATGAGTCTCAATGTTTGAATAATTAATATAATGATTTATGATTAATTATTAAATCAAAAATATTTATATGGTCGAACAAGGAAAGTGGAGGGGGTTGAGTGTCGATTTTTGGAACTTGAGGAGGTGTTGGACTCAAACTTGGAGAGCAAGTTTGGAGTGTATATAAACCCTTCAATAGCTCAATATGATCGATAGATGGATATCCCTAACCGATTATTCTCTTCCACCCACTAGCATACATACACGTACAGTAAATGGAATTGTGATATATATACCATGCATGTGCATGTATTGTTAATACATGTGTTTGCATGCATATGTATATGCATGAATATTTGTTTACTACTTTATCATCTTGTTGACGTGCTGTGATGTATTCCATGGGATTCGATCATGTATTATCTAGAACATCAAACCCTAGTTGTTGTGATGTTTTATTTGTGATACATGAACCTAGCTTTTCACATTGAGACGCTAGTAATACGTATGTACAAGAACGGAGAACAAGCTTCCTTTAGCTTGTGATTTTCCCCTATTCGATTTGTTGTAGGTCGATCCTCATTAAACCTTAATCTAGGGTTTACCTCATTCTTGGAGATCCGGTTTCTTGTTCTTGCTAGAAACCACAAAAGGTATGCATTACTTTTAATTTAGTTAATTAATTACATGTATAGTAGATCTTGTGTTTCCGCTGCGTGTACTTGATGTTTGGTTTATATGTTTATAGTTGTATGATTTATATTTTCCAACACATCTGACCCACTGATTTTGCTACACATACAGACCCAGATTAGAAGATGCTAATATGGTGAACACATGATAATGTGTACCTATTTTGACGGCATAATATATATGTATATTTAATTACATGTTTTTCTCTTTCCAACATAGGGTGAACGGAATTTTGCAGCATTTGGAGAGTGGCTAACTAATAACTCTACAGTGGGAAGGATAGCTTAGATGAAAAAGGTGAGATTATCAAACACATGCACAATAAAAAGGTATAAGTTAAAGTGTCGTTCTTCTAATGACCTATATATAGCTACACACAAACAGTGGTAACATATTCTATCAATTCAACTTTCTTCATAGCAAGTGTCATAAAACAAAAAGATAAAAGCTTCTACCCACCCCGCTTATGAGTGTCACTAAAATTCAAATAGTGACACTTTCACTGTGTCACTAAGGACATTTTCTTTGTCATGGGTTTATGAGTATATGGTTCAAAAGTGACACCACGTATGTGTAATTACATTGTTTTATTTTTGTCTGGCTCTGTCTGCCTATTTACACATATGTTCATTTTTTGATCAGGTTAGATAGTGAAAAGAGGAGGAATCCATATGATCTGATCTGGGAGGATGCTGAATTGCTAGGCGGGAAGGTACATTTTTAATCCTTTTGGTTGTCCTTTTATTCATTGCTTATTGATCTTCTCATTCCATAATAACTGTATAACACTATGAACCAACAGAGTTGATCGAAATTACAACTAATAGTAGAATATCTTATAAATTTCTCAATGCTATTGAATTTTCAT
This sequence comes from Artemisia tridentata subsp. tridentata, assembly GCA_021014915.2. Classification (NCBI taxonomy): domain Eukaryota; kingdom Viridiplantae; phylum Streptophyta; class Magnoliopsida; order Asterales; family Asteraceae; genus Artemisia; species Artemisia tridentata. The sequence goes on from CP139504.1 coordinate 59,345,925, forward strand.
AACGTATAACGGGTCAGTTTGTATCAATAAATTTACGTTAGCTATAGGAGGCAACTTTAACCCAGTAGAAAATGGTCATTTTGGGCTTTATTAATGCTAAATTTCTCGCACAGGATACTCGATATCATCTTAAATTGCTATTCTCATAAAGATCAGGTCATTTTTTTCTACAGAGTAAATGGTTTTTGTAATTATGTCTAATATTGTAAATATATACGAACACAAAAAAGTTGGGAAAAAAAATGCTGGTCAAGCCTACCTGACTCATATTGCTCTGAAATCAACCTAAAAGTGTATCAATTTCAACCGAATTTATTACGCAGACTCCTATCTTTTCACCTATAACGTCAGCCTTTTATTTCGACATCTTTGATAGATGTGGCAATTCTTAAAACTGATTTGTTAATATTGTATCATTTGTCAATCTATTTAGTGTGTAAACATGGTAGTTAAATAGCATCTTTTTATGGGTAAAAATTAAAGAGTTGAATGGAATCATTTTGGGTTTAAAGTTACGCAAGCTGTAAATTTTATTAATATGTTTACTGGAATCCTATCTGTCGCACCAATCTTTACTTAATTGCCACCTATATATTCTTTAAGAATTCATCATCTCATTAGTCTGTGAATAGTAGTATATGATGGAGTTAACTACATCTATGTTCTCATCTTTTTTCAGTCATTTTATCTTCCTGGATCTGTTGAAGTCAACGAAAAGCAAATGGAACAATGGAACAACACTCCACCACCGCTATATCTGTGGAGTTGCCAAGAATGGACTACTAAGCATAAAAACATAGCTCAGCGACAAGGCCATATACTCAATGTACAAGGACCGCCACAATCTAATGAAAAGATGCCAGAATCGGGCCTTGCAACTAAAAATAATGAGATATCAAATGACCTTCCCACCACCCTCATTTATGTTCCCGTCATTAATGAAGTTGAAGATCCTGAAAAAGTGACGGATAAGGCAAAACACGACACGAAGAAAGGAAAAAAAAGAAGCCTGGCCCATGATAATGGTGGACTGGAAACTAAAAATATGCCCATTAAGGAGAAGTCTGTTCAGAATTCAAGCAAGAAAAACAGTCATACTCAAGAACTGAAAATTGAGAAACGTGACGATAATAATTCTCAGGAAAGTGAGGCTCAGAAACCTGATGAGATATCATCTTTACATAGTGGCACCATAATTCTGCAAATAAAGCTTAGTAATGTGGTTTGCGCAGCTATGTAAAAGATAATAATTCTGTTTTTGGTAATCATTTGCAGCACGGAATAGTGGCACCACACTGGATAATGAATGCCCACAACATAATCTATGTGACAAATGGGAATATGATAATTCAGATAGTGAACGACCAAGGTCAACCAGTTTTCAATGACCAAGTCCGTGTACGACAGTTGGTGGTGGTCCCACAGAATTTTGTGGTGGTGAAACAACCTGGCGAGCAAGGATGCAGCTGGATTTCATTCAGGACCAATGACAATACAATGCTTAACAACTTGGCTGGAAGGACATCTGCCATGAGGGCATTGCCTTATGAATGACATATAATGTTATAAGAATCTGAATACATATTACAGTATTTCTGAAACAATTAAACCATTCGGTCCATTTTAGTTGCAGTGCTTTATTTTATATTTTTTATATATTTTACCTGTGAGAAACTTAAACCATTGGTTTCATATTTTGGTTGATTGTTCATCCACTTCTCCTCAAGCTTCTTAATATATTCCATGTACTCCATTTGACATTTCACTTTCTCCCTCTACAATGACATATAACAATATAGGGTTAACAAAATGCATGAAAACGTTGACTACTAAACAGAGAAAAAAAAATTCATACCCTTAGTCCAAACAATAAAGTACTTGCAATTTACCATTCGACAGTGAGTACTAAGTTTCTGTAAGATCAATATCAGGCACGTTTCTAAAAACAACAATTGAATTTACCAATAACTACCACCTACGTATACATATATCTGAATACATAGATATTACAATACATGACTATATTTATGACTCATCACAAATAATCAAGGATACATTAGAAGATTATTTTACCTTCGTCTAATACTGACAATAACTAATACATCCTGACAATAATTACAATTCACGCTTGCCTTAACTAAAAAATATTTTCCCTTCACCTAATACTAACCAACAAATAATTACAAGTCAAATATTAATAACATGAAATCTCTTATAGCCCAACAATTAAAGTTTTTTTAGTTTGAAGGTTTATAGCGTGTTAGTAGTTTGTAAATGATTATCTACGTGTATTTTGTAAAACACAGGAAGCCCACATTTTTATGATCATTGCACATAAATAAGTAAGATCGTTATAAATTATAAAGTTGTAGAGCGTATGAGAGTCTATCACGTTGCATTAGATTCTGAATAAAGCTTCTTTATACACAACATTTTTAGTTGATTTACCGTAGTTTCCATCTTCATCACAACATAAGATTTTCATTCCTTTCTTGCTTTTAACTCTTGACACGGCTACGTATAGTTGTCCATATAATGGGATAAAAAAAACATTAAATAAGGCCCACCCATGTTAGCTTATCTTAACAATTAACATATTGGATTTGTTAGTAAAGCTGATTATTCGCAGTCCGGATCAACAGGGATGATCTCAAACAAGCCTATGATGGATCCTGGTCTTTATGCACAACAACCTCCACCATATATGGGTCCAGCAACTTGGTTGAATGGGCTCATTTTGCCTTCGATAACTAATATCTAATAATTTATTTACAGAAATCTAAAAGTTTTTATGTACAACCCTTTCTTTCAACATGTACAATTTTCAACCATTTTTTACCACCCTTCTTTCGCTATAGCAAAATATGTCAACGATAATTATAAGTCATGCCCGCCCCTAAGGGCGGGCTTATATGCCCGGGAGGGCTTATTAGTCATGCCCAACGGGCTTATAAAGCATGCCCGCCCGATCTTCGATCACTAATATCTAATAATTTATTTACAGAAATCTAAAAGTTTTTATGTACAACCCTTTCTTTCAACATGTACAATTTTCAACCATTTTTTACCACCCTTCTTTCGCTATAGTAAAATATGCCAACGATAATTATAAGTCATGCCCACCCTTCAGGGCAGGCTTATATGCCCGGGAGGGCTTATAAGTCATGCCCAACGGGCTTACAAAGCATGCCCGCCCATGGGGCAGGCTTCGACCATTAGTGTATATATATATATATATATATATATATATATATATATATATATATATATATATATATATATATATATATATATATATAATATATTTTATATATTTATATATATGTAAATACTAATAAAATGTTATCTTAATATAAAAAATACTTTTTATGCTTGAAATAAATTTTTTTTGCCAAATATCTATGTAATTATTAATTTTTTAAAAATAAATAGTGAAATTCGGGTTATTCGGGTCAACCCAAGAACCGAACCGAATTCAAATTCGGTTTTCGGTTCGGTTCGGTTGAATTCTAGTTCGGATCGGTTCGGTTGAATTCTAGTTCGGATCGGTTCGGTTTTGGGTTGACCCAAAAAAAAAATTAACCAAACTAACCGAACAACCCGATAACCGAACCGATCAACAACCCTAGATCAGTTATGTTGAAGATTGTTTGGAATAATTGTATTCTGTTTTGGTTTTTCGAGTAACCGTTTGTTTGAAGACTGACCTACTATAGGTTATTTAGGTATTTGTATTTGAATTTGGACCGTAATTCTTATCGTAATAAGTGGGTCATTAGAATTATTATCTGTATCATATTTGGGGCGTTTGAATTATAAGAGTCCGTTCGTCAAGTTATTTATTAACTTGAATTTGGTTGATACTTGGATAATAAGTTTGAAGTTTGACCGTAATTCTTATTACATAAGTGGGCCATTAGAATTTGAAGTTGATATTTGGAATTTGAAGATCGATTTGGTTTTTGAAGACTTGGTTCAAGTCGTTTGACTTTTGTTCGATCGTTGGAAATTTGTTAGTTTGGAAAATTTGGGATCTCATTTGTCGGGCTTTTGAAGTTGGTTGCCTAAATTTGATTGTCTTTGTTGAAGATCGTTTGAGCAGATTTGTTTGTTTGGTTGACCGAGTTTTAATTTGTCGGTTAACGTTTGATTGTTCATTTTGAAGTTATGGGCGTTTGTTTTGGATCGATTTTGTATTGGACTGCTTTTGGGAATCGATCGTTCATTTTGAATTAGTATAGTATCTCTAGTGTTTGGAATTTGGAATTTGGAAATTTGAATTTGAAGATGAAAGATTCGTTTGGTTTGAAGTTTCGATCAGAGTTGAAGTCACGGTGGAGATTGTTAGAAAGTGACTTAAACTTTTGGGTTTGTTAAGTAAATTTGTGTTTGGATAGATATTAGTTTTTTGGTATGGTTTCTAATTTGAGTCGGTTTAGGATTTGGTAAGTTTAGGTCATTGGTTGCATAAATAGACGCCAATGACATTAATTTATTGGAGGTTTGTTGGCCTAGAACAGGGTGAAGAAAATCAATGACCTAGCTAATTAACAAAGAATGGTTACCGGATATCACTTAGAATCGTGTTATCACTTTCCAAAGTAAACTATTCGACCTTATTGCCTGGGTATCATGAATATCTACTTGGGATAAGACCAAATGTATGTTATTAAATTAGGCACAAATCAATAACCCATTTGCTTTCAAGTGTTTATGTTCTCTGTTTCGTATCTCTCATGCATGATTTGATCTTCCTATTTATATGAAAGTACTCACAGCTAGTCAAATGGAATTATGAGGATTAATCGGCCCATTAACCGCCTCATAATTATCCCCATTATAGCCAATAGTGGTTACATGACCAATTAAACGTGGTCATAATGGCAGTTTTAACTGCCACTTGAATAGGTCAAAGTAGTTACATACTTAACCCAGCAATACTAACTCAGCAGTACTAACTTAGTACCAGCAGTACTAACTTAGTATCAGCAGTTCTAACTCATCAATACTAACCTTAGTGACCTGATGGGTACTCAGGGACCTGATGAGTAACTCAGTGGCCTGATGGGTAGTCAAGGTCCTGATAAGTTACTCCTAACCACTAATAGAGTCAGGGTAGTCAGGGACCTGATGGGTGTACACTCTGTACCTCCTGACCCATTACCAGGTGTGAACTGATCCCTCAAGTGCACTAAATTTTCCAACAATCCTCCCCAAATTTAGTTCACTTCTTTTGCATGAAAATAAAACATTAAACAAAACAAGTGCATAAACGAAAATATCCTGAGGATTGAATTTCCATCTTAATACATTATACGTTCAAATATTCGAGAATCAGGGTGTTCTAAGAATTGAACCCTTCAACCCATTTGAATACCTGAAGATAAAATATACACAAGTTTTCAAACACTTAAATGCTCCTGACACTTTACAAGCCATGTGTCCATATCCAATTCATAAATGTTGTAAAAGCCAAAAGTCGAAAGCTCCCTGAAGCGAAAAAACTTCAACATTCACATAGGTGGTTCCTCTTTATTCATGCTCCTGCCAAGCACTTCTCCAAAGAAATTAACCATTAAGAAGTAAATACTTCATCCTCCTTTCCAGCAGGTTCCGAGCACAACCTTGGGATGATTGTAAAACATGTGCTCCAGTCCACTGAATGTTCAGCTTTCCACATTAAACTCAGCTCCCAAGTTTCCTCAGGAGGGAGTTGGGTGTCTTAGCATTCAGTGACAAATTTGGATTTTAAACCCATCCCTTTAGCAGACTTTATAACCAAGTCTCTAGCCAATCCCTTCGTTAAGTGATCAGCTAAGTTTTATTGAGATCTGACAAACTCTATAGATACCACCCCATTCATGATAAGCTCACGAATCATGCTATGCCTGACACCTAAGTGTCTAGACTTCCCATTGTATATCTGGCTATAAGCCTTTGCCAATGTAGCAGCACTATCACAACAGATAGAAATAGGTGCTATAGGTTTAGGCCACAATGGAATCTCAAGAAGCAAGTTTTTCAACCATTCAGCCTCTTTACCAGCAGCTGATAAAGCCACAAATTCAGATTCTATTGTTGAACTGGTGATGCAAGTTTGCTTCTTGGATGCCCTAGAAATTACACCTCCACCAAGTAGGAATACCCAGCCACTGGTAGACGAATTGTCTTAAGTGTTACTGATCCAACTTGCATCAGTGTATCCTTCTAATACTGAAGGATAACCAGTATATGAGAGACTATAATCCATAGTTTTCTTCAAATACTTCAGTACCCTCTGAATTGCTTGCCAGTGTTGAGCACTAGGATTACTAGTATACCTGCTCAGTTTTCCCACTGGAAATGCAATATCAGGTCTTGTACAAGTCATGGCATACATTAGGCAGCTAATCACCCTAGAATACTCAAGCTGAGATACAGCTTTGCCAGTATTAGGCATCAGCTTCTCAGTTGTATCCAAAGGTGTACTCACTGGAGTACAATCGGAGTGGTTGAATTTCTTCAGTACCTTCTCAATATAATGAGACTGAGTGATAGAAATTCCCTTACTCTCATGTTTGATCCTTATACCAAGGATAACATCAGCCTCCCCCATGTCCTTCATGGAGAACCTTGATGACAAAAATTCCTTAGTCAGGTCAACCTAATTTTGGTCAGTGCCAAAGATCAGCATGTCATCAACATATAGAAAAATGATGACTACTTTACCAAATTCATCAAATTTGCTATACACACATTTGTTAGACTGGTTAAGTAAATAACCACTAGACAAAACCACTTCATCAAATTTTTGATGCCATTGCTTAGGTGCCTGCTTCAGTCCATATAAGGACTTAATCAGTTTACACACCTTGTTTTCATTGCCAAGCATGATGAAGCCCTGAGGTTGGTTCATATAAACCTCCTCATCCAATTCACCATTCAAGAAAGCTGTCTTCACATCCATTTGATGAATAATCAGATTGTGAATTGATGCCAAAGCAATCAGCAATCTTATGGTACTAATACGTGCCATAGGGGCATAAGTATCAAAATAGTATATCCCTGAATTTTGTTTAAAGCCCTGAATGACTAGTCTAGCCTTGAACTTTTCAATAGTTCCATCTACCTTCATTTTCCTTTTGAAAATCCATTTGCAACCCAAAGGTTTGCAACCAGGTGGTAGATCTGCCAACACCCAAGTGTTGTTGCCCATGATGCAGTCCATCTCATCATTTATTGCTTCTTTCCAGAAAGCAACATCCTGGACTTCATTGCTTCATCAAATGTTTTGGGATCATCCTCAACATTAAAGCAATAGGAGTGTTGGCCAGAGAACTCATCCCTTGTACCTTCAACTAGGTATAATTGAAACTCAGGTCTAAATGACTTTGGAGTCCTGAGCCTTTTGCTCTTTCTGAGCTCAAGTTCAGGTTGTTGAACTACGACCTCATAAGGGACCTCATCAGAGACCTCTGATACACCAATGTCATCAGTTCCATTAGGAAGCCTTTGGCTTGGTCTAAGGACTGATGAGAATCTATTCTCATCAAAGAGTGCATCCCTTGATTCAATTATTGAGTTAATTGAAACATATTCATTAGTTCAATAACATAGAACCTATATGTCTTGGAATGCTCAGCATATCCAACAAAGATGCATTCAATGCCTCTTTCACCAAAAATTTTCAGTTTTGGATCAGGGAGTTTTACAACTGCCTATAACCCCAGACCCTAAGATAGTTCAGGTTGGGTTTCTTTTTAGTCCAGAGTTCATAAGGGGTAACCTTGTTCCTTTAGTTGGGAACCTTATTTAATAAATAGCAAGCTGTTAACATAGCTTCACCCCAAAACCCTTGACTCAGCCCTGAATATGACAACATGGAATTAACCATCTCCTTCAGCACTCTGTTTTTCCTTTCAGATATACCATTTCGCTGAGGAGTATAGGGAGCAGTCGTTTCATGGATTATACCAACAGACTGAAAATACAGAGTGTCCATGTACTCACCTCCCCTATCAGTCCTTAATCTTTTGATCAGGGACCCAAGTTGTAATTCTACTTCAGTTTTAAATACTTTGAATTTATCTAATGTTTCATCCTTAGTATGTAACAGATAGACATAACAAAACCTAGAAGCATCATCAATAAATGTCACAAAGTACTTCTTATTCCCCAAAGAGGGAGTGGCATGTAAATCACACAGGTCACTGTGTATTAGCTCTAAGAGCTCAGTCTCATGTTTTACACCCTGAAAAGGTTTTTTAGTTATTTTGGTCCACATGCAAGTTTTACACTTTTCAGTGTCCATGTCAAAAGCTGGGATTAACCCATCCTTAGACATATCTTGCATCCTTTTATAGTGTACATGGCCAAGTCTAGCATGCCACAGGGTAGAGTCATTCAGTTTAGAGGTTTACATAAAGGCTGAATTAACAATATCAGTGACAATATTAAGCCTGAACATTTGATTACACAAATAGCCAAAACCAATAAACACACCATGTTTAGATAATATAAATTTATTAGATTCAATAACTTGTTTATATCCATGATTATTCAAAACACTACTTGAAACCAAGTTCTTCCTTATATCAGGAACATGAATAACATTAAACAAAGTTACAATCTTTCCTAAACTAAAACTAAGATCTACACAACCACGACCATGCACCAGGGATGTTGACTCATTTCCCATGTGAAGAATAGAACCATCATTCAGTGACACGTAAGTCTTGAACCAGCGTCTATCTTTGCACACATGAACAGTTGCTCCAGAGTCAACCCACCACGCTGATGCGTGGTTTTGCGACCTTACAACAGGTTTTACCTCTCGAGGGATCTCAAGAGGCTTGCAATCCCCACCAGGCAGTGTACCTGACCGATGTAGTATAGTGTAGTGGCAAGTACCGGAGGATTGATCGTTCTCTCGAGGAATAGTGTCGTTAGGATTGAAAAACTACTCTAATAGGTCTAAGGGTGAGGGAAGATTCTTTTTGTATTTTTTATATTTTTATAAAAGCAAGTAAAATCTCGGGTTTGAAGGAGTGGGCGGAATTAGTTGCTAGTCAACTAACCCAAATAACTACAATTGCAAATAAAATAAAATAACTGAAAATAAAAAGGTTGTGAAACTTATATGGAGAGAAATGTGTTTACTTAGATTTCCTTACTCCCTAACTATCTTTTACCGGTTGATTAGTGTGTATTAATTGCGTGGATGACGGGTGTATTCCTTAATACCAATCGTGGGGTGGCGTACGTACTTCCCCAACTCTATAAGCTCCTACTTCACTCCTATGTCGAGCCGGCTAAGAAGCTCCTAACATGGGATCACTAGAATTCGCTCATGCATTAAATACAACCATAATAACCTTAGTACGCATTGGTTCATGTTTCTTAAGACGTTCAAGCAAGTTACCGTATAGGAGGTTAGCCAGTTTTCTTAAGCCTAACATCGATAAACAATCATCCAATACAATTAATAACACACCAACAACCAATAATCAATAGTTAGGTTTCATTAGATCTAAGCAAACACAAGATAAATCTAGCCTAGCATGTTAAATAAAAGACAAGAACAAGATATAATCAAACAACACATAGACATATTGAATGATTAATTGATTACTTATCTTCAATTGAACATGGGAGATCCAAGGGTATAAAACCCTTAAAAATGGCAGAAAAATCGTCTTAGGGTTTCTCCTCACAAAGTTGCACACTAATGACTAAAAATTATGAGAATATATATAGAAAATCAGATCTGACGGCGTCACGTTATAGAGCTGACGCCGTCACCTCGCCGCGGTTAGGGTTTCTTGATGGCCTTCTTGACGCCGTCCCCTTTTAATCATCCAAAATCCTCTCTGGCGCGTCAAGGGTTGACGGCGTCACAATGGTGCTTGACGCCGTCACAGGTACTTTTCCAGCCGATTTTGAGACTTTGTCGTTTTCTTCACTTTTATGCTCCAAAAACGTCCAAAATGCTTCCTTTTCCAGATTTCTTCTCCAAAGTACCTAAAATGACAAAAGGAACGATTTAGGGCAATATTTGATCAAATAAATACGATTTAGGGCTTAAATGACCCCCTAAAAGCGGTACACTTTTCGCTTCATCAAATACCCTTACACTTGAGATTTGCTTGTCCTCAAGCAAATGCGCTTTTATTCTAATCAACATACAAGTTAGGGGTCATTTAACGCTAATATAAAAGTAATTACAACAAATAGTCGTTCCACTTTAATCATAATAAGCACGGAGATTACATACTAGCACCTCACAGGTAGTGTTTAGATACTCACATCTCTCAGGTGTCATAAAAGTATATCTCATAAATGAAAATGGATAATATCTCTCACTACCTGTCATAGCAAATAGATTACCATAGGCTTGGGAAAGGATCAAAAACCTCCTCCACTAGGCGTAAGCACCTAAGATAAACTATCAAATAGGGCTTTTAAACGGGTTATAACGTTAGGTGTAGGGATATGATAAACATGATTTTGTTGGATAAAGGATATTTTACTGGTGGCGAGTTAAAGATCTTGATTAATTACATGTACAATATGGCGTTGCTAAGCCAAGACTAGACTCGACTTAAGCTAATAAAAAATAACAAAAAGATAAAATAAACATAAAATGAAACGGGATGGTAGTCCGTATGTTTTTTTCTACTTTTTTTTTTTTTTTTTTTTTTTTTTTTTTTTTTTTTGCATACACTCTTGCCCTACCATCCAAAATAATACATCGTAGGGGGGTCGTATCCCCCTTAAACTTGAACTTTTACATAACTTTACAATTAACTATTCTAATGACTCGAATTAAGATAATCGAAACACTTGGAGTACTTTTAAAATATTTAGCACATATGGGGGTAATAATGTTGTTCTTCTCCATTACTCCATTACACTAGTACTTTACCCATGAGTCCCAATCGTCCAAAACAATATGTACAAGGATATGACTCGACTTAGCAACCATGTAATCAATTAGATAATTAACTTGGGGTTTAAACAAATGTTGTCACAATAATGCACTAAAAATGAGTGCATACAAGGTAGGCTAAGGCGATTTGGGTGTACATTTAACTGGGGTGTAAACAAATTCTTACTTTAAGTAAAATGCTTAAAGTTAGAAACGAAAAGATAGGCTCTGAGGGGTGTACTAGGGGTATCGTGTACTAAAAATGAGTACAACGCAAAGGGTGTGGGAGAATTACTTGACCAATGTAGCCAATGTAATTATAACAAAAACACAGGTGTAAAACAATGGGTTAATCCTAATGCCTCTTATCATGTAGTAAATCTAACTACACGAATGTAGTCTCACTTGTGGCCTCGGAATGGTCCTAACGCAAGTTCTAGAATCTAAGTGCTACCGGTACACACATCATAGCATAAATGCTTTTCCTACCAATTCTAGGGGCGAACCTCACATATTTGGGGGTGAAAATTTTTTTAGTGGTACGGTTTTGTGCTAGTCATATAACTCCTATCTGTGAGACGCTCATTAAGACCAAAGTTTCACTCCTATATGTTGTAAAAAAAATTAAATTTGGCACTAAAATTGCCTTAACAGGTATTTCTCTCAGTTTTATTACACATCTACCATTAAACAAACGAAAAATCAAGCATAATAGCATTCTCTAAGGTATCGTACTTTAACCCCCCCCCCCTTACACTTAAGATGAACATTGTCCCCAATGTTCAAATAACAAGATGTAAAAGTAAATAAGGTAAAAGAATGAAATCAAATACTCCCCTGATTCGCTCGGTGGATAAAGAGGTAACATGGTTAGATCTTCTTTCAAGGTAATGTTGAAGCTTCAAGATAAAAGCAGCGCCAAAAGCTAGATTCCACATACATCTCCTTGTCCAAAATAACCTATTAAACCTGAGAAAACAAACACGAAAACCTGCATAACATCGGCGGGATAAATCTGTATAAGGATATAATGCTTGTGGAATGATTATTTTGCAGATTCCTGGAGTTTATAAGTTAGAGATTTAATAAAAACTTTTTATGATTCCGGAAGAAAAACAAACTTTCAAAAATTTCAGAAAATTAAAACCTGACGCCGTCAGACTGGGGTCTGACGCCGTCAGAAGTGATCGGACAGATTTTTCATGTTAAGTTTCCGGAAAATTTCAGGAAAAACCTATACCTTACTTCCTGGAAATCCTGCAAAATATCATTATGACTCGATACAAGCATTTGACTCAAACAATTACTAATATGTATGTTAATTTAATATTGTTATGATTCATGTTCATTTGTTCTAATAAACCGATTTGGATTTCCCTTACACTTATCTTTTTGCAAAATACCTTTATATGTAATTAAGACGAAGTTAAAAACAAGATAAAGCATTTTCACAATTTAGTTTCGAACATGAATCAATAAAAATAAAAATTAAACATACATACGGAAGCAAATAAAATCAAACAAACAAACAAAACAAACAAACAAAGCAAATAAAGCTTGGGTTGCCTCCCAAGAAGCGCTTGTTTTTGTTCGAGTCACGAGCCTGACTCTACCCTTATTTAACAGAAATAGGGGAGGTTTTCCCTACACTTAGGATTAAGTGTGGGTGATAGTATTGATACATACCATTTCGGTGGAAGCATGCCTCATGAGAAAAGAGTGACGGATGAATTATATACTCAAAGGGGTGTGTTCCGTTCATCATAACCCTACCTAGTTTACTTTGGTCAATGGGTGAATTAAAGTTTCCTCCTAAAAAGGGATCATCTTCTATTAACTTTGAGAGACTCTTAGTTGGGAATCCATCTTGACCTAATAAACCCAGTTTAAACCCATAATGTTTCTTACGATCAATCATGAATGGGTGATGTAAGTATGTAAGGTTATGGTTTACTCCTATGTTAGCTTCCTCTCTACAAGGCTTAGAGTCTACTACCTTCAACGTAAAACTATCCGGACTATATGGTTTGATGGGTGGATCGGGACCTTTTTCAATTCCTAAATTCACATCTAAAGATGGAAGATTAGGTAACGGTCTTGGTTGAGGCTCCGGTTCATCCAAACTAGGAACTTCCATAGAACTAAGAGTAAGGTTGTGACTACAAGTATTCAAACCTATATCCTCTAGTTGTGTTTGGTTCAAAGGTTCTACCTCTATTGGGGTTCCTATAGTCTCTTCTACTTCTTCCGGGTAAGTCACGGGTGGTGTGTGTGCCTCGAATGATGGTAGGACTTGTGGGGTACTTGGTGGGCTTATGTTACTTACCTCATCATTCCTTATGTCAAGATCACCTATATCCTCATCATGTGTTTTAGTAGGATCTAACCCTAACATTTTCCCAAGTATCTCAAGTGCTTCTCTAGGCATCTCAACTTCTATGTCCGAATCATAAGGATCATCCTCAATATTCTGACTGCTATATTCAAATTGCCTAAAAGATTCATCATGTGTTTCTTGAGATTCAACGTCATCAATCATAAAACCTGGGTCTTTTTGATTAATGTGATCATGTTCGGCTAAATCCTCCATCACATCAAGGTCACCTATGTGTTCATCCTGTATTATGGTAGTGCCTAACCATGACATGCAGCTAGGTGGCTCAACTCTAACTGTCTCAAAATCTTGGTTTGATTCTAAGTTCATGTTCTTAGAAACTAGGTCTTTTTGCTCATACAAATCCACTAATTCGTTCCACTTATGGGTCATGGTTAGGAAGCTTTCCTCAAAATTCATCCAAAGGGTCTTACTAAAAGGAATTGATCCTGATAATGATCGTCTAATAGAAATCACACATGCATAGAATTCATTAAACCCATCTAACTTTACCCCCAACTCCTCTTGGAAATCACTAAGAGCACACAAAAATTCATTGGAATGATAGGAAGCAAATCTATTAGTGAAATATAGTTGTTCTTCTATTGTCAATGATCTAAATGGAATTTCATCCGCCATAGTGATAAATGAAAAATGGTTTTACAAACAAAGGGCACAAAGAAAAAGATAGACTAAAGAAATCCTAGAAAAATAAAATAAAAATCCCACTAGAAAGGAATCTAGTGAGTAGACCTAATAAAATAAAAATCTCAACCTAAACAATAACTATTCCCCGGCAGCGGCGCCAAAAACTTGATGTGTGGTTTTGCGACCTTACAACAGGTTTTACCTCTCGAGGGATCTCAAGAGGCTTGCAATCCCCACCAGGCAGTGTACCTGACCGATGTAGTATAGTGTAGTGGCAAGTACCGGGGGATTGATCGTTCTCTAGGGGAATAGTGTCGTTAGGATTGAAAAACTACTCTAATAGGTCTAAGGGTGAGGGAAGATTCTTTTTGTATTTTTTATATTTTTATAAAAGCAAGTAAAATCTCGGGTTTGAAGGAGTGGGCGGAATTAGTTGCTAGTCAACTAACCCAAATAACTACAATTGCAAATAAAATAAAATAACTGAAAATAAAAAGGTTGTGAAACTTATATGGAGAGAAATGTGTTTACTTAGATTTCCTTACTCCCTAACTATCTTTTACCGGTTGATTAGTGTGTATTAATTGCGTGGATGACGGGTGTATTCCTTAATACCAATCGTGGGGTGGCGTACGTACTTCCCCAACTCTATAAGCTCCTACTTCACTCCTATGTCGAGCCGGCTAAGAAGCTCCTAACATGGGATCACTAGAATTCGCTCATGCATTAAATACAACCATAATAACCTTAGTACGCATTGGTTCATGTTTCTTAAGACATTCAAGCAAGTTACCGTATAGGAGGTTAGCCAGTTTTCTTAAGCCTAACATCGATAAACAATCATCCAATACAATTAATAACACACCAACAACCAATAATCAATAGTTAGGTTTCATTAGATCTAAGCAAACACAAGATAAATCTAGCCTAGCATGTTAAATAAAAGACAAGAACAAGATATAATCAAACAACACATAGACATATTGAATGATTAATTGATTACTTATCTTCAATTGAACATGGGAGATCCAAGGGTATAAAACCCTTAAAAATGGCAGAAAAATCGTCTTAGGGTTTCTCCTCACAAAGTTGCACACTAATGACTAAAAATTATGAAAATATATATAGAAAATCAGATCTGACGGCGTCACGTTATAGAGCTGACGCCGTCACCTCGCCGCGGTTAGGGTTTCTTGATGGCCTTCTTGACGCCGTCCCCTTTTAATCATCCAAAATCCTCTCTGGCGCGTCAAGGGTTGACGGCGTCACAATGGTGCTTGACGCCGTCACAGGTACTTTTCCAGCAGATTTTGAGACTTTGTCGTTTTCTTCACTTTTATGCTCCAAAAACGTCCAAAATGCTTCCTTTTCCAGATTTCTTCTCCAAAGTACCTAAAATGACAAAAGGAACGATTTAGGGCAATATTTGATCAAATAAATACGATTTAGGGCTTAAATGACCCCCTAAAAGCGGTACACTTTTCGCTTCATCAAATACCCTTACACGCAACATCATCATCCTGCACATAGTTAGATTCAGATACATATGTAACATAATAAATCTGGAAGGATTTATTAAACATATTCTGACCTTTAAGTGAGTTGGTAGAACCACCATTCCCTGATCCACTTGTGCCTGATCCATTGGTTTTACCACCAATTTTAACACCTTTACAATCCCTTTTAATGTGACCAGTTTTGCCACATTTCCAACAAGTAGGTGTTGCCTTCTTGTTAGGGTCAGCCCTTGTGTTATCGTGATGTTTACGTTTGCCCTTGTTGTCATTGTACCTGGTAGAGTTGTTATGTTCCACCATATTGACAACAGATGCACCAGTAGCATTCCTACTCTTTGGCTTGTCACTGTCCTGCGCCCTGAGGGATTCCTCAATACGCAGATGACTGCCCAACTGAACAAGAGTCAGTTCTTCCTTCTTATGTTTCAAGGTATGCTTGAAATCTTTCCAAGAAAGAGGTAGTTTGTCAATGATACAAGAGGCTGAAATAGCCTCATCCATGTTCATTTTATGTTGAGTAAACCTTCCAAGTATACCAAGAAGTTCATTGTATTGTTCCATAACTGGTCTTGAATCAGTCATTTTGTAATTTATGAAATTACTTACAAGAAACTTCTTACTTGATGCATCCTCAGCCATATATTTGGCATCCAAGGAATCCCATAGTTCTTTGAAAGATTCAACATTCTGATAAATATCAAAAAGAGAATCAGACATACCATTGAGGATTAAACCTCTGCAAATGTAATCATCATTCTCCCATTTGCTCTTCCACCTCATCTGTTCCACAGTAGCATCATCACTATCATCAGGAATAGGAGTGGTCAGAACATACACCACACTCATGCTAGAAAGCAAGAAGTGCATTTTCTTCTGCCATCTCCTGAAGTCCACCCCTTCAAACTTATCAAGCTTGGCAAAGTTTGAAGCCATGTGTTTCATAGCAGCAGCAGCCATAGATTATCACAGAATAGTTTACTTTGATTGTTGGAGGTTGGTTGGCCCAGAACAGGGTGAAGACAATCAATGACCTAGCTAATTACCAAAGAATGGTTACCGGATATCACTTGGAATCGTGTTATCACTTTCCAAAGTAAACTATTCAACCCTATTGCCTGGGTATCACGAATATCTACTTGGGATAAGACCAAATGTATGTTATTGAATTAGGCACAAATCAATAACCCTTTTGCTTTCAAGTGTTTATGTTCTCTGTTTCGTATCTCTCATGCATGATTTGATCTTCCTATTTATAGGAAAGTACTCACAGCTAGTCAAATGGAATTATGAGGATTAATCGGCCCATTAATCGCCTCATAATTATCCCCATTATAGCCAATAGTGGTTACATGACCAATTAAACGTGGTCATAATGGCAGTTTTAACTGCCACTTGAATAGGTCAAAGTAGTTACATACTTAACCCATCAGTACTAACTCATCAGTACTCTCATCAGTACTAACTCAGCAGTACTAACCTCAGTGACCTGATGGGTACTCAGGGACCTGATGAGTAACTCAGTGGCCTGATAGGTAGTCAGGGTCCTGATAAGTTACTCCTAACCACTAATAGAGTCAGGGACCTGATAGGTGTACGCTCCGTACCTTCTGACCCATTACCAGGTGTGAACTGATCCCTCAAGTGCACTAAATTTTCCAACATAATTTTCTTTGTACCTTTTGAATTAGTTTTTGTGTTGGTACCTTTTGAATTAGAACTTTGTGTTTGGTACATTTGAATTTGGTTTTGTATTTGGTTTGATAATTTGAATAAAGTTTCCGCTTCATTTGTTTGGATTTGTTTGTTTGCTTCGTCCTTTGAATTACCAACATTAACTTTTGGTGTCACAAATAGACAATATTTTTGTAGTGCTAGCATATTAAAAAGAACAAACATAATAACATTGAAAAAAACATGATTATCAATTAATATATTAAAAAGATCAAACCTGGATACGATTGTTATTGTTGATATTCTTCTTAAATGCTAGCATCATAAAGCTCCAAATCGTCCCAAAAGTCGACAGAAATTAAACCCAAAAAAATAGAGAATGGGATGTAATATGTTGGTTGCATGCTCTCTTTTGTTCTTATGTGGGCCTAATGCTCCATAGCTTCTAAATTGATTTGCAACAGCCCATTATAAGTTTTCTTGTGTGTTAAACTTATTTTTGTGGCAGCAATTAAATGGCAACAAATTATGATAGGGAGCTTTATGTGGTTTCATCACGTGCAAGTTGTTGGATCTTTCTCAGGTTTTCGTAGCGATCCAAAAGCGCGGATACGAGGTGAACTATCAAGGAAAAAAAGCTTTCGGCCCATTGGAGATGCCCTAACATAACCAAACAAAAACTGTAGTTTGTATTAAAGTTTTTTAATGTACTAATGACTAATCTTAACAGCATGGATTAAAAGATACCATTACAAAGATAAAATCCAACGCGGTGACTCTAGCCATGACGTTTGGCCTCACCTTTATATATAGTACTAAACATACAAATCACTGCAAAGTCATACTCAAGTGTCACAAGTAACTATCACACACCTTTATAAATCCCAAACAACTCCCTCACAATGGGTAATGATGCGCCCATCAATTGATAAAAAAAACCAGCAATTAGCTGATGACAGCACTAAACTTCATATAACTTCTTTACAATTTGCACATTTTTTGTAGCTTTATTAACACTACCAATATTATTGTCTTTTTAGTGTTCTCTCAATCAAACAATTAGTTTGATATTTCTATCTAAAAGGTTGAACCTAATCGCACAAAACAGCTACGCAAATGTCGGAACAGAAATCTACTCTCAATTTTTTTATCAACCATAGCAACCTACTTTTACCTTTAAACTAATCATATCAACCATGGCATGGGATGAATCTCATTATGTCTTGATTGAAGTTCTGAATTTTTTAACTACCTAAGAGTAAGTACTTAAACAAACTAGAGTAAAGAACTAACGATGTATTTTGGATGTCCCACTTGAAAACAATTTATTGTTACTCAAGATGTTGAGTATCTAGAGATTAGTCTCTACTTACAAAAGCAAGTGGGAGCACCTTTAGATCTTGAAGTTATTCAAGAGCAACCTTCTGAGTACACTTGCTAATGTCATACTAAGGTTGAACATGCATATGTTAAACCATAGATTGATATCTCTCATTCATAAATCCGCAAGGATACCTCTTGCACCTGAATGATATAATTTTTATATCAATGCTAAGGGATATAAGTTGGAGGATCATAGTGAACCTGCTAACTACAGAAATGCATTATTAGATATTGTATCTGATGAATAGTTCAAAACTATGAATGTTAAGATGCAGTCCTTGAAAGATAATCACTCATGGAGCTTGATTGATCTCTTACCAATCAGTTAAACTGTGAGGTTAAGAATGAGTTTCTTGATGAGAAGACTCAAAAGGACAAACTTGTACACACATTTAATGCACGCGTAGTAAAAGGAGTTTACTTGTACTCAAGAAATTGACTATGACTAAATCTTCCTACCTGCAAACATTAAATGTATAAAATGATTAATTGTCATACCTGTTTTCATGTAAATGAAATATGACAATAGGATATCAAAACACTTTTCTTGTTGATTACCTTTGCGAGGACGATGAGTAATCAAAAGGGTTTATGAATCCATATAATCTTTATTATGTATACACGATAAAAGAATCCATGTATGGATTAGATCATGCATCTAGGAGCAGAGATCTTAAGTTAATTATAAAATCATTAATTTGATTTTGATTAATAAGATTACTCCTAAGTACACTGAGAGCAAGTTGGAGCACAGTATTTATTTTCTTAAATCTCATATGTCATTAACATATTAGAAACAATATTCCATCTAAGCTAGACTTTAATCCTTAGCTTGGAATGAAGTTTCTCTTAAGGGATTTATAAAATAAGACATACAACCTTGTTTTATATATATATATATATATATATATATATATATATATATATATATTAGAATATATATATATATATAACCTTGTTATATATATATATATATATATATATTATATATATATATATGTTTATTAGAATAAACATAAGCGGTTATTAAGTCTAAACACAATATGACACGTTATTGAGGGGAGTCACAATGATCAATCTCACGTGATGAGATTGAACACATGAATGGAAATCTTAAGTTCGACTAAAGGATTCATCATGTAAGTCGTATTACGCATTGGACTATATATCATTTTCATAAATGCAAGATGAGTTGATAACAACAAATATCTGAGTGAAAGTCATTAGATAATTGTTAAACGAACATTATAATGGACCTACAAAGTACCAAAGATATGTTCAAACGTTTACGGATATTTGAGGAGCTCTGTTTTGTTTGCATACACTAATGCTTATTCAACAGAGATGATGCTCAACCCTAGTCGTGGCAGGTTGTCATCATGAATGATGACATTGCTGACTAGATGTGCTCAACTGAGAGCATTAATGCGTTATACATTAAAAGAATAAGAATACTTTACAGTTTAAGAAACAGTTCAGATGACTGTCTAATGTAGGTGCTTTGCTAGCTTCAAACACCCTATGGAATGTATTGTTGCAATACTCGTCTTGTACTTGAATGCACACATACAAAGGACAATCATCATTCAAACCTTTCATGAGTTTTGAAACAAGTATTCTCAAAGTTTACTCGGATGACTACTTGTTGTCTTGTACAACATAATTTGATCATGGTGGGAACATCGGATTCCGACCTATGAGTAATCTTATGCATATCTGTTTTTGGTATTTGGATAATGGAACTGTAAGCAGTCGTATTATATAATGAATTGATATACCTGGTATGATTGTCTTCGTTTATACTATTGTGTTCTATATTTGCATGTTTAATCCACGAATAATTTATTTATTCAATAATTGTCCATTGCCAGTTGACGATACGGGAGTATCATCAAATTAAGGCAAATGTGAGCGTGTTGGTGATATTTATTAAGAATAGATATTAATTGATGATTCCACCAAACTCACATGTTGTTCATTGTGATGAACATTGGACTGACCCAACCTACGAGTATTCGCTACATGGATCATCGTCAATAGTGAATCTCGCAAGTGGTTATGTCTCTTATCCTTAGACTTGAGATACAAGTAGGTCTTGCATGCGTGGAATTTCATTCCTTGATATGGTTAAACGCTGTCCTGAATAAGGTAGTTATAAAAATCATCTTCAGGGGTGATATGAAACATATGAATGACACGTGCAGTCAAAATAGGATTTGTTCTTCCACATGTTATGGAGTTAGATACTATTGGGCCACTCTATGAATTGGACATATGTTTGTATGGCCGTACCCAAATGAGATTAAAATGAATCTTGACCCACTTAATAATCTTGTTCAATGTCTATATCGAGAAACATAATAGTTGAACTATTAGAATGACTTTTAATCCATGTCTAATGTTCAACCTGGTATCTGTAACAAAAGGATAGATGACATATAAACCATTTAAAATGAGACGTTTTAGAAACTATTCTCACATATCTCTAGGGGCATTGGCGTGTTGCTAGATGCTAACCTTTGCTTGTATAATTACTTGATTATTATGACATCGCAAGTGGGAGCTGTTGGAGTATGCTCATGTCATAATAAATAATTATATGGCTAGACATATGTGAGCCTATGGGGTCACACACTTATACACAGAGATATCATTTTATAGATTGTATTTATCGTATTTACAATATATAAATGAGTACGTAACTCAGGATCTATAATGGGCCATTAAATACTAAGTTAGACTTAGCGTTTTTGGATTGGACCAACAATGGGCAAGCCCATTGTGGGCCCTTCTTATGACCGGCCATGGGGAGGGGGTTAAAGGGCTTGATGAAGTTTTCCTAGGTGCTAAGTGTAACATGCATATTGATAGAATCAATCATCAATTAATGATATCAATTAGCATTTATTCCTTACCACATTATAGGAGAAATTCTCTCCCCTTTTCTCCCTCATAACTCACGGTTCACAACCCTCCCCCTCCTGGGGTTTGTGTTTTTCCATCCCACTTTACTTAAATCTATTGTAGGTGTTGCAAGGATTTAGGTTACAAGTCAAGACTAGCATCTATTTTGTGATCAAGGACGTGTAGTGTGTAACACTCTTAGAAGAGATCAACCTTATTGATCTCTTGGGTTTCTCAATTCCATCTTGGTGATATTGGTGTGATTGGTGCATCCGTGATCACGCTTCAAAGGTATAATCGTTATATTAATTTATTTGATTGATCATATGGCTATATGGATCCAATTCTAGGTGATGTATCCGCTGCGTTTATTTGTTTAATATGTTTATATATATTCAACATCACCTATAAAACTATCTACAGAAACCGTGTGTAGCTACTGCAAGCTGATCAGCTGAGACAATAGCACAATCATCACCACCGTCAAGACCCATAAGATCAAGTAAATTTGGGACGAGAGTAGGAGTTGGCTACTTAGTTGCAACATGATTGGATGAAGAAGGTGCTGGTAGTTTTCACACGGGTTATGAATGTCTAGGGGGGTTTGTGGTATATAGAGGATATGGTAGCAATGATTACCGGCTTTTCAGCTAAAACGACATCTTTAGCAGCCTGATATATATTATGCATGTAATTAGAAAAGAGAGATCTACTTCTTCTCGTACTCTACGAATTTTGCATTCCATTCCACTTCAAGAACAGCATTCTGGGGGAGTGTGGCGGCTTCAGTGTCTGCACAAAGGAAAGAAGAAAATCAAAATCAAGATTCACTGGTTCAGAATTATATTAGTTCCAAAAAGTAGTTAGAAATTTCAGTGTTAGTGGTGGCAAGTTTGGCCCGGCAGATTTAGGTCGTTATGCCTCAAACATGCCAAATGTGTATTGACCACCTGAAAAATTAGTCATTTTTTTGTATCATATTCGAGATACTGGCTATTTATATAGAAGTAAAAAAAACTCGGAGTAAAGTAATTCAAGTCAGCCTGACCCATTTTCACCGACAAAAAACCTACCCATTTAGCTGGTTTTAAGTAATCATTTTTCTAAGCAGATATAGGAATACACTTTTCACATTTACCATCATCATGTGATTACTGAAGGTCAAACATAAACAATGTTTGAAGAAAAAGAGCATACCAAGAATAACCGGAGCCAAAGATAGCCATAAAGTACCGGTATCGACTATCCAATAATGAAGCGAGAAGTAGCAGCATTGAAGAACGGCTCACGGGCTATTCATCATAAACAAAAAACAAAAAAATTCCAAGAATCAGTTTTCTCTTGTTTTCAGTCAAGAATTCATTTACATGTCTGTCACTCATGTATTCTACCTTTGATCGTGTTACTGTTCATTCAAGAAGTGATCGCATACAAAACATGTTTCCACCCGTTTTTACTCTTATCTATTCCAAACCTGTTAAAAATTATCTTTTTCTGTCAATATTATTTAGAAAAACTTGATAAGTAAATCAATATTGTTGGTAAAAAAACATACTTTTCTAAGAGCTGTTAGATGTGCTTGCTTTCTCATTCTAGAGCGCCTAGCAGATTCTCTAATTGAAACCATGCTAAAACATAGCCAGCCATATCTTTTTTCATTCATATTGGAAGGGAGGATATAAATGTCATGATAGCATCTCGATCATTAGGTAAAAGGAACTGACCATTTGGCTTGTTTATATCTGAGCATACCTGATTACGATTTAAATACAAACAATTAGTAATAGAACCTTATTTAGGAGACTATTTGCTCCTATAGACCACCACCTACAAATTATGAATACTTATTTGTAGCGATATAGCTGCTTGATGAACTAAAAAATATGAATACTTACCTGTACACTGTTATACCGGCCTGTTATGCTTAGCGGTGCACCAGTAATAAGAGGGCCTGATTCTGTGGTTCTTCCGAGATTGCTTTCTGAACCTGTGAATGGTGGTGGTCGTGTGGTGGTAGCAAGAAGGAATATTAGGGTTGAAGATGGAGGCTGAGGTGGTGGAACAAAGCGTATCAAGGTTATGATGCTAAACACGGCCACTGCAAGTGAAACCCCAAATGGTATAAGTTTCTTTTTAATAAACTACCAAGTGAAACCAAAACTGCACCACCAAGACTACTCGTGTTTTGATCATAATTCTCCGCCTTTTGATGATACATAAGTGGTAGTTCCTTGATACACACCCAAAGTCTATATGTAAATGGATTTCTAATGTAGGACATAGTAGCCGTATATGTGGCTGTTATATTGTCCATTCGACATCAACAAGAAAAACACACCCTTCACACTCGTAACCGTACTCCCTGGTTTAGTGAGAACATACCCATCCGGATCAACCCGTAACTGCTTATCCAAAAACTTAGTCGCTAGCTCATGCCCAATAGAAAAAACAACCCGTTCACCTAAAGACCACGTCCAAACAGCACATGTCACTTTCAGCCTGCATATGACAAAAACATTTGAAGCTGAGACTTACTCGGAACAGATTGTGAGTTATTTCGGCTATCGTCTTCACCTGTAAGAATAATAGAAAGGGAAAATTAAACATGGTTAAAAAGAAAAGAATAACCAAACAGGATTTCAAAGATATAAACGGACCATAATATTTACAATACAGAAAAAACTAATAGTGAACTAACCTCGAACAGTTGACTGTCCGAGGCTTGTATTTCCAAGTAAATTACTACAACCTGCATCTGGTACTACAGTTATATCAACAATAACAACAATCACGAATACATCATATATAATTTTGGAAGGATATCTAGATGCACTACAGTTATATACGAATACATCATATATAACTTTGGATCCACAAAATGACGCATGAGACTCACCCTTTACTTGGGAATAGAGAGGGGAAACATAGCATGTCACAAGAGAGAGGCGAGGTTTGGAACTCTACTGCGAGAGGGACGCCTTGCGAGCTGGGCTTTTAGAGATGAGGCCTTTTGGCGAAGCCAAGTCAATTTCGGGTCACCAAACCCTGCAACTGATGAAAAGGCTTCAACAATAGGTTTCCAGGCTTCAACTTTCGTATCACAACTACAATAAAAACATACCTCATAATGCCATGTATCATAACGTGATTGAATAGATTAGGGTTTTGTGGAGACCATGCATAGATTTGAATAAGAAACAAATGTAGGCTTCATGGGAGCAGGCTCTGCTGATTAAAGAAAAAGCCAACACAAAAATAACTCCAATATATTGAATCACAACTACAATATAAACATACCTCATAATGCCATGCACCAAACCATGCAACTGATGAAAAGGCTTCAACAATAGGTTTCCAGGCCTCAACTTTCGTATCACAACTACAATAAAAACATACCTCATAATGCCATGTATCATAACGTGATTGAATAGATTAGGGTTTTGTGGAGACCATGCATAGATTTGAATATGAGAAACAAATGTAGGCTTCATGGGAGCAGGCTCTGCTGATTAAAGAAAAAGCCAACACAAAAATAACTCCAATATATCGAATCACAACTACAATATAAACATACCTCATGATGCCATGCACCAAACCCTGCAACTAATGAAAAGGCTTCAACAATAGGTTTCCAGGCCTCAACTTTCGTATCACAACTACAATAAAAACATATCTCATAATGCCATGTATCATAACGTGATTGAATAGATTAGGGTTTTGTGGAGACCATGCATAGATTTGAATATGAGAAACTAATGTAGGCTTCATGGGAGCAGGCTCTGCTGATTATAGAAAAAGCCAACACAAAAATAACTCCAATATATCGAATCACAACTACAATATAAACATACCTCATGATGCCATGTATCATCGCGTGATTAAATAGATAACCGGCCTGCAAGCAAAGCAAACAGTAGACAAATATTATAAACAACATACATATTACCAACGAAGAAGATGAACAACCTGCACATCAAATCAGAAAAGAAAAAATATCGTGTGTGTGATAATTAGATTAATGAGTGATATTAGGGTTTTGGGAGAGAAAAAAAAATACTCCGTATAATGAATGGACTGATAACCTGCAAAGTTAAAACATAGACAAAATAAAACATGCATCAAACCTGCAAAATTATTATAAGTTTTAAAGAGACCTACATGTTGTTTTAAGATTCATTACAGCAACATGTGTTCAAAGAGGATGACTAACATGCAAAGAAGATGTCTAACCTGCAAAAACCTGCATACACAGTAACAAAGTTTCATCCAATGTTTTAAAAACCGGACCGGACCGGCCGGTTTAAAAAACCCCGGTTTTTATATGTCCCGTTTACTGTAGCGAACCGGCCGGTTTTTCCGGTTCGACCGGTCCGGTTCAACCGGTTTTGACTCTTTTTTTTTTTTTTTTTTTTTTTTTTTTTTTTTTGATTTTTTTTGTTGGGCGGTTCGGCCGGTTCGACCGGTGACGGAAGCATGGCCGATTCGACTAAAAACCCAGTTTTTAAAACATTAGCAAGGTTTCATCATTAGGGTTTTGAGGTAAAAGAGGCGTACATTTTTTTCTGTACGTGATCATCAAACAAAAACCCTATAAAAGCTGTGAAACTAAATTTAAGGAAAAGATATGTATTATAATGGTGGGGTTATTTAATTACATACATTTATCAATAATAGGCTGCAAATTAAATTTCAAAAATTGTGTTGGTGCAGTGGTAAAGATATATTGCAGTTTTACTCACAGACCCATGTTCGACTCCAGCATAATGGTTTTTTTTTTAAATAAAAATTCCAATGACGTGAGATAGATGTTATTGTAGGAACAAATTTTGATTAAAATCAGAAATTAATTTTGGAATAAAATAAGAAATCATTCAATGAGCTTGTTGTTGGCGTGTATTAACTTAGAAAAGCATTCAATGAAAATTCTTAGGTTTAGTTTAGTTTAGTAACTTTAATGTTTTGAATTTTTAACAATTTAACATGGTTCTCACCTCTCATCCTATATATGTCGTATAAAAAGATATTCCTAAAGTGAAAGTTGGGAGATAGCCCGTTGCCTTAAAGCGGTTTGCGTTCATTCCCCCCACGAAAAATTCTAGGCTTACTTTGTTAACTTTGCAGCAAGTAATGTTGTCAAAAGAAAGGGGAAAAAAATAAATAAATAAAAATGAATAGGTACAAAACTCAAAGGTATCTTAGAAGTCGCCAACATAAGGATTTCCGTCACATGAACGTTGTTATTCCATATATGAAACTTATTCGGTTTTTCCATTATTTATTTATTTTTATTTTTTTTCGATCAACTTTTGGTTGACGAGACACACTTAGTACCACTTATATATATGCTATGCCACTTTGCCCTATTAGTGTTAATCTATTTAGGTGTTACACACTGCACATTCCCTTCTGTATACAGACACAAACATGGCTGCAGCGCCGAAAACTGAGAGCAAACCTCATGTAGTATTCATGCCATATCCAGCACAAAGCCATATAAAAGCAACACTCAAACTAGCAGAGGTCCTGCACCACAAGGGACTCCAGATAACCTTCATAAATACTGAATTCAACCACAATCGTTTCCTTGAATCAGGAGGCCAACACTGCCTCGACGGATCACCTGGTTTCCAATTTAAAATCATATCTGATGGTCGTAGCTCAATAAATGATGTCGCACACACAGTAAATCAACTATGTAATTCAGCGGAAACCAGCTTCTTGGTTCCTTTTCTTGATCTTGTAACCAAACTTCCAACTCCTCCTACTTGTATAATCTCTGATGGGTTTATGTCGGCTTTCACCATTGATGCTGCAAAAAAGCTAGGAATTCCGATTATGCTCTACTGGACGCTCGCTGCCTGTGGCTTCATGGGCTTTTACCAGTTACAGTTTATGGTTGAGAAAGGACTCATACCTCTTGAGGGTTTTTTTTTTTTTTTTTTTTTTTTTTTTTTTTGTGTGTTCGTTTTTTGTGTGTGTTTACTAGCCTCTCTTTCCTTGTCTTGGTGTGTATATATATAACCTTAAAAATGCTGCTTATGCTTCTTAAATAAAGCGGATAAGTAGATGTAACAAAATGCATTATAGTATTGGGATTTGTTACAGGTTCAACGAACATAGATAGTCTAGATAATTAAACAAGTGTCTGAATAAGTTCCAGTCTACTTTTTCAAACATCTATATCACCCTTACATAAGCACACGTAATCATAAGTAGTTTGCATCTACACACTCAAAACTGCTAATGTGTTGGATCAAAACATAATAAGCAGACACTACAAGAATCGGCGAACTTGTTGCGAAGACACCTATTGCGACGAGCTATATCTAGTGGCGAACGTCGTTGTTGTCGCAATAAAGTAATTACTAAAGAGAAAGTAAATTAAATTATTATTTAAATGATTTAATAAATTTGGTTATTATATTAATAATGTCGTAGCTAGAAGTCTGGGGGAAGACGATATTAGGGAAATTATTTTTTAGAAAAAAAATTAATGAAATTACTTATAGTGACGACAGGTCTGCACTATAGGTTATGGCGGGTTTTATTTTATTTTTTATTTTTATTTTAGGCTCGCGGAAAATATAAATGGAAAATTCTTTTAACTATGACTATGTTGTCGCTAAAAAACTCGGTCAATGTCAAAGTTTGAAAACCGACTATTTTGTCGTTTAGTGCACTTATAGTAACAACATGTTGTGGTCACTAAAACATTCCGTCGCGAGAGTCCAAATCCTTGTAGTGAGATAAGGAATTCTAATGAGCAATACCAAACATCCCCTGATGGTATTCATGAATATGCAGATACAAGTCACTCAACATTAGAAAGGAGTGTTGATTGGATTCCTGGAATGAAAGGCATCCGATTAAAGGATCTTCCAAGTATGGTTCGGACCACAAATCCAAATGGCATGCATGCTTTTTAAGTTCGTCGTGGAAGCTGCTAAAAGGTCTAACGAAGTTTCATATAATATCATCCATACGTTTGATGAGTTGGAAGCAACTATTGTCGATGCATTGTCATTGATGTTTTCTCGTGTTTACACGGTTGGGCCACTGCAGTTACTTCTCGATCAGATACCCGAAGAAGAAAAACAAAAAGAAAGGTCCAATGTCAACAGATACAGTTTATGGAAAGAAGAACCAGAGTGTTTGCAATGGCTCGAATCTAAGGAACCAAACTCTGTCGTCTATGTGAACTTCGGGAGTTCAACAGTCATGTCTTTAGAAGATTTGAAAGAATTTGGATGGGGACTTGCTAATAGCAACCACTATTTTCTTTGGATAATTAGATCAAATTTGGTTTTAGGGGAGTCCGCAGTTTTGCCTCCTGAATTTGAGGAGCATATAAAAAACAGAGGTTTTATTGGAAGCTGGTGTTCACAGGAAAAGGTCCTTAACCACCCTTCTGTTGGAGGGTTTTTGACTCATGGTGGGTGGGGTTCGACCATTGAGAGCTTGTCGGCTGGGGTGCCAATGATATGTTGGCCCTTTACGGCGGACCAGACAACCAACTGTAGGTATATATGCAATGAATGGGGGGTTGGATTAGAGATAGGGAATAATGTGAGAAGGGATGATGTTGCAAAGCTTGTTATGGAGTTGAAGGGAGAAAGAGGTCACAAACTCAGGAAGAGAGCCATGGAGTGGATGGTTAAGGCGAGAGCTGCAACAAGCACTGATGGCTCATCTTCTTTGAATGTTGACAAACTTGCTAATGAAATCACTATGTTATCAAGAAACTAGTTATTCGCCATTA
Organism: Artemisia tridentata subsp. tridentata; assembly: GCA_021014915.2. Taxonomy (NCBI): domain Eukaryota; kingdom Viridiplantae; phylum Streptophyta; class Magnoliopsida; order Asterales; family Asteraceae; genus Artemisia; species Artemisia tridentata. Next base: position 59,375,087 of record CP139504.1, read on the forward strand.
AAACTTTAATGTATCTTTAAGTAAAGTTATTTTTCTGATATGTATATGTATGACCTGTACTAATGTTAAATCAACAATGAAGCTCCTTTGGGCCATCCCTTGGATATGGGTTGTCATCATTAGGTAGGGGTTAGATCCTGAAAAAACGACAAATATTGTTGGAAATATATAGGAGACGTCGTAATAAACTGATGCACACAGATATTCAATTTTTATTTAAACGGTGCAAATCGGAAGCGGTTGTGAATTGGTTTATTTGGAAAAAAAAAAAAAAAAAAAAAAAAAAAAAACGTATCATTTTTACGTTGATACAGACCCATCATCATAATGTCATCAAAGTTGATGATATATATCAAATCCCAGTTGACAATTTGTGCTAGAAGCTTATTACAACATGGAACTTTATGCAAATTGAAATAGTTAAGAACACACATGAAAAAGCACACACAAAAGTTCTTTACACACATGCATATATATATATGGGCGATGATGATCAAAACCAACAAAGAAACACTGCCACAAATGTCACTCAACGTATCATCCATCAGATCATTTTATTATCTTAAAAGCAAACCACATGATACAATCGCCATCGTCACCATCTTAGTACTCTCAGCGCCAGATCACCTAACAATAGAAATCATATTATTCAAGGAAGAGCATAATAGATATAAATGTGTCAACTAGATTCAAAAAGTGTGTCAAGTAATTATATTTGTATACCCAAGGTGAAGTTCTGGCTTCCCAGGAATTGAGTATGCAGAAGGATCCTCCATAGGCTCCATTATGTTCAGATGAAGTGAATTCCTAGCAAGGTATGCCTGCAATGCATTATACTCATGTCCACTACTCATGTTCAGCTCATGGACCCTCTCGCTCTCAGCAATCTGTATCCACCAAGAAAGACACACATATTCAGTTCACATATTAGGAATTTTTTATATACTCTCTCACGTTTATAAATGCATATTTGTGTTTTTCCTAGGAGAACTTACTTGTACCTTTGAACGTAGGAATGCATTATGATGTTCCAGCTCGACTTCCTGTTATAAACAATGAAAAAAACGAGGTCAGATAAGAAATGCAACATTCGAGAAATGAAATGGTGAACACTTAGGATCATGTAGTATTACCCTTTTCTGCAAATTTTCGGTTTCAGCAAGTATCATGTCATTCTGTTGAAAGTTAAATTAACAAAAACATGTAAAAATAATGAAAGTTAAAAATATAAAGAATGCATACACAGCGATTATTGTACCTTCTTGGACCTGATCTTTGATATTCCTCTTTCAAGCCTGGTCTCCAACTGCTTCAATTCCTTCACGTTCAAACAGCCCAAGTTCTCACCCATAAGATGGCTGCAGTAAACCACAAAATAAGACAAAAAAGGGGGTCATTTTCTGATGTTTATAATGAAATCAAACACTTACTGACTGAATCTTCACCACAAAGTAGTTTGCTAACTAGCATATTTATGGTCTATGTTCACCTGTTAGTATTTTGAAGCATTTGTATCTGCTGACGAAGTTTCTTAGACTCCTGTTGATAAAACTGCATTCACCAGAAATAACGTCAACAATGTTATTGTTAGCAACATAAATATTACCAAACTATACCTTTGTGTGCGCAAAAATAAAGGTTACATTTTAACGTGTAGGTTTTAATTTATATGCGCTTATATATAAGTTTGACATATATACTTCTAACCAATATATATTATGTGTTCGCGTTAGAAGATCTCACATTTATGTTTTCTAGGTGCAAAAAGAAGAATTAGGACATATATCTTACTTGAGCATTGATCTCTTGGGTTGACCATGTGCTTGGTGTACTTGAAGTTGCTTTCTTGTATCTTTCTATAGTTGATTTGATGCTAAAATAGAAACATAAAGAACTGTTCAAATCTATGCATAAAATTAACAATGCATGCAATAGCTAGTTCACGGGTATAACTATGGTTACAAATAATAAAAGTTACTTTTACACAAACAATGCATGTAAACACGATAAGCGTTGTACTAAATACTGATTTGGACCTCCAAACTCATGATATGACTATGCTAACTAAGATTATTAATTGTTGTATCAATATCTACATGTTGTTTTGTAATGGAAAATCTCTTAGATTGCTGGGAACAAAGTCTGCTGCACCAGGGGCGGATCTTAGTTGGGCCTGCCCCCCCTGCCCTTTTTTCGCTCAGTAGTGCTAACTTATCCGTATTTCGTCAGAAAAAATTTATATTTATTAAGTCGGCCCCCCCAAATTAGAAGACCCTAATATAACGATATATAGGACAAAAAAATTTCCGGCCCCCTCCACTAAAAACTTCAAGATCCGCCAATGTGCTGCACTCCTCAATCCAAAGATCGGGTGGGTCTAGGAGTGGGTACAGTAGGCTCAAAGCATGTGATGTTCTCGATCTCCTTATTAAGTTATGGTGGCGGTTACGGTTAGAAAATGAACAACTACTAATATTTTCTTGTCTTGGTTAGACTGGTGGAGAGATTCACGAGAAACTTGTAGAAGTCGATCTGATATAGGAGCAAGTTTTATTGGCATACATATATGTGTATCGGTAATAAACTAATAATACAATCTTTTTCGCCAAAACATGATTTACTAGAAAATCATTTAGTTAAAACACTCCCATTGTAATTTTAGTGTCAAAAAATTACTAAATGGCATTTTTTATATATATTTTTTTATTTGTTTAAATGACAACTTCAATCTATCTTGCCAAAACTGGAAAGAAAAAGACCAATGACAGAAATGGCAAAGACTTAAGAAATTATGATTTCACTTTTATATTTCCAATACAAATCTTGAGCATAGATGGATTTTGTGTGTCCCATGTGTTGTTTGTAAAAGCAAAGTCTATTCTCATGCTAATGGTTTTCTTCACTTCAATTATGGTGCTACTGAGAGTTTTCTTGCACCAAAATAGAAATTGTGAGAACACTCAAGACATTATCTCAGTTAGCAACTCATAAGTCCAAAACTATGCAATAAAATGATGAAGTAAATTTTGTACAAGATACTACTCGTACAATATTATGGTAACTAGTAGCATTTGGGTAACTACAATATTTTAAACTAGTACAAGTACGTAGCATTTTTGGTGTTAATGTCATGTAACTCAAGATTGTCTTGCAATCTCTTATATGTATTGTCATTTCATTTGAATCATTTCAAATCCATAGTAAAAATCTTTAATTTTTTTCACCAAGAAAAACTAGTAGTATTTGACTATTTGGTCAAACTTAGTATTAGAATTATCTATTTTCTTTACTAAGTTTTCTCATTTTACCCTGATTTACCATTTGAAGAATACTATAGGATACTAAAAATCCAATAATACTTAAAACCCATTTTACCCACAAGTATTCACATCACAAGATTGTATTATCTTGTATGAATTGCACATTTCAATAAATTGTATGTTATTCAAAATAGTAAAACAAGCATTAAACTAACAAAAAACTGTATCAGTGTACTTTTGCATAATATTGTTTTTCTTGTGAAAAAATGGTTTTGAGATGGAAAATGCAATTTATTTATTTTGATGGAGATTGATTAGATTCATAATAATGTGTCATACTGTCATGTACAAGTATAATTACATACATATGCATGAAATGTCAAATGACTTTCAAATGCAGTGACTATAATGAAAGATCAATGATGAAATGATTATCAAATTTATAAAATCATAACCCTATGTCACTAAATGGTTAGAGGTACTAGGATATTGTTTTGGTCATTATTAGAGCATTTGCAACGGTTAACGCAGGGGTGCGTTAAACCTTAACATGGGGTGCGTTAAGGTGCGTTAACCGTTACTTGGGGTTGCGTTAAGGGTGCGTTAACGTCCCCACGTTAACCCCTTAACGTGACGTTAAGCACTTTTTTTTTTCTTTTTCTTTTTTTTTCTTCCGATTTAAATGGGTTTTGGTGTGTATTTTGATGTGTGTTTATATACTGTGTGTGTTATGTGTGAGTTTTAGTGTGTGTAAATTTCCAGATCGAGATTTTGGTGCAAGAGGTTGAAGAAAACAATTTTACCGGAATTACAATTTCAGTCCTTGTGGTTTTTTTTTTTTTTTTTTTTTTTTCTATTGAAAAAAAATAATAATAATAAAATAATAATAATAATAATTATACTATTTATTGTAAATTTTAGTTTTGTAACTTTAAAGATAATTTTCTTTGTATTTTATAAATGAAAAAAAAAGTGGGGCCCAAAATGTGGTGTTATGGGTGATTTAAGGGTGAGTTATGATAACGGGTGTTTTTTTTTAGTTAAGGGTGAAATGTTTAAAGCTGACGTGGCAGTGTGTTAAACTTTAACTCCGGGTTACCGTTGCAAATGCTCTTAGGCCTTATGACTACAAATTACATCTACCCATTTTTTTTTTTTCTTTAACCAAATGTTTTCCCTTAGAGGAAAAAAAGTTCGCTAATATTCATTTTAATCCATAAACTATTTACTAAAAGCCAGTTACATAATCAAGAAATAAATCTGTTTACTTAGCTTATTCCAAAAAGTGAAATATAGTAATTTTCTTATAATTTGTTCTTCCATCTAACAATGGAAGGTTTAAATCTTTAAAGTTTGTAACAATCATCAAGTTTTCTTTGCTCTATATAACTATAAAACGATAAATGGCAAAGAAAAAGTGATAATTTTGACGAAAATTGAACATGAACGAGAAATGAAAAGTTAACAAGGAGCACATTTACTTGTTATTAGCATACTCGTAGACTCTTCCACGGCTAGAGAACACAATCAGGGTGATTTCAGCATCACAAAGAACCGAAAGCTCATAAGCCTTCTTTAGAAGCCCGTTTCTCCTCTTGCAAAATGTGACCTGCCGATTGGTGTTGTTCTCGATCCTTTTAATCTCGATCTTTCCTCTGCCCATCTTGTTTACTACAGATAAAAAGATCAATTTAACATACTACCCCTTAAAATATATATCAAATCTATAAATAATCATCCTAACAAAAAATATACTCATCATGGTATGCATACTTAAAATTACAATCTATCATACAAAGGTTAAACCTTTTTTTTTACTTGTTATCTGTAAAATTACTTGTTTTTACATTTTAGGATACCTGATGAAAAAGTTGATACTTTTTTATGTAGAAATTGATAAATAATGAAAAAAATTCGCATCTTAAGAACAAATCATTTTTCTAATCACATATTTTTAATTTTAATTTCAGATCAACACATAAGTTAGCCAAACTACTTTGCATATGAGATCCAACAGAATACTTATGTTTAAAAGAGAATTAATTTTCAAAATGTCAAATTTGTTCTTTATAAATCAGTTTCTACATTTGTAATCTAGGTAAAACAAATATAGAAAATAACCCTATGAAAATTACACCTACATGTAACACACATACGCATATATAATGTTCGATATTCGCTTAAAACAATCTATTTCCAGATCTAAACCCGTAAAGAACACAAACTAGTAGTAGATCTTGAAGAATCTCATACCCAAATCATTGGAAAACCAAGAAAACAAAAGGTTATAAGAAAAAATTGAATCTTTTTTAAATCTTGAAACCCTAAGTCAAAATTCTATAAAAACAGTAACTTAAAACTATCTTCATCAAGCCAAGAAACAAGTTTCCCTTCATAAATTTTGGAACTTTAATTTATTATCTCATACCATTTATGCCTCACTATACATTTATACTCTTACTATTTTTATATCTAAACATAACATATAATAAGAAGCAAAATAATACAGATTTAATTAAAGAACACACACACAAGCTGTGTGAAGAAAAGAAAGATAGAGCACACCTTCAAGAACTGCTTCTTAGAAACTAGATATGAAAAGAAAGATATATAAAGAGTTCTGAGAAAACCCTAAAATTATTTCTTTGTTTTTTACTTTTTAGCAAAAATGTATACTTATTTCTTTGCATATAATCATGGTGTAGCCCCACATGTATACATACACACACTTATACACACTCATGTACATACATTAATACAAAAAATTGGTGCTGGCTGACAATGACAATTACTATTTTTGATGTTTAAAACATTGGTTGTCAATAAAAGCAAGGCAAATGAACTAATACCCTAAACTGATAAGTGAAGTTGAGTTTCTGTTTTTACTATTGTGCCCTTGGCTTTTACCTTCTATTACTGAAATGACATTTGCTATTTAATTAGCCAATGATGCCTGCACAACATGTACATTTTGTTTTGGTATCATAGACAATGTGTGCACAAATGATATATTATGGATTAATCGAGTTTTTTTCTATTTCGTTGTATAAGGCTTAATTAGTACAGTAATAAATGATGATCATGATCTAACATTCATGTTAATTTTACTAAATCAATGGGTTGATCGAGATACTAAGTTGGCCTCTTTCACGCTTCCGTCTAAAGGTGGTGAACGTATTTCCCATCTTATATATAGTACTTTGAAACTGTCGACATATGACTTGAAATTTATGGTGATGAATACTGCTAACCAAGGAATGCAACGGTATGATTCTGGGCAAAAAAACTAATGGTAATATATGTTGGTAATTTTGGTATTTTAGTGTAAAAGTTAGTGTTGATAGAAACAAAAAGTTAACTTTCGTGTTCTTACTCGCCTGCTTCTAGTGAATGCGAAGTAGTGATTCCTAGATCATATGTGGAATAGGTAAGTGGCAGATTGGCTAATCTTTAACTATATATTTGTCTAACATTACAGCGACACATAAGCGTAGAAATGCCACCTCAATGATGACTCAATGATGACATGGCATTTTAATGATGACATGGCACACACTAATCATGCACTAAAATACTATAATTTAAAAATTGTCCATTTGTAGGAATCGAACTCATGATCTTTGGAGAATGAAACAAACCTGCCTACCACTAGATCACTTAATGATTTTTGTTTAAAGCTTTCAAAACAATAACTACATGCTTACAACCAATGTATATCCCTGCATTAATTGCATTTCACTTTCAATTCGAAATTCAAACTCTTATCAACACACAAATCATAACTCATCCCTTAATTATCTCCCTAAAATCTCTGAAACTGAATATTGACTTCTAAAATTAAACCTACTAATTTTAAATTATTCATTATGATTCAGTTTGAATTTCAAATGCGTATCACAAAAATCACTGATTATTTTAAACTCAATTTTTTTTTCAAAACCCTAATGTTTATCAATAAAGCCACCTTATTGATTCACTCACTATTTTTGAATACATTCCCATCATTATCGTTTGAATCAATATGATCCATTTTTATTTTGAAAATCATATCACAAAAATCACATCTGAAATCAAAATAAACAATGCAAACATGCAATTTCATCTCCACAATCGAATGAAATATCAACAGCTTCGTTACAATCGATTTCAATGGCAGAAGAGCTATCATCACATCAACCCCTTCAAGGTACATGTATGTTGATTTTGTTAATTCATTATTTAGTGGTTTTAGTTATATTTTCAGTTTTAATTAAAAAAATTGATCTTACATCAAGCAGTTGTTCGTTCAATCATTTGTTGTTGTTGTTCATGTATTAGGGATACTGACTAATTAATCAAGCCGGAAATTAATGATGTCAAACCAAAGGTACGATTTTGAGTTCTATTGAATCTTAATCAGTTTTTTGTATGTTCATGTACTAGGGTTATTTTCAACTCAAATTGGGATCTATTGAAGGTTAGTAGTTCATCGACGATAAAAAAGGTACGCTTTTTGTTGATGATTCATGGCTTAATTTGAAAATTTTTAATTGTATTGTGGTAAATGCAGACAATTCTTTTCATTCTATAGGTACGAACCCAATCATCAAGTTGGTGATTCTTTGTTTTAGCTTTTGGATATTAGGTACTGTATGTTGTTGCCAACATAACTACTTCTGTCGCAGGTGCTTCATTTTTGACAAGTCAGCCGAATAACGTTAATAATAGTGTTCATACCAATGATGCTACACACGGTTGGCTTTCAACTACAACCGCATTCTCATCTCCGACTCATATGTCTCGAGGTTCGCTTTATTATAATTACCTCATCCTTTTGTATCCTTCTACGGTTGTTTTAATCATATATTTTTTTGCGGTTTCCATTTCTATATTTATATGTTCTTTCTGTTAACGATAATGATGCAGATATAAACACTGAAGATGTTACCATCTTCATGCCATTGGAATCACATGACTGCACGGTCCAAACGGCTACTGAAAGTATGTTCAATTGCTCCCTCCACGTCATTCTTTTCTTACCTCTTTTAAATATTTTATGCTACCAGTTTCATAATTGACTAAAGGTTATTTTTTACTGTGATAGTTACAAGTACTCCCAATGTTACGTCCTCTTTCAGCAGACAACAAATGCGGACTCGATGGGAAGATCAATTTCAAAGTACGGTATTTAAAACCTTTACTTTTTTTGGCCATTTTATTCGTTATTATTGTTTCTTAGGCTGTCTTTTCAGCCAACGTTTCCATGACAATTTATCGCTCATTTACTTTTTTCCAGCCGGCTCTGCCTCTTCTAATGTACCTCCTCGGCGTAACGTTAACAATAGTGTGCATACCAATGATGCTACGCACGGTTGGCTTTCAACTACAACCGCATATGTTTTATGCTACCAGTTTCATAATTGACTAAAGGTTATTTTTTACTGTGATAGTTACAAGTACTCCCAATGTTACGTCTTCTTTCAAAGTACGGTATCTAAAACCTTTACTTTTTTTTGGCCATTTTATTCGTTATTATTGTTTCTTAGGCTGTCTTTTCAGCCATCGTTTCCATTTGCTTCCATTGTATAAGATACATACTTGCATTTATCTGATATGACCTCCTTAATATTGCATTTATCTGATATGACCTCCTTAATATGTGTAGCTTATTTGAATATTTTTTCTTAAAAGTAACCACTGATATGTATAAGATTTCAGCTATTGCCCCAATTAGTTACAAGCTACTTGATAAATATTTATGTCCACTTACATAGGACTGCTATTGTTTAAAGAACACCATCTGTAACTTGCCTCACACGCCAGTTTTCTTTTGCAGTTACTCTTTTAGAGCATCAATTACTGACAACACCGGCACCGTAACATTAACTTGCTTCAGTGATGAGGTGCACTCGATAGTCACAGAATGCAACAAAGTGGTTCGAGAAGAAAGACATCTAAATCCGTACACAATACCGCCATCGCTACAAGCATTGGAAGGAACAACAAACCTATTTCAGCTGCATTATGATCCGGAAAGTAATAAAGGAAGTTTTCTGATCAGGTTGTTTCCATTTTCCAGATACTATCGTCTATCTTTTTCTTCTGTTTGGTCATTTGTCATAATCGACAACAATGGTGCCTCATATATGCTTATACGAATGGCATGATGTTAAAAATTGGGTCAATATTTTTTTGAAATCCAATGTAGTCATTTAGATCTAATATGCCCTTTTTATTTCAATCAGAGGTGGATTTGCAGCACTCTGCCATCTGGATGGCTGGTGTGTATTTGATGATATTAATGCAGTTCCCTGAGAATAAAGTAGTCATGAAGCTCACACGTGCAGAATTTGTTGAAGCACAAGAGGTTTGTTGTCTAATTTCAGTATTGGGGTTGCCTTTCATATTTATTTTTACTTATGGTGCCTGAATATAGAAACAAAAACATTGTCTGTATGTATGAGCCGATGAGTCTGTAAATGCCATTATGTAATTTATATTAATTTCTTATTCTTCTTAAGTCGTTTGACAATCTTTGATAATAAATATAGATTCTAATTTTATACGAGCCAGTTTGAACTGCTTCAATAGGATCATGAAGCTCTATTATTATATGTCAAACTAAAACAATAATATTTTCATGTTTGTAGGCATTATTGGAAATGAGAGGATGGTTTAACCGTTTCCCCACAATTTTGCAAGCATGTGAAAGCATTATTGAGATGCTGAGAGGGCAATATGCTCATTGCATAGCCTGTTATAATGAAGTTGCTTTTCACTTTTTTTAGGCATCAAAGGTATGTTGGCTTTGGTATATCTTTAGACAGATTATGAACTTAGGAGGGCCTTGCATATGTAATCTATAAAGTGTATACAGTCAGACAACACCTAAATGATAAAATGGTAACACAATCACTACTTAAGATGTTTGCACAAGGTAGTTATTATGTGACAGAATATGGTAACCATTTTTCGAGATAAAATGGGAACACAAATCCACCTCAGTATTTGCAAAACACTTCGGCTATCTTGGTCATTTTATTGCATAATCAGTATTTGTCAAACACTTAAACGATTGGTTATATGATTATAACAGTTTCAATCAGAAAAAGCACATTCGGACCTCATACTAACCAATTTATTACAGATGGCTATCTGATAATCACTTAAAAATGTAGCCAAACAACCCTTTTAATAACTTGAAGCTTGACTTTGCCAACGCCATACCATTCTCAGGTTGGATTTCCAGGCCAGACCACACGTATGAGGTGCATCTGCATTCAGAATTCTTAATGCCATGTTCTCCACATTTTTCTTAGTTTGTTGAAATTCTTTAAGTGCAGGTTGTTTTGCCTGAAGGGTCAAAGGATATATCCGTTTCAGTTCCTTTCTCTATAAAACAGTCACAAGAGGTACTGCAAAACCAGATATTAGTGCCCATTAAGTTAAATTCTGTTTGTTGACCCTTTATTTTCTTTTCAGACAACATTTTCACACTTGGATATTGCTGGTAGATCCACGATTGTGATTGAAAAGTCTAATGTCATCCCAGAGCATAACCAATATTTCCAGGTATAATTACCGCAACCATGTTAGACTTGGAGGTGTTTGGATGTGCATTTTGAAACTGATTACATTAGATTATTAGATATTATATATTAGATAATCAGTTGTAATAGTGGTGTTACACGAGATAGTGGTTATATGTGCTTCAACCGTTTAAAGGATAATCTGAAATTAGAATTAGATAATCAGCTGTAATAGTGGTGTTACTGAGATGAAGCCGTTTGCGGTTGCTAAAGAGTTGGTTCATGAAATTGAGATCTCACATTGGGGAAATGTACAAGTGACTGAACATTATGAAGTTGTTCACGGTGGTGCTCAAAGCACTGGTGAATTTTCAAGGTATCGTTTTAAATTCTACTTTGCACTGTTAGTTTATGGTGTTTGGATATGTGATTTAGAACTGATTGTCTAATTATTGCAAGTTTTGGTCATTAAACTTTATTTTTGATATCTTATCCCTTCGCACAATTATCAGCGAGGTTAATGTAATTTCATTTTAGTAGAGTTTGGTTTGAGTATAAGATGCTTGGAAGCATTATTACTTTTTATTAACTTTTGTTTTCTTTTTGATTGCATCAGAACCCGACATGTCATTCACTCGAGAATAGTGGTATCCAACTAAAGACATAAAACAGGAACATTTCTCACAAGAGTTCAACAATATTGGACTTCTAGCACCATCAGGGACCAACGTAATTGCATGGAATCTGAACACCAGACCAATACTCATAATCAAGGTCTTTAGAGGTAAAATTCAAACCACATATGCTACTTTTCCATACAGATCTTTAGCTGTTTTTTTTAATTGATGGTGAATCCATTATTTGAATCTGAGAGATTCTAATGTTTCAACGAAAGTAACTGTTCATGAAGTAATGCCATGCGCAAAAGCAGTATTAAGTTTCAATGTTCCTGGTCACAAATCTGGGAAGCTTGATGTTCAATATCTTGAACTTTAATATTCCATTAGTCTTTGTATGCATCTACTTTTAGAATATTAAAGTTCAAGTAGTGCCTATGTCTAAGCATAATTGTTGGGGGCATTATTTATCATAGTTAGCGGTCAAATCTTATAAGGAAAAACTCCATATTCCCTTTGTCTAAACTTGAGCGGATCAAATCTAGCTTCCGAATGAGTAAATACATTATGATCACTGCTATGCTTACTTAGTGCTATGCTTACATTATGGATCGAGATTGTAGCATGGTTGATACCATTACCAAACATAATGTGAAAATATGAGATCTTAACAAACTCACTTGAATATTTGCAGGAAGACGAGAGATTGGCTACTGCAATAAGGGAATTGAAACAATATGTATCATTTTCTTGGGTGACTATTCGTTTCTTATCATAGTCCACCAATCAAATTTACATTCTATTTATTCTGAATAAATTCCAATATTCAACAGCTGTCTAATATAAGTCACTGCACACCAAGTGTACGTTGTGTTAGTTTGGTATGTGTGTTTTGTGAAGGTATGGATATTGATTGAGGATCATAGTTGAGCAATGTTTGCCTATGTCATAGACAATATGCAACTCAAATGGTTAGTTCTTAAGCTTTAAAAATTGATCAAATCCTTTACTACATTTTATATAAAAAGGCATGATGTAAAATATTTCAGTTCACCATGTAGGCCTCTTGCAAAATGTTGGAGCTGCTCGTGTTCTAAGAACCGCTACTGCTGCACCCTTTCCACCATTAGAAGCGAAAGTATTTTCAATAGTTGTGCTCACGAATATAGAGCACCACTAGGTAGGATCTCAAGTGTGACGTAACTCAACTAAACACATCATTCATGATAAAATGTCAAAGTCAAAGTTATGTACATTTAAGTATGTGAGTGAAGAGGTCTCCATTATTCTGTTTTACTGTTTGAATAAAGTATGGTCCAAAAAACAAATTTTTATGTATTGGATTGGCATGGTATATCAGTTGTTGATGAATGATGTACACCATTTTGTCATATATATTATGTACATTAGCATTTCATACAAATTTCTTATAATTGCAAGTTAGCTGTTTGATGACATCAAATAAGTACATATTATTAGCATCATTATCCTGTTTATATTGCTCATTTTATACTATTATGTGTGAGATTTGGTACTTAATCATTTACTTTTGTAAATCTCAGTAATATCAGAGCAATTGGAGAAAGTTATGGAAAAAGATGTGTTTTGGAGCAAAAACGAAGATATTGAAGAATGCCTACTGATCAGACACTCAATACGGCGTATCAACGCTAATTAGATACGCCGTATCCATATACTTAGAAGAGTTCAAGACCTTGCCTGACTTTGATGCATACGGCGTATCCATCTTTGGGAATACGCCGTATATGAAACTTGGTCGATTTGAAGAATACGGCGTATCGGATTCTATGAATACGTCGTATAGAAGCCCTAGATATTTGAAGACCAAGACGGGATTACATCGAATGCGGCGCATCCTATCCTTGAGATACGTCGTATATGAGCCTTAACCGATAAATCAAGTGAAGAATCGAAGCCAAATGAAGAAATAATGTTTACGTAACAACTTTAGAAGATGCTTCACTGTTTTGGTCATAAAATCTTCATCCGGACTCCGTTTTAGTTGATTCAAGCGGCCACGCGAAGAGAAAAAGAAAATCTATCTGATTCTGAAGGAGATGCGGCGCATAGGATTTCTAGATGCGCCGTATCGGGGTCGTAACAGCAGACTGCATATTTTTGGTAAACTTGGAGGCTACTCTTCCTTACCCCTATAAATACCACAGCCCTATGGACGATTTTATTATCATTAGAATAACCATTATCAGTTGGGGACACCCCCAACTCGTCCCCAACACCTCCCCGAAGATCGATGAAGAACATCTCAATACTTAACGTCATGTATCATTCGGTTAGCATAAGTATTTTATTCATGAATTCTCTATGTTTATTCGCAATGTATACTCTATCTTTTACAGAGATTAAGGGCTAACACCCTTAGGTGTTAGTCATTTTTATGAAGTTTTATTAGTTTTTATGCTTGTGTTGATGTGTTTACTTTGTTATTGGATTGGGTGCTTATCAATAAAAACTCGTTTATTGCTTATAACTAGTAAAAGTCTATGTAACTAGATTATGATCTTATTGGTTTAATTGCTGTAATTTAACTATCTGTAATTGTGGTTACTTTAATTGATCATAAGTGTAGTAATCCGAATCCTATATAGACGGCTTAGAGGGAACACACCGGAACCGTGCCTCATGCCACTATTAGGACTAGTAGCGCGTAATGCCAAACTAGGTTAGACGGTTTAAAGCAATAAGTTAGTATTGATGCTAGATAGGTTACTATGATCATGTCCTCTTTCCCACCACGATGGTAGGTAATTTAATCGTGACAGGATTGATAATCGGATTGGCGGCAAAACAATTGAATGAATTAAAACAAGTAGACATAAGCTTATATAACTATAAGATGGATTAGGCTTGGCTAACCCGTTCTTCCTTATATCGATCTATTGTTCCCTATCCTTAGTTTAGTTATTTACTTTCCCGTATTTAGTTTATATAACACACAATATCGTGGCAGCCTCTCAGGCTAAACCCCCTTATCTTTAATTGCTTTCTAAGATAGGATAGAATAGTTAGATTAATAATTAGAATACCTTTAGATCATTTTAGCTTCGCTCCTAGTGAACGACCCTTGCTTACCTAGAAACTATCTACATTGATCGGGTACACTGCTCGTGAGTGTTTAGAGTCTATAGGTTAGTTCGGCAATAAATAAATTTAAAACTTGGTAGTTTATTATAGACCTAAAAAAACACATCACTGTTTTTATGAACTCAAAAAAATAATCTACTTTATTTCGTACATTATTGACGAATATTTATTTTATTTGTTCTCATACTTTTCATTGTTCTTTTTAAATATATTACATGAATATTCTTTTTTCCAATATTGTGTTTAAGATATTTTTCGTCATTCATAATTTATTTACGTTGGGTTAGAATTCGTCAAGTAATATTAGGAAGCTAGCCCGCCCTTTCGATAAACCATGGGAGCCATAATGGGCCAAGGAAGAGGAGCTGGAAGGATGCTAATTTTCGAGTAAAACATAAATTCTGCATTAAGCGGTTTAAAGATACTTGATATATCCTTATGCAGATACAATTTTACATTTCATCATTTTAGAAATGAGACTCATGAACTATTGCTTTTGTATGAAATAAGTAAATGTGTTGAACATAGTTACTACTGGCTCAACTTTTTATGGTTCATTGTTATTATCTTCTTAGAATACATGTATGGCGTTATTTTTTATTTATGTATGTCCACTTAGAATTCATAAAATAATATTATAAAGCTAACCAGCCCATTGTGGGGGACTCTTTTTGTGCTCTTTTTGTCAAGCGATTCTGTATAAAGGTTGTTCTAAATCCTTTTACTTATAACTCCAAATTTTAGTCAACTAACTCCACTAATTTTTTTTTGCTACCATAATAGCCACAATAGCATATTAATACCACATGTTGATCTCATACATTTAGACTTAATAGGTTTATGTTTGTTTCAGCTTAACTCATAACATGATGTGAACGCAGGTTCTTCTAAGTTTCCATAAACTACTTGAGCTTGGATGTGTTGGCGCTGACAAAGTACAATATTATAGCTTGGTTTGTCCATTCAGAACATTACTCGCGGTAATGACACATAATTCAGAAGCTGATTAGAAGTGGATGTGTAGTTGTAAACCTTCTTTTATTTGTTATTTGTGAATATTATGTATTTTATTAACCGATGATGGAGATGGAGCACTTGCTCTCAAACAAACTACCATTAAAGTTATGTTTTGCAAATAAACTTCATTCTAATAATGGATTCCATGATTTGTATCAAGATAGAATTGTTCTTCAATTATTTAACATGTATAAATTTATTTTCTATGATACTTATCATTGTTCTTTTTACATATAATACATGAGCATTATTTTTGTGAACCATTATTTTGTTTAACATATTTGCCGGTATTCATTATTTATTTTACATGCATATAATTTTGTCAAACAATATTATGAAGCGAACCCGCCCATCTGGCGGGTCATGAAGCTAGTTCATTATAAGGTTATTTCATTGGTAAACGTGTGTCATTTCCAGTTGTGCAAAATTGTGTTTTTAACGCTTGAAGAAAATACGCCATACAAAAAATTGTGATGAATGTCAATGGTTTTTTCTATTTCAAATTAGCTTCCAAAAAAGGGTTGATGATGTACTTGAGAATGGTCCTTGGATGATCCGTACCCTAACGATAATTCTTTAAAAAAAAAAAAAAAAAAAAAAAAAAAAAAAAAAAAAAAAACCCCTATTTCTACTAGTTTTAAAAATGAAGAGTTAACTCGTGTTCCAGTTTGTGTTAAACTTTATGATGTTCCTAGGCGACATTTACTACTGATGGACTTAGTGCTATTGCAACTAAGATTGGTAAACTACTAATGCTTGATTCATTTACTAGTACGATGTGCAATGAATCATGGTGACGAAATAGCTATGAACGTACTATGATTGAATTATGTGCTGAAAACACTTTAAAGGACTCAATGGTTATTGCTATCCCAAATTTGGGTGATAATGGATACATGTAAGAAACAATTACAATTGAATATGAATAGACTCCTCCACGATGTGTTAATTGCAAGATTTTTGGACATGACTCGGAATATTGCCCTAAAATGGCTCCTACTAAACCTATGAATTGTGGGGGAGGTGCATTCTTGTGGTACGAAGTTGAATCGGAGTAATGCTCGAATTGGTAGAAAGAAAGAGGCTAGCGGCTTTAATATGGGTTCTAAATTTCGGTTTAAGTCGACTAAACATATATATAAACCTGTTTCTAAGAAGAATGGTGTTACTACAAGCGGTATGAAGAACAATACTAAAACACCTAGTAGAGAGGCAAGTTGTTTGAACCCCTTTGATGCACTTAGGTCGGTTGAAAACAATGATGTGTTAGGTGTAAATGGGGGTAATTCCATGAGGGCAGAAACTGCTGTGGACGAGGGGCAAAAGGCTAATGTAGAGTCTATTCAAATCTTTTCGAGTACGCCTAATGATGTTACACTTGTGAATGAGGTACAATTGGCACATTAGTAGCCAACGTCTAATGTGGCTGGTGTGGGTGACGAGGCTAGTGATGATGAAGCGGAAGAGGTTTTTGATGAAACAACATGTTTCATAGCATCCAAGAGTGGAGGTGAAATCAGGATGAAGAGCCTACACGAGCGGGAAAGATGATTATGATGATAACCCGTCTGATGATGATGACTGCGAAGATTTGACTGAAGTTCAATTAGCTTTTTATAGTGATGCTTATGATACTAAGGTTCGTGGTTATATTAGACATTAGTAGCTTTTTATAGAGTAGTTTTTTTATAAGTTTGATTTGTCATTCTTATGATAGGTTCGGTTTGAAGCACAAATGGGGCGTTTGTTTACCCGTCTATGTAACGGGCAGAGATATGAGATTCACTCACATCTTATGTACTTAAATGTTTTTTGAAGTAATAAAATTTACCGGGTGTAAAAAACACCTTCTACCCAAAAGGAAAAAAAATGGGACCTACTATGGTAACACCCCCAATGATGTGGGTCTCCTTTATTTTGGTCAAATTGTACAACCCGTGAAGCAGACAGTACAGGCGGCGGCAGCACCAAATCATTGGAACACCCCTACAAGGGGTGTTAGGATATATCATCCCAAATATATATATATATATATATATATGGTGACACAAGACAAAATTCTGAGGAACACGGCCTCAAAAACTTTTTAAGGATAGATGTGTACACGACTAATTTACTAGAAATGAATAGAGTTCAGTATCCTATAGTTTGTACATCCATAATGATTCACAAGAAGCCTCTTGCATATGGTTGACATTGAAAACTTTAAGCTTGTATAAGGGAATAAGAAGAGGGACTACTCTGAGTGAAAAACAAGAAGACACGTGATTTGGTTTCACATTTCACTTTATCACTTTGTCATAGTAATTCTTTAGCTATTCCTTAATGGGCCAACCGGATTAACAATGAAACACACCAAATGGTCCCGGCCAGTCCACTTTATGTTTTCTGAAACCAGGCCCCGTTACACAAACAAAGGGCCTATACGATTGCAAAGAAACTACTCATAAGTCAAAGTCAAATTTCGAAGGAAAAAAAAGAACATATATTCTTAGTACGGTGTTTGCACTCCATAAAACCCTAAATCCTAAATCCACGATTTGAAACCATGGCACTGGTAAGATTCTACTACTTTATTTATAATTGGGTTACAGTTGTTTGTATTTTAATGGGGATCTTTTCTTTTACTTCTTCGTGTTTGTTGCATATATTCTAGTAAGTAGAATGATTTTTATTAGACTAGTTTGTTGTCCGAGTTTTCCGCTATTAGAGTAGTAAACACATTGAGGTTTCAAAGGGTATTTGGGATTCACTTTTTTTTTTTTTTTTTCCTGCTTATGATTAAGCAGTTTTAAGTGTTTGGGGCATTTAATATGCTTTTGCTTATATGCTTATTTTTTGGCTTATTTGAAATGAAACTAATGTGTGTTTGTTTAAGACTATTATTGGGCTTATGACTTTATATGATTCCGGGTTATATATTTCATAAGCTCCATTTTTCCGGCTTATTTTGAAACTTATTGGCTTATCTAAGCTTGTTATATCATAATTAGCTTATATTAGTCCATAAGTTTCTAAATTAGCTCGAAAATTGCAACTTATGAAATATAAGCCATAATGAAATAAGCTCAAATATAAGCTTAAACTAACTCCTCTAAATATAAACTCATAAGCCCAAATAACAATACTTTTTTACCATCATATCTAATCTACGACTCATAATAAATGGATTAGATTGAATATTGTGTTATTTTTTAGTTAAAGCTGTTTTACAAAATAAGCATATCCAAACACTATTTACGGAAGTGCTTATTTATAAGTAAAACTAGAAGCATAGGCAGAAAATGTTAGCAATTACAAACACCCGCTGAATGTCATCTTGTTAGGGGATAGGACCACTGTTTTAAGATGAGATATATTATGACAAATAATACTGTAATAGTTAACCAAACTAAACGGAAAAAAGGGTTATAACATATGTTTGGTTAAAAGAAGAAGATATAACCAAACCAAATGGAAAGAGGACATAAAAAGAAATCATTCATTTGTTGGATTTTCTGTCGGTTTTTAGGGGATTTTGCTTTCAAGTGATTCAAAAGTGCGTAAATCAAGATAGACAAAAAATAGTACGAGTAAAACGGGATAATCGAAAATGTATGTTGATATTTTTATCCAAACTACCCTATAAAGATATGTATAGCAAAACAGTAATAATGATAGAGTAATAAATTCCTTGTCTCCTTTTCATGAAACATAAATTTTTAAGCCTGGGAACTGAATACTTACGGAAATTTGATATGATTATCTCCTATGCAGATTATACATGCAGGCAGCACAAATAAAAATGCAATGAAGGCTCTCATTGTGGCAGAATACACCGGTGTGAAAGTTGAGTTAGTCAAGGATTTTCAGATGGGTGTATCAAATAAAACACCGGAGTTCCTCAGTATGAATCCTATCGGAAAGGTATTAAATAAAATACACGACCTACTCCTGTGATTTTTCCTCATTTATTGGTTTCTTATAAATGTTTTGAAACTTGTAGGTTCCTGTGCTTGAAACTCCTGATGGTTCGGTATTTGAAAGCAATGCTATTGCTCGTTATGGTGAGAACATGTCAAACATGGTCAATTTTCCAAAAATTATTGGCAGATATATATATATATATATATATATATATATATATATATATATATATATATATATATATATATATATATATTTACAGCTTATTGTATTTGCTCTTTCCTGCAGTTGCTCGGTTGACGGATAACACCCTTTTTGGCTCTTCCTTGATTGATTATGTAAGACACTGATAGGTTCATCTCTTTTAGACTCATTATATATGTGCTTGTGTTGGAGTTGGCTAGACGGGTGGGTCAAGCACGTTGGGTGAAACAGTTCATCATATTACACGGGTACAAATAGTCAAGATCGTGTTAGGCCGACCCACAAATGTTTTTTTTTTTTTTTGTTCACTTTTGCAACTTCTTTTTAAATAACTAGAGTGTTAGTAGTCATCCTAGTAATCTTAATCTTTGAAAGGAAATTTTAATTTCTGAAAAGTCAAATAAATATTTGAAAGACTTTGGACAAATTTCTACCCGTTTGACCAGTTCTCCTTTTGTCTAGTTTTTTACTTATTTCACTGGACCCGTTGTGAGAGAACACTGCCCATATTCACCCATTTATCAGTAAATGCGTCAAAATTGCCACCTCTACGTTATGGTTTTGGACTTTTGGTGAAACATTCAAACTCGTTTTCATCTCTCTTTGTTTTCCCATCTTTATATCATTCTTCTATGGTGGCGGGTAAGGCTAGCCCTTAAAAAGTATTTAATGTGATCCATAAATTCCCATTCTGTATCTGTGATTGTTTTAGGGGCGCATTGAGCAATGGATTGATTTTGCCACTTTGGAGATCGATTCCAATATTCTGCGTTGGTTTATCCCACGAATTGGATTTGCTGTGTATCTTCCTCCAGTAAGATCTCCGCTCCATTACCTTTGCATAAAAAATCTGTTATTTCTGAATAGAAGAATTACTAATCGAATTTCAAATGCATTCATAAAGGCTGAAGAAGCTGCAATTTCTTCATTGAAGAGAGCTTTAGCAGCTTTAAACACCCATCTGGCTTCCAACACATACCTAGTCGGACATTCTGTGTCACTCGCTGACATCATCATGACGTGTAACCTGGTTTTGGGTTTTAGCCGAATCATGACAAAGAGCTTTACCTCAGAATTTCCTCATGTTGAAAGATATTTTTGGACAATGGTTAATCAACCAAATTTCTTGAAGATTGTGGGTGAGGTCAAACAAGCTGAATCTGTTCCACCTGTTCAGTCAGCAAAGAAACCATCAGAAACCAAAAAACCTGTAAAACCGACTGTAAAGGATGCGCCTGAAGAAGAGGCTAAAAAAGAAGTCAAGGAACAAGTGGCAAAGCCTGATGCTGCTGAGGAGGTTGTAGAGGCACCAAAACCGAAGGCAAAGAATCCATTAGACCTTTTGCCTTCTAGCAAAATGGTACTTGATGACTGGAAAAGGCTTTACTCCAACACCAAGACCAACTTCCGTGAAGTTGCCATTAAAGGTCTCTCCTTCGTTTTCCCTTCTTTTAAAAATTTGCTAATCAGTTTAGTCTGCATGTGGCTTCTTGTTCCATTAATGCTTAAAACTTGGTCTATCAGACTACAATAGCCACTAGTTCATGATAAAATAGCCAGACTGATACGAGTGTTGGTTTTTGTTCAGTCATGAGTTTGGTCTGGCTAGTTATCATATAAAATTGCCGATAATTAGTATGAGGAATCTTGGCCCAAACCTACAAATTAAAAAACCTGCTGTTTGTAATTCCACAAATTTCATTGCATAGCTGCAGACAATAAAACAGAATGATGCATATAACAAAGGTTTGTTGAGTTATCAAGTACAAGTTCAAGAAAGCTAATTAATGTAAAATGTCTTGGTGAAATTTAATCACAGCCATCTAAGAAAAATAACAAAAAGTAAAATAGGGCATCCCCTGGGGGCCCTGTGAAGTGTGAACTTCTGGAAATTGTCAAGTTAGCTTCTAAGCTATGTGTGATGGCCTATTAAATCTGTAACATTTGCAAATTACTAAAGAATTTCTGAACTTTAAGGGAAACAACAATCCGCCCTCAGAAATTTTGAAGGTAAACTTATCAAGCATGACTGTATGTTCTATGAAACCAAAATTTAATTTTAGTGGTCCGTGGAGTTAATAGTATAGTTAATGCTTGATAAGCCAAGACTAAAATACTAAAACTAACATTAACATTAACAGATACATGGATACTTGACTGGCTGTGTGAGGTGTTTCTAGTCATTACTGCAAATAGATGGGCATTGAGGAGCAAACTAACGTTAAGTAGATTGAACTTATTGAGCTTTTGGGGTTCTGTAGTTTCTGATATAAGACGTTTGTACTCCATTTACTGGTTATTAATTTGCTACAATCTTTGGCTAATTCTGAATGGCACATGTGCAGGATTCTGGGATATGTATGATCCTGAAGGATACTCTCTATGGTTTTGTGATTACAAATACAACGAAGAAAATACAGTGTCGTTTGTGACTATGAACAAGGTTGGTGGTTTTCTTCAACGTATGGATCTTGCACGCAAATATGCATTTGGGAAGATGCTGATAATTGGTTCAGAGCCGCCGTTTAAAGTGAAGGGACTGTGGCTCTTCCGAGGGAAAGAAATTCCTAAGTTTGTATTGGATGAATGCTATGACATGGAACTTTATGAGTGGAAGCAGGTTGATATCACTGACAAAGCACAGAAGGAACGTGTCAGTCAAATGATTGAAGATTATGAACCCTTTGAAGGTGAGTCACTTTTAGATGCCAAGTGCTTTAAGTGAATCAGTTTGGTAGTTTGTATTGTTAATCAAACCTATGTACAATTGCATGTTTGACCAAGTATTCTGATAATCTGATGTCAGTCAAAGGTAGCCAAGTTCCATGAACTCTCATCTGTGTTCAATAGCTACTTTTGTTTCATTCACATAGAAGACTGGTTTTTTAGGCCATGATTTTATAAAACGGCGAATTTATGTTGCATATGTATTTAGTTGAGTAAAATAATGGTTGATATGTCTAATACATGAGAATTAGACACAATGACACATGATACTTGGTCATTTTCTCGCTACTAGCATATACATCTATAAAGTGTTATAAGTCTCGATCATTTTTTAGTTTTTCAAGATAGTTTTTTTATGATTTTTTTCCGTTATCTTTTGTGTTTTACTACTTTTGACTTATTAAACTTTATATTTTATGTTTCGTATTTTTTCGTTATTTTTACCCATTTTATTAATAGGATAAGACAGATTTTAATGGTTTTCTGCTTGGTATTTTTTGTGTTTTGCTACTTTTAATTTATCAAACTTTATATTTTATATTCCGTATTTTTTATTTCCCAGTTTTATAATTTAAAAAAAAATGGAAGAGGCATTACAATCATTTTAAAGGGTATGGATAAACAATCCTTTTATAAAATGAGTAATAACAAATAGGCCTAATCAATTCATCTACATATCTACGAATAGACCTACTTTGTTTAGAGGCTTGGGTATGGTAATGTTGGGGTCAGCGTTACGCAGACGTGTCGTTGGCGTTGCCGGCGTTACCGCACCGAAGAAAATGACATTCTTGTAAACTATGGATCCGTATAATAATGTTGGTTACAACTCGATGAAGATGACATTTTCTTTTTGATGCAAGCGTATCAATATCACTAATCGTTGCACCAACAAGCTGAAAGTTCCCGTACGCGTCATCCGATATACCGTGAACATGATGTTGCTGAAGCACGTTTGTTGGCCGACTACTTTGGTGATAATCCAAAATATCCGGAGGCATATTTTAGACGTCGATATCGTATAAGCAGGAAACTATTTTTAGAGTAGTCAAAGGTATTGAAACTTATACTTACGATCCTCTTCCCGACCATTTTAAATTATTTGAAGTCCGACCCGATTGTACGGGTCAACTGAATTTTAGTGTTATTATGAAATGCACTTCCGCCATGCGCCAATTGGCATATGGCACAACACATGCATTTGATGAATATCAACAAATGGGTGAACATTGTGCACGCGATTGTCTAGATCATTTTACTAAGCGCGTCATTGATTTGTACCCGCCTGAGTTTAAGGAAACCCGACTTTAACGATATTCAAAATTTATATGCAACACATAAGAGTTAATGGGTTTCCGGGAATGTTTGGAAGCATTAATTGTATGCATTGGGAATGGAAAAACTGTCTTAAAGCATGACACGATCAATTTGAAAGAGGTGATAAAAAAAAAATATTCAACTATAATGCTTGAATTTGTTGCGTCGTATGATTTGTGAATTTGGCATGCATTTTTTTGGGTAGCGGGTGCGAATACTAATGGTAACGTTTTAGATAATTCTCCGTTGTTCGACAACCTTATTGATGACATCACCCATGTGGCTCCGTTTGAAGTAAATGTAGTTACGTATAAAAAAGGGTATTACCTAGCTGAAAGGATTTACCTACAGTGGGAACTTTTGTCAAATCCTTTAGGGTGGCATGAGACGAGGAACATGGATTATTTAAAAGGCGACAAGAATATGAATGAAAGGATGTCGAACGAGCTTTTGGTGTCTTCCAAAGATGTTAGGGAATTATACAACCGGCGTGTCAATACAATGTCAACAAAATACGAAGAATCATGTATACTTGCATCATATTGCATAACATGATTTTGGTAGATCAAAAGTTTGCGATAAGTGAATTCAAATAGTTGTATATTATCTGCAACTAAATATACAATGTACTTGGATCGAGAGATGCAAAGTACAATGACGGAAAGCCAAAGACTTACACGATAAAGAAACATACGCAAGTCTTCAACGAAATATTATGAAGCATATTTGGCAACGAAATCAACAACAAAATTAGTTTATTGATAATTTGATGTATTTTTATCTTGTATTTTTTTTAATGTTCGTATTTTTTTTGTTTTCGTATTGTAATTTGATTGTATTTAATGAATGAAAAATTAATTTGTTTGAAAAAATGAAAAACAAAATAAAATGGTGAGTCTCAAAAGAGATGTTTTATAACATGTTACTAGTGAAGAGGTATTTTAGTGTGTTGATGTTAAAAGTGAAAATACTGAAATAATGATGAAGTGACACAAAAAATTGAGTGTTAAGGTGTTCATGCACCTTGCCTCTCAAGAGATAATCAATTATATACATGGTTCTAAAAGGCGCGCAAAGACCTCATAAAGACGTGAGACTTGGTCATGCCGTCACGTCACGCCTTATGCTGCATTATGTCACGTCTTTTTGTAAACTCGATATATATATATATATATATATATATATATATATATATATATATATATATATATATATATATATATATTCTTATTTTGTGCCGGCTTATGACACGTCTTATAAATGTAAAAGCTTCGCTTTAACCGCTAAGGCATGAGGTTTGGTTGTGCCGTCACGGCATGTTTCGCGCTATTTATAACATTGATGATATTGCTTATGTGCATAGTTTTTGTTTTTTTTTTTTTTTTTGTTAAAAAAAGTAGTTAAGACTTAAGAGTAACAATCTAGTTTCAAAAGCAATGATAGGCTAGAATGAGTCGGTCACCATCACCGACGCTCACTTTCCAAAAATAGGTAAGCTACTACAAGTAGGTACAAAGACCATGGTACAAAAATAGACTTCATATATAATATAATATTGTTAAAAAGTGACAAATGTAAAGTCATCAAGCACTTCGACTAAACTAAAGAAGAACTTGTTCCATGTGTAAAGATTTTTAAGAAAAGCATCCACTAAAAACAGCGTACTAGATGATAGGCTAGAATGAGTCGGTCACCATCACTGATGCTCACTTTCCAAAAATAGGTAAGCTACTACAAGTTGGTACAAAGACCATGATACAAAAATAGACTACCATATATAATATAATATTGTTAAAAAGTGACAAATCTAAAGTCATCAAGCACTTCGACTAAACTAAAGAAGAACTTGTTCTATGTGTAAAGATTTTTAAGAAAAGCATTCACTAAAAAGAGCGTACCAGATGGTGTTTGGGGTTGCTTTTCTTTTCTTGTTGCTTTTGTTTAAAAATAAGTATTTTTAGAAGCAGTTTTTTTATTTGCATATTTTACAAGAAAGAAAATATATATATATATATATATATATATATATATATATATATATATATATATATATATATAGGGAGACTTTCTTGCGAGAACCATCTTATCTGCGAGAACTGACAGAACCACCAAAAACATACATGCACGTCTTTTAAAATAAAATAAAAATACATGCAAATTATCAATAATCGTAAGTATCCACATATGTTCTTCAATATCATCATGAACTCATCATCTTTTTTTCACAAAAACCTTACACACGGCCGCAATATTGTCATTGAACGCCTTATAAGAACATACATGCACACTTTCAAAGAAAAATTTTGTATTTCCAATTTCTTATCAAATTCTTTAGAACAACCATGTTTTTTTAAAAACATATATGTTGTTTTTAGAACATATGTGCAAAAATACAATTATTGAAGGCGTGCATGTATGTTTTTTGTGGTTCTGTCATTTCTCGCAGATAAGATGGTTATCGCAAGAAAGTCTCACTATATATATATATATATATATATATATATATATATATATTATATATAGTCTCACTATATATATATATATATATATAATTATATATATATATATATATGCATTAACATTTTTAAAATAACAATTTTAAGAAAAAGATTCAATAAATTGCATTTATAAAAGGTTTAAAGTTAAAAATTAGAGTAAAAAGTAATTTTAATTTAATATCAAATGAACAATACTGCATGAATTAAGCAGCTATTTATGAAAAATTGATTTTCCGATTAAAAAGAAAAGAAAGGTTTGGATGTAAAAATATGTGTTCCTATTTAAAAGAAAGCAAGTAAGCAGGGGGGAAAAAAGTAATCTCAAACACACTCTAGGAGTTTCCAATCGATACATTAGCTTACCTTTATCATTTCTCATATTTTAATGATGATAGTCACATATTTTTTTGGCAGTAGGTCACCTCTGAGTGGTTCACATTAGCTCACTTTCAATAAGTTTCGTCGAACTTTTGTTGTTTGGTTATCAATACATTTCAGTATTGTAAATGTTGTATTCGGCGAAAAATATACATAAGATTCAACAGAATATTTTTTTGATCGATTACGCCTAATTTGCCACGATGACATGTATGCTATGTTACTTTAATCGTTTATAACATTGTTTCTCCACACAAAAAAATTATTTGTAGAATGCTAGTCGTCTTTCAAACTAAGCATGAGTCGCAGATATTAATGCATTTAAATGTGGTTACACAAATTTTGCTTTACAAAGGCAAAGTTAAACCAGCATGGCTTTAAAAAGAAGAGATGGGATCCAGGAGTTAGAACTCGATCCTCCTTATTCTTTGACCAATCATTTCAAAATGTGCAAAAGAAACATTAATCCAGGAGTTATTGCCTCACAATAGGCAAGCGAAAAAAAATAAAAAATACCTACAACTCTTTTGTGATCTACACATTCAAATGTCTGACTTTCTCGTGTAAGCTAACTTTCTCTTCAAATGTCTATGATTTTCTCGTGTAAGCCAACTATCACACAATATACACTTCATAAATGACAAATTTATCTCATATATCCTAAGCATAACTTGAATATATCATTGTGACACAAGCCCTTTTATTGGCAGAAAAACTTTTACCTCGTGCACCCTTTTTTATCCATAAATCCTGTATGATTTTACAAACTAAAATCCGGGTCTTTTGATCATGGTCTTCTTCCGAAGATCCAGGTGTTTTTATTATGGATAAGATCTATATTGTGAATAGCACTTTATAAAGTTTAGTATATATAATTTGTATTGGCTGTAACATGAAACAACGAGTGCTGCACTTTGTGTGAACAGTAGTTAAGGAAAACAATCTAATTGGCTGTTTCATGAAAACTAATAGAGTAGCCACTAATTTCTTATTAAACTATCAAAAGCCCCCACTCTTTCGCTTTTGCTAGTGCTAATCTTAATGGGTGGCCGCATGTAATCATATATAACTTTTAAGAAATCTAATGCTAATCCTACTCAAGTTGCAGAAAAAGATTTTAGGAATCAAATTGTGAACCTTGGTCATTGCTACTTTACTCCTCCGTCCAAAAATTATAGTCCCCATTTGACTTTTTTGGTCTTTTTTTCTCAACTTTAACTATAAATATTTTTGTTTGTGTTATAACATACTTGATGAAAATTATACCAATGAAAAAATACATTTAAAACTCAATCCGTTCATATATTTTGCATCAAATATTATGTAATATAAACAAAAAAATTTAATGTCAAAGTTGAAAAATAAAGACCGAATAAGTCAAACGGGGACAATAATTTTGAGACGGAGGGAGTATTTTTTTAAGATGATATATATATATATATATATATATATTTTTATTGTGTTCCCAAACAAATCACGGGTTGGGTCTAAACAAGTTTAGAGTTGTGTTCTACTTGACCCACTTAACACATTTATAAAACAAGCTAGGATTCTCTAACACTTTAGCCCGAAAGGCCATAACTGTAAAGCCAAATCCGAGCTTGCCAACCCAAGTTTAACATCAAAAAATAGTATGTATCAAATGTGATATATGTATGTCTCTAACTTGTAGGTTCATTGTTTTCTGATTTTTCTTTTGTTGAAAGGCCGAATGATATTAATGCTTCTGCTTTGTCGACCTATTGGCCAAAGCCTACTCTGTCTAGTAATCGATCTCGTTAAGTTTTAATTCTAAGTCGTCATACATTTTTAGGCCAGGTACAAAAGACCATTCTTTACAATTTCAAATTATGTTCTAATAATAGCTGGTTAAGAGTATAGAAAAAAATTGCTAATCTAGCTTCTGCTTTGACGACCTATTGGCCAAATCCTACTCTGTCTAATAAACGATCTCGTTAAGATTTCACTCTAAAGTCATCATACATTTTTAGGCCAGATACAAAAGACCATTCTTTACAGTTTTAAATTATGTTCTAACAATAATCAGTTAAGAGTAAAGAAAAAATTGTCGATCGCTAGCATCTAACTACTAATACAGGGGCTTTAGAGTAGCTAGAAATAGTTATGGCGGAGCTTGATCATTTTTACTAGAAGGGCTAAAATAAATTTCATGAAACTTGGGAGCGCCAAATCATAGTTTATGTAAAAAATTTAAGGTTTATAACTAAAAGTCTGCATTAATATAAGAGTGCATAGAGTTATGATCAAATGAGAAGAATAATAAAAATGAAAAGGATGAGAAATAACCACAACCACACATTTCAGATACACATACAAAAATGAATGCGTCTTCCTTCAAATTTTCCCTCCTAATTTGAAATGTGTGGCTAGAATTACTTCTTACCCTTCTCATTTTAATTACTATTTTCACTTGATCCCTTCCCAGGGTACATATTGTAAAAGTAAAAAAAATTTAAAGGGGCCATATCTCACGAGTCGAATCCTAGCAACCCCAATCCAAAGAAATCCTCAGTGCGGCAACATGACCAGATTACTCTAGAATATTAAACCTAAGAATATCTTAGATATTTTGTGTAAAATATCCTAGATACTTATTAGGAATAATCTAGATATAAGCTAAATATCTAAGATATTTAGTAGGAATAATCTAGAAATAAGCTATATTTAACTTATGAAAATATCTAAGATATTTGTAGTAGAACTTTCTAGAACCTAATAAGCCCTTAGTATAAATAAGGGCTTATTACTCCCATTTGTATCCATCCATTTGTAACCAACATTTCTAGTGCAATATACATCAAGTATTCTCGAGTACATCTACAAGTGTTCACCACTAATCTTTTTCATACTTTTTGGCTTACTTAGTTGTTGAAACCAAGTCGCTAAGTGCCACACAGACATTGTGAATTAGTCTCATGACAGGTGGTATCAGAGCAAAGGTTTTAAACCTAGATATAGACCATTGGAAGGAACACGATAGCAGAATTAGTCCTTGATAGAATCCAAGTGACGGTGTTGAAACGCCAAATGAGGAAGAAACCCAAGGGCGTATCACTGAACGAAAGAAGGACGCGTCAAAAAGAGTGCTTTACGGTCATAGAAACCTATGTCGTTGAAATGAGGGAACAAATTGATTCTCTCCAAGAAGCTGTCAACTTGATAACTTAATAAAACGTAGAAGTAATCGAAGCAACAAAAACCTTAGTTCGAAATGCGAATCAAGATTTCAAGAAAGAAATTGAAAAGATGACCGAAGACTTGTTAAGCGCAAGGAAATTCCTAGAAGATGAGATCTTTACGATGCATGAAAAGATAGATAATGCAATTAAGGAATGTCAAAACTATCAGAAGAAGAAAATGATGGAAGTACTAGTGGTAGCCAAGGTACGCCTTTCTCACCCCTAAAAGTCCCAAAACCATATATGTATAATGGCACTCGAAATGCTACTATAGTAGAAATTTTTTTGTTCGGACTCGAACAATACTTCGAAGCAATGGGAGTAGTAGAGGATGTTGTTAGAATCAGTAATAACCTCGCCTTCTTACGTGAAGCTACCCAACTATCGTGGAGAAGAAAACACCATGAACGAGTTCAAAAAGGCATCTGCTTCCTTAACACCATGAACGAGTTCAAAACTGAGTTGCGGAAACAATTTATCCCCCACAATGCTGATTCCGAAGCCAAGGCTAAATTAAGGTGACTTCGCCACATAGGTACGATTACCGACTACATAAAAGAGTTTACTACGATTTTATTGGAAATTGTTGATGTACCAGATCAAGATGCCTTATTCTACTTCAAAGACAGATTGAAGGAATGGGTGCAAATCGAGATTGATAGAAGGAATGTGAAAACGTTAGATGAGGCCATCGAAGCAGCATAGTCGATTTTGGACTACTCCAACCGACCAAAAAGACCACTAACAAAAAAGGTGGGCGTAGAAAGAGTTTCACCCGAGAGACTGAATGATCAAAGCGACGAGGACCCAAAGTTTGAAAGGTCGTTTCAGAAAAAGGATATGTGTTGATCCCAAACATTTGAGCTTTTATTAGAAACTTTGAATGATATCAAAGAGTATGCGGAATCTACTCTTCAATACTTAGAAGAATTGTAATATAACAGTAAACAATGAAACAGTAGACTGTGTTATACTAACAAGAATAATTCACCAAAACACTTCAATATTATTAGCTCAATAATACGAGTACTCTTGCTTAGTAAACCTTGAAGCTTTACAAAAACGTATTCTAGAGATGTATATAAGATATTAACCTAGGACCTCCTTTTATAGGCACAAGGAGTCCTTTACAAGATAACTATCAATAGACAATATTTGTATCTTTCTAAAAATATAAGATATACACTAAATATCTTCTATACATATCACATTACGCGTCTTCATCTCTGGCAGTACCTTCTTCATCAGCAGTACTAACTTTCTACCAGCAGTACTAATATTATAACTAGCAGTACTAACTCAGTTAGTACTGTTAGTTATATTCTTCAGCAGTTCCAACTGTTTAGCTTGGCAGTACAAAGTGCTTGATCATGTAATTCCCAACAATCCTCCCCTAAACTTGTGATTTACCTCCAAATCATCAAGTTTCTGAATTAAACCTTTGTCTTTGAGAGGATTCTTCCAAACACTTTACCTTCTGAAACCTTCAGCCTGCATAAATATCTTTCTCAGCAGTTCCTTTGCCATTTCAGCATCTTCATCTACCAAGAGTTTTGCACTTAACATCAAAGTGAATGTTCCAACTGATAAGGGATAGTCCTTTTCTACCAGCATGTGGATATCAGTTCCATCCTTTGTTGACACATGGTGAACTGCACATGAGTTGTACAGAGTCCATGTTAGCCCTTCATTACCAGTCTGAAACTTCCATATCGTATCACCTTCATCAGGCTCAAAGATCCTCTTCAGCTCTACCCATAACATCTTGTCTTTATCATCTATAGGATCTGTTGAACTGAATCTTTCTTTGACTATATCCCATAGCTTCTGTTAGTGCAAATATTACGATATTTAAACTAAACGGTTTCTTCGGTTTTAATAATGACAAACATGTAACTTGTAATGCATAACGTAAAATGCACAAGTTACTTGTAAACACAAATCATCAATGCATACTTACATCAACATCTCTCGACATCTCAAGTATGCTTCAACAAAGTCGTAGATTTCCATCCCGAAGTAAATCACTCAAGGTATGAACAAACAAATCTACAACTTGACTAATGATCAAAGGATTATATTTTTCTCTAAACTTCACATTTTTAATGTGACAAAACATTTTTTGAAAAATACATTTTACAAAATATTTTTGGATCAAAAAGAAATGTTTTAATTTGAAAATTAAGTTTAAAATCACCAACAGCTATTTTCTCCTCCAAATCAGCTCCAAACTTCCCAAAATAAACCTTCCCTACTAAAAACAAATTTTGGAGCGTCTCTGTCTGGGACGGTACCACGGTACCACTAAATTTAGTGGTACCGTCGGACATTTAGTGGTACCGTGCCCCCTATAACGGTCAAATCTTCATTGCCTATAAATACTAGTCCATTCCACAGTTTTTAGGCATCCTTTTTCACACATAATTTTCTGAGTTCAAATCTCCTATCACATATACTCTCCTTTGATCATGTAGTTAGTTTATCTTTGTTTAAGAGTGATCCAATCATCCATTCAAGTGATCACCTTCATTCCTCTACTAGTGCAAGAGAAGAACACTTCGTATCAAGAAGATACAAAGTGTTGTAGTGTTAATGTAGTGCACTCGTAACATTCGTTACGTACTTGTTGTATCTTGATATACATCAAGTAGTCTATCACCTTGTTTAGTTAGTTTGTGTGGATCATTGTGATCTTGTGGAGATCGGGGAGATCTTGTGTAGCTTGTGTTGATAGTGAGTAGATCGGGTAGATCGTGTGAAGATAAGGTAGATCGGGTAGATCATGAGTAGATCGGGTAGATCGTGAGTAGATCGGGTAGATCGAGTGTAGATCATGTGGATCTTGTAGCTTGTGTGATTTGTGAGGATCGGGTAGATCGTGAGTGAGATTGGTACTAGCTAGATTAGTACTCGACAGTTAGCTTAATGTCGGAAAATAATGTAAGCGACGCGGTTTATGTGTTTAGGCCTCAAAACACAAGGTTTGTTATGTTGGGCCATAAAACTTAACGGGTTTGGTTGTACCCGAAGAAGAACTCGACATCTAGCTTAGTATCGGAAAATATTGTAAGCGACGTTGTATGGTTTTCTACGCCAAGAAGGGAGCTTGTTGATTAGTGAAGTAACTCTCGAGTTGGGTACTCGGGGAGTGGAGTAGGGCGAAGAGGAGCTTCATGACCGAACCACTATAAATCATCGTGCCCGGTTTGCGCTTTCCTTACTTATCTCTTTACTTTTTATCTTTGCATTTACCGTTTTATATTTGCATTGCTTTTATGTTTGTGTGGCTTATTGCTTATATTGTGTGATAATTATGTTGTGTCTATGTTTGTGTTATGGTAATATGATTCACTTATGGAATTCCGCTATCACTTGTTGTCACAAGACTTTTTGTTGATACTTCTCATATTACGTCAAACTTGATTGGTCATTTGATACAAAAGATTTAAGTTTTTAAATGAAAATGTATTCACCCCCCCCCCCCCCTCTACGGTTTCCACAATTGGTACCAGAGCCACGTAGCTCAAAATTTTAAAACAGATGGTTTTCAAAATTGAGTACGATCCATGTATCAAATTACCCATGAAGGGGAATATAATATGAAAAGTATTTACGTGCTTAATACTTTCAAAATTGTCATACTATCTTGAAAGTTTTCTTAAACAAAGAAAAGAAAAGAGTTTGTAAGTGTCTGGTCATGTCTTTTGAACGAGTCGTAAAGTGATTCGGTTTTGAAAGGATCGTTTGGGAGAACTCTTTGTTTTATAGTAAATATATGTTTGTAAATGTTTTTCTTAGTCCTAAGCATGAAAATGTTACTTAACATATTCTACATGTTCGGTATCTAATTTACGAAGTTTTACATCTCTTCGTTACGTCGAAACAAAAATTCAGTCTGAGACAGAAATGTAACAACAGTGGACGGTACCACTAAATATAGGACGGTACTGTTATATTTAACGGTACCGTGGGGTATTTAAAGGTACCGTGCATGTGTCTGTCTGTTTTCAGAATTGGGTCATTTTCATAAATTCGTATAAAATCAACCGTAAGTCCATAGGAGTTGTGCCATTTATCATTTTAAACGTAATTGAGTCTATTTTCATTTAAAAAATATTTTTATGAATTGTTTCTAGGTGAAAATATATTAGAGTCCTTGATTTTTAACGAAAGATCCTTTTAATTATGCCGTTTGCGCAAATTTTTGGCCAAAATGAAAAAGGGCGTTTCAACTTTTGAACATTGATGTATTTTCAAAGTAACTTGGTAAAAATCTTTAAAATGGGGAGGAAACAAATTCATTTGAAAGAAAATAAATAAATTCAAGCTAGGTATACATTGTTATACTTAATACACAAAATGACAATAAGTATTTTTTTTTTTGTGTTACGCTAAATGGTTATTTGTTTTTCTTTGTGTCCTAGTACTGTTAGTTAATATTTTTGTGTGCTTATAGTTATCTTTAGTTGAGCTAATTATATCTATATTCACAAGCGTTTTACATGCCTTATTATTATATGTTGATTATTAGTTTTCCAGTTTATGCGTCAATAGGACTTAAACTAGACTTCTTGCACTAAGTTGCTTAATTGATTTTGCATTGCATATAGGCATAGACCAGTTTTCTTGCATATGTGTTTTCGACATCCTGCAAGTTTTAAGATGCTTTAGTAACCTTCTTAGGAATGGAAACTAAGTTGGTTGATCATGTGCGTCGAAAGATATTGTCTTACACAATTATTTTTCCAAATGTTTAAGTGTAAAAAAATATATCACCTCAAAATATTTAACACTTTCATTAAATCCGTAACATGATCTCTAAAACATTACATCCTTTTGTCTTGCTTGACCATGGGTTGTCTAAACAAGATAAAAGATCATATTAATACATTAGTATTTAAGTAAAAGAAAATGTATTAAACTTGCATTGATCTAACACACACACAAAATGTTTTAAACATTTAGTATTTTACGTATGTTGTATAAAAATGGTTAAGATAATTATTTTTATACTCATGATATGTCGAAAACTAAGAATATTATACTTATTAATAATATAAATAGTTTTTCGCAAATAAAAATAAATGACAATATCGAAGTAGTAAGTAGAATAAATGGAACACATTCCTTAAATTTTTATTTTCTTTTTAAAAGGAGTGATCGTGAGGGTCAAGAAAGATTTCGAGTACATATCAATTCATTATTCAAATTATGATTGATATCATCATCGAATCTAATTGACAAGTTTTCGAGTATGGACATGAAATTGGAGTCATTATTTGTCTAGCTTCAAGATAACATCAAAATATAACGAAATATATTATCTTGAATCTACATACTCAATCACACTCGGATGTTATGAAAATAATGACTTCCTCTCAAGACGAAAATAATATGCATCGGATCATAACTCACACTTGTATTGAAGATGACATATTGAGTCTTCCTGTCAAACGGTTGTGTTCCAAACAATAAACTAATATGTTTAAAAGATGCATAAAATGCACAACTAAGTAGGATTGACAACTTGGATGTTTCATCCGAAATATACAAGTAATTTACATTGTAATGCAATTAGTAAATGTGTCATTTCCGAAAAACCAAACACGAGCAAACAAACAACATATGTAAACTTTGCTCACGAACGACTCAACACTCAAAATCACATGTCAAGTAAAAGTGTCACACATAATATGTTATTAACTATTATGTACGACATCAATCTTCGAGAAAATCACATGTATTTCTCTTATCAAAAGATTGACAAACGATAATTTATATCATATGTATCTCATTCCCTTTGTAACATGAATGGTTGTGTTACAAGAGAATACATTGCATCTTGTTAACAAATATAGGATATTAGATTTGAATAATAACCCAATACAACATGTGTCATTGCATAAACAAGTAAAATTGGTCATACACTAAAATACTTGTTTTACTAAGCATTCGTAAGAGTGATAAGTTTCCTCTTAGAAAAGCATATCTGTTGTCTCATTTCAATCATACATCATATAATACTCACAAGATCTATTGAGGTAAGTAACCTTTACTAGATTCTTTTCTCAAGATATGCAAAGAAGCATTCTTGAAACACTCTCGATGTTGTAGACTCTACATTGTATCAGATTATGGCATCTCTTGACTCTAGAAAATCAAATCGTGTTAAAATAACATGTAACGACTCAACAAACAAAAATGTCATCCATGAGATCTTAAAATGCACCATCTAAACCAAATAATCTCTAAATCTCAAACACAAAATTGAAACGTGTTTTCCTTTGTTAGGATATTGTGTAAGACATGTCTTCCTCTTCACCAACTTTTAAAATATGGTTAGTTGAGTCATACTAGGCCATGTATTAGTGAAATAAGCTAATATCATCTTTGCTACACTTCGATAGGAAAATATAGGAATTTGAATTTTTCTAACATGAGAATGACTACTTGAGAACCTATTGCACTAGAAATTCAATTTGACCTAACGGTTGAAAATCTTCCAGGAGAGAAGTTGGGTTCGTGGTATAACCCGTAAAAATGGTCGTGTTTAGTCTGAATTAAGCACCACTAGTGATAGTCTCATACTCATTCTCTAACTTGAAAAATTTTCATTCCTGCATTTGACTAAAGATAGTTTACATCGGTGAACTTTATCACCCCTTAGGATTTCATTTTGAACAAGTAGTAATTAGGATCCTCCTTAGCGAACCTAGATTATTTGCATCCCACATATGTGTTTCAAAATGATAACATGTTCTCGTAAGATATGATTGAATGTCTTCATGCTCTTAAATGCTAAATGATTATCATGTTTTGCATGATGTTTGCATTTATTCCTTATGTGCATTTTACATGATTTGCTTGTAAATTTTGCACCCACACTATGTTATTTTAACACATAATGAATTAGGTATGCCTATCACTATGAACTCTTAGACGTCATATAGTCATACACTAGTGTCAAAATCTATAAGTTATAGTAGTCGCGAAATTGCCCTAATTCCTTCGACATCATTTCGTTTTCTTCCAAGTAATACACCCTTTTGTCATGGGGAGGTTAGATAAAAACCTAGTAGAACTCGGAGTAGGTTTGACAACTTCAATATTGCATCCGAAATATTCAAGTAAGTTTAACTTGCGATCGCAATTGTTAAATGTCATATCTGAAACATCATATTCAAGTCTTTTAACAACATATGTTAAAACGCTCATCAAAATGCTAAAGGCTAACATCAACCTTTGGGTGACAAAGGACTCACAAGTTACTACTTAAGTGATTAGTAGTTCCTTTCATCCTCGTGTGAATATACACTTCTTAAGACCAAGTATATTCATTTCCGGTAGTTCCTCTTATCCCCATAGGTTTGTCATCGTGTTTTGTCGTCAAGCTCACTATTGTTCCCGTTACACAATTAGAATTAACTACAAAGTTAAGCTAATCATGTTCCATGACTGAGTAATGTATTGATTAACAAAGTAAAATAAGTAAAACGTAATAGATAAACACAAGAGTTTTTCAACGTTTAAATTCTTATTAAAAGTTAATCAAAAGAATCTATACCCAAGTGTTCGCGGAAAAAACACTTGAGATTGAAACAAAAAAGTATGGTATGGTCTCCTCACTAAACTTAAGCTATGCTTAAGTGGCAACTATGAATGAAACACTGAGCTATCTCAGGGACTAGGTTGCTCTTTGGGGGAGAAAAGTGGTTTTGTGAATGTCTAAGCATTAATTGCACAAAACTTGTCCACTTTTCTCCCTTATGATCCCAATTATAAACAAATATAAAAGAGCACTCGTGATTAAAAAGACAAAAAGAATGACCTAACTAATCAGGACAAAATACTGATGTATTTTGTCCCTATTACTTAATGAATTAAACACATGCAGCACCTTCTTACAGCTCTTGTATCTTTGATTTGGGTGTGTCTTGTGCTGCCTCCTTGACTGAATTCGTCCTTTGTTTCTCCTGTTCGAACTTCGGTTTTAGGTTTTCCGGAACTTCTAATTCGTCTGGTCTACGGGGTATTTATAGTTTCTGTCTGAGGGAAGATGCGGCGCATCTACTAAGTAGATGCGGCGCATGTACTTAACTTCGCGTGGGGTCCAAGATTATAATATTCAGGAATATTCGTACACCGCCAGAAGATGCGGCGTAACTCCATGATTAGATGCGGCGCATGTCCTCTTGTATCTTGGATCGTATCTGGTGACATCTTGATAGAGATGCGGCGCATGTCGAGAGTGAGATGCGGCGCATCTGGAGCAGAATTGACTTGATCTTGTCCATGTCAGTAGACCTTCAACTTTATGCACGTTTTGCTCCATAATTAGTCCAAAATCGCTAAGTTTCACCAAATGCTTGTTTTTACCTGAGAATTACAAAAGTAAACGATTAAGTATCAATCCTCATACATAATATAGTAAAACAAGTCAAATTAATAGGATAAATGATAGTAATAAAATGTACTTATTTGAGTTCATCACTCACTGAACCCATTATCTT
Organism: Artemisia tridentata subsp. tridentata; assembly: GCA_021014915.2. Classification (NCBI taxonomy): domain Eukaryota; kingdom Viridiplantae; phylum Streptophyta; class Magnoliopsida; order Asterales; family Asteraceae; genus Artemisia; species Artemisia tridentata. Next base: position 59,413,352 of record CP139504.1, read on the forward strand.
CTTCTTTGGCTTAAGTGACACTCAAGGAGTTCCGCCTCACTGAATGGTGAATCATTCTTTTTAGATTCGTCCTAAGCATCCTGAAGATAACTCACTGAGTGACTGTTCACTCAGTGACCTGAGAGTGTTTAAGGTTGTTCGACACTTAGGATAATTTGTATTCAAATCCTTGTTTCAGGACGCTTGAGTACTGAATGGACCCAACAATCTCCCCCTATTTGGATATAAATTAACCTAAGTGTTTTGATCAGTGTAAGTGAGCAAATGGGCTTCTTCTTATACTGAATATACTAGAAAGTTATTTAAGAACAATGATATAACAAAACGTGGGCCATCATTTTATTCATTTCATTACATCAGTCCTATCATCTAAACATAATACTCAAGGATATGTACTCAGGCTTCCATAATTCTCATGAGTTCCAACTTAGCCTTCTTAGACACCAACTTCTCCTTGTCGGGTCTTTCATTCATCATCTTCTCCATCAACCTTATAAAATCTTCATTTTCAGGGCTCTTCACGTGAAGTGCCATCAGCTTGTATGCCAGAAGAGTTATAGTTTCCACCAGATGAATATCGTTGATTCTTTGAAAAGCCTGTTGGCTAAACTCATCGACGAAGAAGATACCAAATTCAGGAAGCTTGATTACTTTGTTGGGAACGAACTTGACCCCTTCAGGAGGAATCCTGTTGTAGTGAAGAGCAGCTATAAATTGTTCAGGTTCTTGGCCTACAACTTTTCTCTTCTTCCCAGTATTCTGAGTTGGTTCAGGGATTGTAAGTCCCTGAGAAGCAAGTGCTTTCCCATGATCGATTCCCAAGCTCTTGGCCACCCTTTCCAGTTCCTCATATTTGTTGCTCAGGGCAGCCAGAAGATCAGGAACACACGTGTTCTGCTTCTTCCTCAGGATGGGCCCCATCATGTCCCATTCCTTGATCCCATATTCTGAGAACTTGAAAGGTTTGTTCTTCTCAGACTTTATTGGCCCTCTGTGAACTGTGATGGCTATGGGATCAGTGTTGGCATGAATGGTCATGTCAGTAATGGGACCTTCGCCTTTTGTCTTTGTCATGTACCAGACATACTTCTCATAATTCTTCCTCTTCCTTTCAGTATTAAGCTTGACCTTAAGATTGTGTTCTTTGATTCGGTCAGCCTGAAGTTTGAGGAATTGTTCCCCCTTGATAACCTGTTCAGTTTCCCTGATGACTTCCTTCGCCTCTTCAGCAATCACTGGCCTACTGAGGCTTTCAGTCTTGAGCCTTTCCTCTTCATCTAAAATAGCGACCACTTCTTCTTTGGTGCCCTTGAATTTTCTCCCATCATCTAAGATGATTTCCAAGAGTGCATCTAGGTCAGGACGCACGATTCTTGGTGCCTTTACCAATTTTGGAGGAGAATCATCAGTCTCCATGATTCCCTTCCCTTTGTTAGTGGTAGGGGGTGTACTGAAGGAGGCTTCAGGGAAATTTGTTTTTGTTGCTGCTTTGGTTGGAATGGAAGTGGCAGTAACAACAACAAGAGCTGAAGAAGTTGAGGTTCCTGGCATGAAGCTTTGGAGTGGAACAACTTCAGTGATGTTGGTAGCTTCAGTCTGAAGAACTGTCAGTATGGTGGAGACCATATTCTTGATATCAGTGGTCTCGTTCTTCAGGGTGGATATGTCAGTGGCCATGGTGACTTGAGCATTCGAGAGTTCAGTGACCTTGGTGGTGTAATGACTGACCAGCTCATTATGTTTAGTGGAGAGCTAGTCAAAGGCTGATGAAATTTCCTTCAGACATCCCTGGGTATCAGACACTGACTTCTGAATGACGTCTTGCTGAGAAATGAGAGGTGCAAGATCCACCTCTTTGAGGAGCTTGATAAGCTCAGTAATGTTGGAGGAGGTGGTCTTCTGAGTATCCATGAACTCAGTCAGCTTGGTAAGGAAGGTTGGGTCATCTTTGAACTCTTCTTGTATTGCACTGAGAGTCTGCAGCACATTGTGGAATTGTGTGTCTTGTTCAAAGCCCATTTGCTCAACAGAGGTCCTCAGGTCACTGATATGTTTATATGTTGAAGCGTGACCTGATGTGAGCGCCTTCAACAGCAGCCCTGAAGTCAGCGTATGAGGCTGCTGCGCCAGTGTGTTGATCCCATTGTTCTTTTGTAATCTCAGTGAAGAGGGCAGTGTTGGATTTTCTGAGGAACTTTTCCAGCTGCCTTTCGGTAAGAGGAAGAACGTTGTCTGATGATGATGTGGAGTCTGAAGAGTTGCCTGATGATGATGATGATGTTGGGTTGTGATGGGGTTCTTGTTCCTAAGGAGGAGGAGATGATGTTGGCTGTTCAGTGTGCTGAGGAGAGTTGTAAGCCTTAGTCTCCATATCATCCCTAGCAGCAAAGACTTCGTCATCTCCAAAATCAACCATCTCCTCTTCTGACTCTTCATTTATCAGCATCTGGAGATCAGCAAGAGTTGGAACCAGGTGTGTATCCGGCTCCTCCTCAAAAGAGGGCTCGTCTTCATTATGGACAGGTCCTGACCCCTCTATTCTGGCAGACTGGGTTTTATCTGCCTGGTCCTTAGGGCCAGTTCTCGAGAGACTCGAATCGCCATTGGGGGTTTAGGTTCCATATCAGCGGGTGGTTGCAAGCCCCCTAAATCTTTGTCCCCTGAGGTGCCTTCAGGGACTGGTGGATTTTCTCCAGTACCATCACTAGGCAATGAGGTGTTGAGGTCCCCCTTTCCATCAGGGTTGTACTGCCCTGACGAAGATATAGGGACTGTTACTCCCTGAGACCCTGATTGTGATTGATCAGAGCTGTAAACAGGATGTTGAATGGTGAGGTCCCCCTTTCCACCAAGGTTGTGCTTTGTCAAAGCCGTAAACGGGATGTGAGAGGGTGTGGGTCCCCTTCTCAGCAGAGTAATGCTGCTCTACTGAGGATATAGGACCCTGTTCTCCCTCAAGCAAAGGTGGTGATTGACGAATGCTTTCATCGGGATGTGAGGGTTGGATGGTTCCTGACTCCACAGACTTGTATATGCCAACAGAGCCTTTAGGAGCAGGTTTGCCCGAGGACACTGAGGGTGATTTCTCAGTGCCCTCCGTTGGTGGTTGTTCTTTGGCCAATTGGGTCTCAACTGTGGGTGTCTCAGTGTTCTTGGCCATTTTTTGCCTTCTTTTCTCAGGCTTTGAGGCAGAGGTCTCAGTGTCGAGTGGTTTGGGTTGAACCACCTTCCTGGACTCCCCCATCTTTTTCTTCTTCTCCTTCTTGGAAGGAGAAGGCACTGGTGATATTGCGTCTACTGCCCTGAATGACCATCAGCATGTATGTGGTCAGGGCAACGGGTGTAACCTCAGTGAGGTCTCTCTAGTAGTTTACCTTGTGTAAGACATCAGGGTCAGATCCCTGGACATTGGGTCTAATATACTCGGAGCCTAATAGGTCTTGAAGCACACAGGAAATAAACCTAGGGTGTTACACCCCCAAAAATGGGTCGCAGCGGAAGATGATGTCGCTGGGGTGCTACTAAATTGGTATCTCAACACAAGTACAAAGAACGGTTTTTACCTCAATTATTTAGAATAAACTTCATAAACAAAAAGTGTTAGTTTTACATCTTTCAATGAAATGCGGAAATATAGGCCCATAAAAGAACTAAGGTGGTCCCAAATATATATCAGAGTCGTGTATGACCATGCCATGCCATGCCAACAGCCGCCAAAGGTAAGCTAATACTTTAAGAACCTGAAAATACATGCTAAAAAGTGTCAATGACCAATGTATTCCAAATATAGAAAGAGTTACTGTTGTATTAAGCTCATGACACCGAAGCCTTAAGATTTCTGGTTTGAGCATCCGTTTGACATACCAGTCAAGTGGGGAAACCACCCGGACACCCAAAGTTTCTGGTAGATGTCCACCTAGGACACTCAAGGTTCCTCAAATGATTATGCGTCCGTTTGACATACCAGTCAAGTGGGGAAACCACCCGGACGGGGAGTTCAATCCCAATAGATCTATTCACAACATTCGCGCTTAACGGTTCATAACATAGGCAATATGTAATAGTTTAGTGCTCTTTTGTCCATATGAAAATAATTAAGTGTGTAACAGGTAAACACATAATGCATTCGAGTAATCAATCAAGTGTTTCAGCCAATCAGTAATGTTTGAGAAAACAACTCACGTTTCAAGTAAAACGAGCATGGAGTTTATGTATAAACGAGCATGTATTCTCCCCCAAAACAGTTATAAAACAAGTAAAAGTAGGGGCCATGAACTCACCTGATACAACTGTTATGAAAATGGCAAAAATTGGTACACTGAAATAAGGCTCCGACTCTAACCGCAACCTAATATGAATGATATGATTTAGGTCATGAAATGATGTCGTGAATGCAATTTGTGAAAGTTATATCACCCGTACATGTTTGCTTGTGAGTTTAGTTATGAAAATAGCGTTACTTCGGTATTCTTGACAATAGTTAAAATATAACATTTTTGGACTTTGAGCAAGTATATATCGTAACTACGATATGAATATTTTGGTAATGTACATTTTGATAAGCTTATGACTCAACTAAAATAAGGAACCAAAACGCTACAACTTTCGTTTAAGTCTTTTTGTCCAAAACCGCACTTAAAATGTCCAAATTCCATTTCTAAGAATAAAAATTGGGTACTATTCCCTATATGAAAAAGCTGTCAAAATATATTTCTCGTCGATAACTTCGTTAAGTCATAACTTCTTCGTTATAGGTCGGTTTGTAAAGTTCTTCCTATCCCCGCGAAGGTATTTAAGTATACTAGCACATTTTAAAGTCTCGGGGACTCAGTTTATCTTTTAAATCTCGGTTTTACCGTGATACAAATCGGGACAGCATACTATTTAATTTTTTGAAATTTGTTATCGATAGTATATTTAGAAAAAGTCATATCTCCTTCGTTGTAATTTCGTTTTTATCCATTCAAATGACCACGTTTTCGTTTTAAAATCTATTTTCTATATCTTTAACTAAATCTTGTAAAAATAACTTGTTTTTCTAAAAGTCGGAAATTTGGGCAGCGCTTCCGCGCATATTTTTAAATAATCCATTTTTCTATACTAAATCCCTTCCAATCAACTCCAAATCTATCATAAACTCTTCCACCAATTTCTCCAACCAATATATAGTTCAAAATACTCATAACAACATAAATAATGTAGATCTAGGATATATGACTAAAATATAGTAAAACAATTATAGATTTATATTAACATATATATAACAATATATTCTATAAGTCAAAGTAAAAATGTTCCAAGGCTTGTAAATACTCATTTTTTCTCATCCAACAATTTTTGTTAAACACGTATTTACTTGTTTTCTTAGTAAAAAGTCACAAACATGATCATAGGTGATATATGTAGTTTAATGAGTTTCAATGAATATTTAAACTTAATGAATGCATAAACATGTATAATAAATACATAACATACATAATGGAAGGTATAAAAATTATTTTATACTTACTTGATAATGAAGGGTTTTTGGAAAGATTTAGAACAATATATCCTCAACGGTTCCTCCAAATCGATATGTAGATAATAAAAAGCTTGTAAATATTCGAAATATACTCGAAACTATCAAAATCGAATATCTTTCCATCGTTTTTCTTCTTGGCCGAAAGTTTCACAAGGATGGGAGATTTTTGTGTGTCTTTATTTTATGCAAATGAGGTTGCTAGTGAATTGTTTATATAATGGAAATAATCAGATTTCTTTTTATTAAATAATAGGTTAGTAAAATGCATTAAATGAAAATTTTGTCAAAGTAGCCAAAGGGGGATGGGGTGATTCAGCCAAGGGGTATGGGGGTGGTTAATTTTTGTAAGTGTATGTAAGATTTTGGTGTAAAAGTCTTTGATATTTTGTATATATATAGTGTAGAATATTATTTTGGGTATTAAGTTAACTAGAAATAAATTATTCTGGAACAAAATAGAGTGCAATAAAGTTGTAAAAATTATGAAAATGTATTTTGTGTAAGTATCGAGTGTAAAGTGATTCGGTTTTGAAAGGATCGTTTGGGAGAACTCTTTGTTTTATAGTAAATATATGTTTGTAAATGTTTTTCTTAGTCCTAAGCATGAAAATGTTACTTAACATATTCTACATGTTCGGTATCTAATTTACGAAGTTTTACATCTCTTCGTTACGTCGAAACAAAAATTCAGTCTGAGACAGAAATGTAACAACAGTGGACGGTACCACTAAATATAGGACGGTACTGTTATATTTAACGGTACCGTGGGGTATTTAAAGGTACCGTGCATGTGTCTATCTGTTTTCAGAATTGGGTCATTTTCATAAATTCGTATAAAATCAACCGTAAGTCCATAGGAGTTGTGCCATCTATCATTTTAAACGTAATTGAGTCTATTTTCATTTAAAAAATATTTTTATGAATTGTTTCTAGGTGAAAATATATTAGAGTCCTTGATTTTTAACGAAAGATCATTTTAATTATGCCGTTTGCGCAAATTTTTGGCCAAAATGAAAAAGGGCGTTTCAACTTTTGAACATTGATGTATTTTCAAAGTAACTTGGTAAAAATCTTTAAAATGGGGAGGAAACAAATTCATTTGAAAGAAAATAAATAAAGTCAAGCTAGGTATACATTGTTATACTTAATACACAAAATGACAATAAGTATTTTTTTTTGTTACGCTAAATGGTTATTTGTTTTTCTTTGTGTCCTAGTACTGTTAGTTAATATTTTTGTGTGCTTATAGTTATCTTTAGTTGAGCTAATTATATCTATATTCACAAGCGTTTTACATGCCTTATTATTATATGTTGATTATTAGTTTTCCAGTTTATGCGTCAATAGGACTTAAACTAGACTTCTTGCACTAAGTTGCTTAATTGATTTTGCATTGCATATAGGCATAGACCAGTTTTCTTGCATATGTGTTTTCAACATCCTGCAAGTTTTAAGATGCTTTAGTAACCTTCTTAGGAATGGAAACTAAGTTGGTTGATCATGTGCGTCGAAAGATATTGTCTTACACAATTATTTTTCCAAATGTTTAAGTGTAAAAAAATATATCACCTCAAAATATTTAACACTTTCATTAAATCCGTAACATGATCTCTAAAACATTACATCATTTTGTCTTGCTTGACCATGGGTTGTCTAAACAAGATAAAAGATCATATTAATACATTAGTATTTAAGTAAAAGAAAATGTATTAAACTTGCATTGATCTAACACACACACAAAATGTTTTAAACATTTAGTATTTTACGTATGTTGTATAAAAATGGTTAAGATAATTATTTTTATACTCATGATATGTCGAAAACTAAGAATATTATACTTAATAATATAAATAGTTTTTCGCAAATAAAAATAAATGACAATATCGAAGTAGTAAGTAGAATAAATGGAACACATTCCTTAAATTTTTATTTTCTTTTTAAAAGGAGTGATCGTGAGGGTCAAGAAAGATTTCGAGTACATATCAATTCATTATTCAAATTATGATTGATATCATCATCGAATCTAATTGACAAGTTTTCGAGTATGGACATGAAATTGGAGTCATTATTTGTCTAGCTTCAAGATAACATCAAAATATAACGAAATATATTATCTTGAATCTACATACTCAATCACACTCGGTTGTTATGAAAATAATGACTTCCTCTCAAGACGAAAATAATATGCATCGGATCATAACTCACACTTGTGTTGAAGATGACATATTGAGTCTTCCTGTCAAATGGTTATGTTCCAAACAATAAACTAATATGTTTAAAAGATGCATAAAAATGCATAACTAAGTAGGATTGACAACTTGGATGTTTCATCCAAAATATACAAGTAATTTACATTGTAATGCAATTAGTAAATGTGTCATTTCCGAAAAACCAAACACGAGCAAACAAACAACATATGTAAACTTTGCTCATGAACAACTCAACACTCAAAATCACATGTCAAGTAAAAGTGTCACACATAATATGTTATAAACTATTATGTACGACATCAATCTTCGGGAAAATCACATGTATTTCTCTTATCAAAAGATTGACAAACGATAATTTATATCATATGTATCTCATTCCCTTTGTAACATGAATGGTTGTGTTACAAGAGAATACATTGCATCTTGTTAACAAATATAGGATATTAGATTTGAATAATAACTGAATACAACATGTGTCATTGTATAAACAAGTAAAATTGGTCATACACTAAAATACTTGTTTTACTAAGCATTCGTAAGAGTGATAAGTTTCCTCTTAGAAAAGCATATCTGTTGTCTCATTTCAATCATACATCATATAATACTCACAAGATCTATTGAGGTAAGTAACCTTTACTAGATTCTTTTCTCAAGATATGCAAAGAAGCATTCTTGAAACACTCTCGATGTAGTAGACTCTACATTGTATCAGATTATGGCATCTCTTGACTCTAGAAAATCAAATCGTGTTAAAATAACATGTAACGACTCAACAAACAAAAATGTCATCTATGAGATCTTCATGCTCTTAAATGCTAAATGATTATCATGTTTTGCATGATGTTTGCATTTATTCCTTATGTGCATTTTACATGATTTGCTTGTAAATTTTGCACCCACACTATGTCATTTTGACACATAATGAATTAGGTATGCCTATCACTATGAACTCTTAGACGTCATATAGTCATACACTAGTGTCAAAATCTATAAGTTATAGTAGTCGCGAAATTGCCCTAATTCCTTGGACATCATTTCGCTTTCTTCCAAGTAATTCACCATTTTGTCATGGGGAGGTTAGATACAAACCTAGTAAAACTCGGAGTAGGTTTGACAACTTCAATATTGCATCCGAAATATTCAAGTAAGTTTAACTTACGATCGCAATTGTTAAATGTCATATCTGAAATATCATATTCAAGTCTTTTAACAACATATGTTAAAACGCTCATCAGAATGCTAAAGGCTAACATCAACCTTTGGGTGACAAAGGACTCACAAGTTACTACTTAAGTGATTAGTAGTTCCTTTCATCCTCGTGTGAATATACACTTCTTAAGACCAAGTATATTCATTTCCGGTAGTTCCTCTTATCCCTATAGGTTTGTCATCGTGTTTTGTCGTCAAGCTCACTATTGCTCCCGTTACTCAATTAGAATTAACTACAAAGTTAAGCTAATCATGTTCCATGACTGAGTAATGTATTGATTAACAAAGTAAAATAAGTAAAATGTAAAAGATAAACACAAGAGTTTTTCAACGTTTAAATTCTTATTAGAAGTTAATCAAAAGAATCTATACCCAAGTGTTCGCGGAAAAAACACTTGAGATTGAAACCAAAAAGTATGGTATGGTCTCCTCACTAAACTTAAGCTATGCTTAAGTGGCAACTATGAATGAAACACTGAGCTATCTCAGGGACTAGGTTGCTCTTTGGGGGAGAAAAGTGGTTTTGTGAATGTCTAAGCATTAATTGCACAAAACTTGTCCACTTTTCTCCCTTATGATCCCAATTATAAACAAATATAAAAGAGCACTCGTGATTAAAAAGACAAAAAGAATGACCTAACTAATCAGGACAAAATACTGATGTATTTTGTCCCTATTACAAGAACCTATTTTGGGCATAAGACAAATATGTTTTCTGATCAATAGTGATGACACTGTTCTTGTTCTAAAGCCTTTCAGGGAAAGTTTGACTTTGGCCTGATAAGGACTTCTCCTTATCTTTTCAAACTCTTCCCGCCTTGTCCCGCCTTTCTTTCAGACTTCACGTTCTTCAGTCTTGGTCTTTAGTCTTCAACTTCATTCTTTATAGTTGTTGAGGAAACTGGGGTTCAGTGAGTTATTGTCATCACTCACTGAACCCATTATCTTCTTCTTTGGCTTAAGTGACACTCAGGGAGTTCCGCCTCACTGAATGGTGAATCATTCTTTTTAGATTCTTCCTAAGCATCCTGAAGATAACTCACTGAGTGACTGTTCACTCAGTGACCTGAGAGTGTTTAAGGTTGTTCGACACTTAGGATAATTTGTATTCAAATCCTTGTTTCAGGACGCTTGAGTACTGAATGGACCCAACAATCTCCCCCTATTTGGATATAAATTAACCTAAGTGTTTTGATCAGTGTAAGTGAGAAAATGGGCTTCTTCTTATACTGAATATACTAGAAAGTTATTTAAGAACAATGATATAACAAAACGTGGGCCATCATTTTCTTCATTTCATTACATCAGTCCTATCATCTAAACATAATACTCAGGGATATGTACTCAGGCTTCCATAATTCTCATGAGTTCCAACTTAGCCTTCTTAGACACCAACTTCTCCTTGTCGGGTCTTTCATTCATCATCTTCTCCATCAACCTTATAAAATCTTCATTTTCAGGGCTCTTCACGTGAAGTGCCATCAGCTTGTATGCCAGAAGAGTTATAGTTTCCACCAGATGAATATCGTTGATTCTTTGAAAAGCCTGTTGGCTAAACTCATCGACGAAGAAGATACCAAATTCAGGAAGCTTGATTACTTTGTTGGGAACGAACTTGACCCCTTCAGGAGGAATCCTGTTGTAGTGAAGAGCAGCTATAAATTGTTCAGGTTCTTGGCCTACAACTTTTCTCTTCTTCCCAGTCTTCTGAGTTGGTTCAGGGATTGTAAGTCCCTGAGAAGCAAGTGCTTTCCCATGATCGATTCCCAAGCTCTTGGCCACCCTTTCCAGTTCCTCATATTTGTTGCTCAGGGCAGCCAGAAGATCAGGAACACACGTGTTCTGCTTCTTCCTCAGGATGGGCCCCATCATGTCCCATTCCTTGATCCCATATTCTGAGAACTTGAAAGGTTTGTTCTTCTCAGACTTTATTGGCCCTCTGTGAACTGTGATGGCTATGGGATCAGTGTTGGCATGAATGGTCATGTCAGTAATGGGACCTTCGCCTTTTGTCTTTGTCATGTACCAGACATACTTCTCATAATTCTTCCTCTTCCTTTCAGTATTAAGCTTGACCTTAAGATTGTGTTCTTTGATTCGGTCAGCCTGAAGTTTGAGGAATTGGTCCCCCTTGATAACCTGTTCAGTTTCCCTGATGACTTCCTTCGCCTCTTCAGCAATCACTGGCCTACTGAGGCTTTCAGTCTTGAGCCTTTCCTCTTCATCTAAAATAGCGACCACTTCTTCTTTGGTGCCCTTGAATTTTCTCCCATCATCTAAGATGATTTCCAAGAGTGCATCTAGGTCAGGACGCACGATTCTTGGTGCCTTTACCAATTTTGGAGGAGAATCATCAGTCGCCATGATTCCCTTCCCTTTGTCAGTGGTAGGGGGTGTACTGAAGGAGGCTTCAGGGAACTTTGTTTTTGTTGCTGATTTGGTTGGAATGGAAGTGGCAGTAACAACAACAAGAGCTGAAGAAGTTGAGGTTCCTGGCATGAAGCTTTGGAGTGGAACAACTTCAGTGATGTTGGTAGCTTCAGTCTGAAGAACTGTCAGTATGGTGGAGACCATATTCTTGATATCAGTGGTCTCGTTCTTCAGGGTGGATATGTCAGTGGCCATGGTGACTTGAGCATTCGAGAGTTCAGTGACCTTGGTGGTGTAATGACTGACCAGCTCATTATGTTTAGTGGAGAGCTGGTCAAAGGCTGATGAAATTTCCTTCAGACATCCCTGGGTATCAGACACTGACTTCTGAATGACGTCTTGCTGAGACCTGAGAGGTGCAAGATCCACCTCTTTGAGGAGCTTGATAAGCTCAGTAATGTTGGAGGAGGTGGTCTTCTGAGTATCCATGAACTCAGTCAGCTTGGTAAGGAAGGTTGGGTCATCTTTGAACTCTTCTTGTATTGCACTGTGAGTCTGCAGCACATTGTGGAATTGTATGTCTTGTTCAATGCCCATTTGCTCAACAGAGATCCTCAGGTTACTGATATGTTTATTTGTTAAAGCGTGACCTGATGTGAGCGCCTTCAACAGCAGCCCTGAAGTCAGCATATGAGGCTGCTGCGTCAGTGTGCTGATCCCATTGTTCTTTTGTAAGCTTAGTTAAGAGGGCAGTGTTGGATTTTCTGAGGAACTTTTCCAGCTGCCTTTCGGTAAGAGGAAGAACGTTGTCTGATGATGATGTGGAGTCTAAAGAGTTGCCTGATAATGATGATGATTATGATGATGATGTTGGGTTGTGATGGGGTTCTTGTTCCTCAGGAGGAGGAGATGATGTTGGCTGTTCAGTGTGCTGAAGAGAGTTGTAAGTCTTAGTCTCCATATCATCCCTAGCAGCAAAGACTTCGTCATCTCCAAAATCAACCATCTCCTCTTCTGACTCTTCATTTATCAGCATCTGGAGATCAGCAAGAGTTGGAACCAGGTGTGTATCCGGCTCCCCCTCAAAAGAGGGCTCGTCTTCATTATGGACAGGTCCTGACCCCTCTATTCTGGCAGACTGGGTTTTATCTGCCTAGTCCTTAGGGCCAGTTCCCGAGAGACTCGAATCGCCATGGGGGGTTTAGGTTCCATATCAGCGGGTGGTTGCATGCCCCCTGAATCTTTGTCCCCTGAGGTGCCTTCAGGGACTGGTGGATTTTCTCCAGTACCATCACTAGGCAATGAGGTGTTGAGTTCCCCCTTTCCATCAGGGTTGTACTGCTGATGAACTCAAATAAGTACATTTTATTACTATCATTTATCCTATTAATTTGACTTGTTTTATTATATTATGTATGAGGATTGATACTTAATCGTTTACTTTTGTAATTCTCAGGTAAAAACAAGCATTTGGTGAAACTTGGCGATTTTGGACTAATTATGGAGCAAAACATGCAAGAAGTTAAGAGTCTACTGAAATGTACAAGATCAAGACTAATCTGCTCCAGATGCGCCGCATCTCACTTATTACATACGGCGCATCGCTATCAAGATTTCACAAGATATTATCCAAGACGGCAAAGGACATGCGCCGCATCCAAGAATGAAGATACGCCGCATCTTCTGGCGGTGTACGAATATTCCTGAATATATTAATCTTGGACCCCACGCGAAGTTAAGTCAATGCGCCGCATCTTACCCTCAGACAGAAACTATAAATACCCCAAGACCAGACGAATTTCGGAGAGCATAATATTATATACGAGGTACGAAGACCAGAAACCTAGGACGAATTCAGACGAATAGGCAGCACAAGACACACCCGAACGAAGATACAAGAGCTGTAAGAAGGTGCTGCATGTGTTTAATTCATTAAGTAGTTTTGTTTTATTGTGTTAGTAAACTTTAATTCATCAGGATTGATGGCTTGTGTAATGTGACAACGGAAAGATTGCACTCCCTTAAAACTGCTTTCCCATCAATTAAAGTTTATATGTTGATGTCTTTGGTTACTACTTATTAGTGCATTGATAACCTCTGTGTTTATTAGTGGCCTGCGCATTTGACTACGGAAGAGAATGTGGCTCCCACGGTTTTTACTAAATTGATCACTTAGGAATAACTTTTAGACATAAGTAATCATTAAGGGTTTACTCGCCGATAAGAATAGGACCAACGAGAAAGGATTAACTACATACACTTCATATAAAACTATCAATAAAACAAGTGACAATCTACTTAATCATCATGACAGATCTTCTTATCGTCTCGAGTATTTATCTGTGTACGTGTGTGCTATTCGCTGATTCGTGCCTATTGGTTTAGTTTATTATTTAATTGCAACCAAATCGTGCCAGTCTCTCAGGCTGAACCCCCTTGCGTTAGATTAGGTTGTATAGCTAACTTAATATATTAAAATACTGATTAGAATAACTAGATAATACGTTCCACTCTTAGTGATCGACACTCTACTTACCAATATATTCATACTGACCGGGTACACTGCTCGTTAAGTGTGTGTGTTATTGATAAGTCGGCTAAATATAAATTTAAAACTTGAGTAGGCATTAATACTGCTAAACCGCAATGACACATCGCACGCATCAACTGCCCTGACGAAGATATAGGGACCGTTACTCCCTGAGACCCTAATTGTGATTGATCAGAGCTGTAAACAGGATGTTGAATGGTGAGGTCCCCCTTTCCACCAAGGTTGTGCTGCCTTGATGAAGATTTAGGGACCAATCCTTCTTGAGACTCTGACAGTGATTTGTCAAAGCCGTAAACGTGATGTGAGAGGGTGTGGGTCCCCTTCTCAGCAGAGTAATGCTGCTCTACTGAGGATATAGGACCCTGTTCTACCTCAAGCAAAGGTGGTGATTGACGAATGCTTTCATCGGGATGTGAGGGTTGGATGGTTCCTGACTCCACAGACTTGTATATGCTAGCAGAGCCTTTAGGAGCAGGTTTGCCCGAGGACACTGAGGGTGATTTCTCAGTGCCCTCCATTGGTGGTTGTTCTTTGGCCAATTGGGTCTCAACTGTGGGTGTCTCAGTGTTCTTGGCCATTTTTTGCCTTCTTTTCTCAAGCTTTGAGGCAGAGGTCTCAGTGTCGAGTGGTTTGGGTTGAACCACCTTCCTGGACTCCCCCATCTTTTTCTTCTTCTCCTTCTTGGAAGGAGAAGGCACTGGTGATATTGCGTCTACTGCCCTGAATGACCATCAGCATGTATGTGGTCAGGGCAACGGGTGTAACCTCAGTGAGGTCTCTCTAGTAGTTTACCTTGTGTAAGACGTCAGGGTCAGATCCCTGGACATTGGGTCTAATATACTCGGAGCCTAATAGGTCTTGAAGCACACAGGAAATAAACCTAGGGTGTTACACCCCCAAAAATGGGTCGCAGCGGAAAATGATGTCGCTGGGGTGCTACTAAATTGGTATTACAACAGAAGTACAAAGAACGGTTTTTACCTTAATTATTAAGAATAAACTTCATAAACAAAAAGTGTTAGTTTTACATCTTTCAATGAAATGCGGAAATATAGGCCCATAAAAGAACTAAGGTGGTCCCAAATATATATCAGAGTCGTCTATGACCATGCCATGCCAACAGCCGCCAAAGGTAAGCTAATACTTTAAGAACCTGAAAATACATGCTAAAAAGTGTCAATACGAGGTTGGTGAGTTCATAGATTTAAGTAAACAACAAGTTATGTATGGACCACAAGATTTCAATGACCAATGTATTCCAAATATAGAAAGAGTTACTGTTGTATTAAGCTCATGACACCGAAGCCTTAAGATTTCTGGTTTAAGCATCCGTTTGACATACCAGTCAAGTTGGGAAACCACCCGGACACCCAAAGTTTCTGGTAGATGTCCACCTAGGACACCCAAGGTTCCTCAAATGATTATGCGTCCGTTTGACATACCAGTCAAGTGGGGAAACTACCCGGATGGGGAGTTCAATCCCAATAGATCTATTCACAACATTCGCGCTTAACGGTTCATAACATAGGCAATATGTAATAGTTTAGTGCTCTTTTGTCTATATGAAAATAATTAAGTGTGTAACAGGTAAACACATAATGCATTCGAGTAATCAATCAAGTGTTTCAGCCAATCAGTAATGTTTGAGAAAACAACTCACGTTTCAAGTAAAACGAGCATGGAGTTTATGTATAAACGAGCATGTATTCTCCCCCAAAACAGTTATAAAACAAGTAAAAGTAGGGGCCATGAACTCACCTGATACAACTGTTATGAAAATGGCAAAAATGGGTACACTGAAATAAGGCTCGGACTCTAACCGCAACCTAATATGAATGATATGATTTAGGTCATGAAATGATGTCGTGAATGCAATTTGTGAAAGTTATATCACCCGTACATGTTTGCTTGTGAGTTTAGTTATGAAAATAGCGTTACTTCAGTATTCTTGACAATAGTTAAAATATAACATTTTTGGACTTTTAGCAAGTATATATCGTAACTACGATATGAATATTTTGGTAATGTACATTTTGATAAGCTTAAGACTCAACTAAAATAAGGAACCAAAACGCTACAACTTTCGTTTAAGTCTTTTTGTCCAAAACCGCACTTAAAATGTCCAAATTCCATTTCTAAGAATAAAAATTGGGTACTTGATGAGGCGAAAAGTGTACCGCTTTTAAGGGGTCATTTAAGCCTTAAATCGTATTTATTTGATCAAATATTGCCCTAAATCGTTCCTTTTGTCATTTTAGGTACTTTTGAGGAGAAATCTGGAAAAGGAGGCATTTTGGACGTTTTTGGAGCATTAAAGTGAAGAAAACGACAAAGTCTCAAAAATCGGCTGAAAGTTACTCTTGACGGCGTCACAATTTACTCTGGACGGCGTCATGCTTTGGCAAGAAAAGTTGGACGTGAAATTTACTCATGATAAGCCAGTGAAAATAGCATGTGAATTCTGACGGCGTCACGCTTTAACTTGATCGAGGGCGTCACGGCTTAAATCATAAGGGGACGGCGTCACGTTCATTGTTAGACGGCGTCAAGCCTTGATAAGCCAGAATGGATTTTTGAAGAGCTAAAGAGGGACGGCGTCAAGAAGGTCATCCGGGAACCCTAGAAGCGGCGAGGTGACGGCGTCACAATCCATAAGGTGACGCCGTCAGATGTAAAAGTCTATATATAGTTTTCTAATTTTTTGTCATTAAAGAGAGCTTAGTGTGTGGAATTTTGGGATAAAACCCTAAGACGATTTTAGCTACTTTTTCAGGGCTTTTTGCCTTGAGATCTTCCATGTTTCATTGAAAGATAAGTTATCAATTAATCATTCAATATGTCTATGTGTTGTTTGATTCTATCTTATGCTTGTCTTTTGTTTAACATGTTAGGCTAAATTTATCTTGTGTTTGCTTAGATCTAATGAAACCTAGCTATTGATTATTGGTTGTTAGTGTGTTATTAGTTGTATTGGATGATTGTTTATCTATGTTAGGCTTAAGAAAACTGGCTAACTTCCTATTCGGTAACTTGCTTGAACGTCTTAAGAAACATGAACCAAACGCGTACTAAAGGTTTTTATGGTTGTATTTAATGCACAAGCGAATTCTAGTGATCCCATGTTAGGAGCTTCCTAGCCGGCTCGACATAGGAGTGAAGTAGGAGCTTGTAGAGTTTGGGGAAGTAAGTACGCCACCCCACGAATGGTATTAAGGAATACACCCGTCATCCATGCGACTAATACACACTAATTAACCGGTAAAAGATAGTTAGGGAGTAAGGAAATCTAAGTAAACACATTTCTCTACACATAAGTTTCTCACCACATTTCATTTTTGTTATTTTATTTTATTTGCATTCGTAGTAAATTGGGTTAGTTGACTAGCAACTAATTCCGCCCACTCCTTCAAAACCGAGATTTTACTTGCTTTCATAAAATTATAAAAACATAAAAAGAATCTTCCTCAACCCTTAGACCTAATTAGAGTAGCCTTTCATACCTAACGAACACTATTCCCTGTGGAGAACGATCAATCCCCCGTACTTACCACTACACTATACTACATCGGTCAGGTACACTGCCTGGTGGGGTTGTAAGCCTCTTGAGATCCCTCGAGAGGTAAAACCTGTTGTAAGGTTACAAAACCACGCAATCAAGTTTTTGGCGCCGTTGCCGGGGAATAGTTATTGTTTAGGTTGAATTTTTATTTCTATTAGGTCTACTCACTAGATTCCTTTCTAGTGAGATTTTTATTTTATTTTTCTAGGTTTTCTTTAGTCTATCTATTTTCTTCGTGTCTTTGTTCGTAACCATACCATCCGACATCATGGAAGATGGTAATATCCTTAACCCACACAACCCACCACCACAACAACCACAACCACCTCCTAGAGCCCGTACTTTAGGAGAGTATTCCCGTCCTAGCCACCATGGCTATCGAAACACCATTGAGCTCACTCAAGGAGCCAATATCACACCCTTGCGATCCGACACCATCCGGTTGGTGCAAAGCGGATGCGCATTCCATGGACTTCGTTCTGAAGATCCTAATCAACATCTCAAGGACTTTCTTAAAATCGTTGATTCTATAGACCTTGATGTTGCCACTCGAGAGACGACCCGATTGCGTCTCTTCCAATTCTCTCTGCGGGACCAAGCTAGTCAGTGGCTAGAACGTCAACCCGCAGGATCCATCACCTCTTGGGATGATCTCACTACTCGTTTCCTTGCTCAGTTTTTCCCACCGGGAAGAACTACCAAGCTAAGGAATGATATCTTGATGTTCCAACAACGTCAAGGCGAAACTCTCTACGAGGCATGGACTCGATTCAAGGACTTACTCCAAAAAGTCCCCCACCATGGCATAGAACTTTGGCTCCAAGTCCAAATCTTCTATGACCATATCAATCTCTCCACGAGGCAAACCATTGACCAATCGGCCGGTGGTAAGCTACGTGATCTAAGTGCGGAACAATCATGGGCTCTCCTAGAGGATCTTGCTCTTTATGACAACGAAAGTTGGAGTGATCCCCGTGATTTGAATAAAACGGTCAAGGCAATATCTTTGCCTTCTAACAATTTAAGCACTTCCGACCGTAGGATCATAGAACTTGAAGACCAAGTCAAGTTCCTAATGAAATCCTACGAGGCTCCTAAACCTTCAAGCCAAGTGAACAAAATCACTTCTTCATGTGAGTTATGTAGTGGTCCCCACGACACTCGTGATTGCATGGAACTCCCCGAACAAGCTTTTGTGGACTACGCATCCTCGCGTACCGACGGAGCGGGAGGCAAGTGGTACACTTTCAAACCCGAGCCAAACCATTACGGTGATTCATACAACCCCTCATGGAAAAATCACCCGAACCTTAGGTGGAAACAAAACCAAAACTCGCAACAAACCAATTCTTCCAACCCACCTAATCGTTTCCAATCAAGCGGTTCCAACTCGAACCGTACTTTCAACAACAATCCTTCCGGCAATGGTAGTACCAATAACTTTGAAGGATTGATGTCTCAATTTATGGCATCTCAAGAAGCTCGGATAGCTAGATTCGAGACCGAATTCAATCAACAACAAACTGAGATGACCAATAAAATTGACAACTTGTTGAAAGCTCTCCATAACCAAGTGTTATCACCTCCACATAAGGACGCTAGGAACACAAATAGCGGACCCCAAGTCAAAGACCCTTCTTCATCCAAACATGTCCACTTCGTCAACGTTGTCACTATTAAACCAATCGATAGGAGCATGGAAGAAAGTGACAAGAATGAGGGTAGGATAGAAAGTGAACCTAAGGATGAGGATAGGAAAGTCGAGGTTGATAAGGAAGTTAGGACAAGTGTGATTGAGGAAGTAGATAATGATGAGGACTACTTCAATAAGCTACCCACTAAGGAAGAGCGCGCATATCATACAAACTTATTCGATGACCCCGAGACACCATACTTCCTAGGTAGACCAATCATAGAAATAGGCGACCCTTCTAATCTCAACATACCATGCAACATCGGACATCTACATGTGTGGAAAGCTTACATCGACCTTAGATCACCCATAAACATCATGACTAGAGCCCACTACAACTTGATAATGAAGAATCAACTTGGGTATAGGATGTTCCCTGACAAGGGTTGGATGAGTAACTTCACGGGAAGAGTTAAGGGATTACCGGTTTATGTAGGAAACTTCACCTATGTCACCGACTTTGTAATTGTAGAAGATATCCGCCCAATAGTCGATGCATCCTTGACTCAAGTGGTTTTTGGAAAACCATTTGTTGAGGTCTCTAGAATGACTTATGAACCTTCCTTAGGGATAGTTAGATTTAAGGATGAGACCGATGAAGTAAGCTACCAAATGCCATATAAGATAGAACAATTCCAACACTTGTCAAATGTTGAGAAGGAGCTCAAGCAAGCGGTCTACTATAGGAATGATGAGGATAGAAGTAAAGGAGTAGACTATGTTATGAAAAGGATATTCGGTTTCTACAAGGATTGTTTGAAATTAGGACCGGAATATAAAACCGGGAAGGAGAATGGCCTAGGAACCGTGACCGATGATGGAGTCACGTAATGTACGTGACTTTGAGTCAAGCTACAAGACTCGTTAATAAAGAAAAGCGCTTCTTGGGAGGCAACCCAAGCTTTATTTGCTTTGTGTGTTTATTTATTTGTTTGTTTGATTTTATTTGTTTCCGTATGTGTGTTTAATTTTTATCATTATTGATTCATGTTCAAAACTAATTTGTGAAAATGCTTTATTTTGTTTTTAACTTCGTCTTAACTACATATAAAGGTATTTTGCAAAAGTTAAGTGTAAGGGAAATCTAAATCGGTTTATTAGAACACAAATGAACATGAATCGTAATAATAATAAATTAGCATACATATTCGTATTTGTTTGAGTCAAATGCTTGTATCGAGTCATAATGATGTTTTGCAGGATTTCCAGGAAGTAAGGTAAAGGTTTTTCCAGAAATTTTCCGGAAACTTAAAATGAAAATTTTTGTCAGGTCATTTATGACGGCGTCAGGGTTTATAACCTGACGGCGTCAGATTTAATTTCCAGAAATTTTTGAAAGTTTTGTTTTCATAAAAAGTTTTTATAAAATCTCCAACTTATAATCTCCAGGAATCTGCAAAATTTTCATTCCACAAGCATTATATCCTTATATATAGATTTTATCCCGCCGATGTTATGCAGGTTTTCGTGTTTGTTTTCTCAGGTTCAACAGGTTATTTTGGACAAGGAGATGTTTATGGAATCAAGCTTATGGCGATGCATTAGTCATGGAGCTTCAACATTCTCTTTGGAGGAAGATCTAACCGTGTAATTTCATTATCCACCGAGCGAATCAGGGGAGTATTTGATTTCATTCTTTTACTTTTTTCTTTTACATCTTGTTATTTGAACATTGGGGACAATGTTCATCTTAAGTGTAAGGGGAGGGTAAAAGTACGATTTTAGAGAATGCCATGGCGCTTGATTTTTGTTTGTTTAATAGTAGATGTGTAATAAAACTGAGAGAAATACTTGTTAAGGTAATTTTAGTGCCAAATTTAAAATTTTTTACAACATATAGGAGTGAAACTTTGATCTTAATGAGCGTCTCATGGATAGGAAT
This sequence comes from Artemisia tridentata subsp. tridentata, assembly GCA_021014915.2. Classification (NCBI taxonomy): domain Eukaryota; kingdom Viridiplantae; phylum Streptophyta; class Magnoliopsida; order Asterales; family Asteraceae; genus Artemisia; species Artemisia tridentata. The sequence goes on from CP139504.1 coordinate 59,434,347, forward strand.
TATATGACTAGCACAAAAAAACCGTACCACTAAAAAAAATTTCCACCCCAAATATGTGAGGTTCGCCCCTAGAATTGGTAGGAAAAGCATTTATGCTATGATGTGTGTACCGGTAGCACTTAGATTCTAGAACTTGCGTTAGGACCATTCCAAGGCCACAAGTGAGACTACATTCGTGTAGTTAGATTTACTACATGATAAGAGGCATTAGGATTAACCCATTGTTTTACACCTGTGTTTTTGTTATAATTACGTTGGCTACATTGGTCAAGTAATTCTCCCACACCCTTTGCGTTGTACTCATTTTTAGTACACGATACCCCTAGTACACCCCTCAGAGCCTATCTTTTCGTTTCGACCTTTAAGCATTTTACTTAAAGGAAGAATTTGTTACACCCCACTTAAATGTACACCCAAATCGCCTTAGCCTACCTTGTATGCACTCATTTTTAGTGCATTATTGTTACAACATTTGTTTAAACCCAAGTTAATTATCTAATTGATTACATGGTTGCTAAGTCGAGTCATATCCTTGTACATATTGTTTTGGGACGATTGGGACTCATGGGTAAAGTACTAGTGTAATGGAGTAATGGGGAAGAACATCATTTATTACCCCCATATGTGCTAAATGTTTTAAAAGTACTCCAAGTTTTTCGATTATCTTAATTCGAGTCATTAGATTAGTATTTGTAAAGTTATGTAAAAATTCAAGTGTAAGGGGAATGCAATGCCCCTATGATGTATTATTTTGGATGGTAGGGCAAAAGTGTATGAAAAAAAAAAAAAAAAAAAAAAAAAAAAAAAAAAAAAATCAAGAAAAATACAAAAAAAAATGAGAAAATGAGAAATAGAAAAAAACATACGGACTACCATCCCGTTTTATTTTATGTTTGTTTTATATTTTTGTTATTTTGTTATTTCGTTTCTAGCTTAAGATCGAGTCTAGTCTTGGCTTAGCAACATTGTATAGTACATGTAATTAATCAAGATCTTTAACTCGCCACCAGTAAAATATCCTTTATCCAACAAAACCGTGTTTTCCTTTTCCCTACACCTAACGTTATAACCCATTTAAAAGCCCTCTTTGATAGTTTATCTTAGGTGCTTACGCCTAGTGGAGGAGGTTTTCGATCCTTTCCCAAGCCTATGGTAATCTATTTGCTATGACAGGTAGTGAGAGATATTATCCGTTTTCATTTATGAGATTTATTTTGATGACACCTGAGAGATGTGAGTATCTAAACACTACTTGTGAGGTGCTAGTATGTAATCTCCGTGCTTATTATGATTGAAGTGGAACGATTATTTGTTGTAATTACTTTTATATTAGCATTAAATGACCCCTAACTTGTATTTTGATTAGAATAAAAGCGCATTTGCTTGAGGACAAGCAAATCTCAAGTGTAAGGGTATTTGATGAGGCGAAAAGTGTACCGCTTTTAAGGGGTCATTTAAGCCTTAAATCGTATTTATTTGATCAAATATTGCCCTAAATCGTTCCTTTTGTCATTTTAGGTACTTTTGAGGAGAAATCTGGAAAAGGAGGCATTTTGGACGTTTTTGGAGCATTAAAGTGAAGAAAACGACAAAGTCTCAAAAATCGGCTGAAAGTTACTCTTGACGGCGTCACAATTTACTCTGGACGGCGTCATGCTTTGGCAAGAAAAGTTGGACGTGAAATTTACTCATGATAAGCCAGTGAAAATAGCATGTGAATTCTGACGGCGTCACGCTTTAACTTGATCGAGGGCGTCACGGCTTAAATCATAAGGGGACGGCGTCACGTTCATTGTTAGACGGCGTCAAGCCTTGATAAGCCAGAATGGATTTTTGAAGAGCTAAAGAGGGACGGCGTCAAGAAGGTCATCCGGGAACCCTAGAAGCGGCGAGGTGACGGCGTCACAATCCATAAGGTGACGCCGTCAGATGTAAAAGTCTATATATAGTTTTCTAATTTTTTGTCATTAAAGAGAGCTTAGTGTGTGGAATTTTGGGATAAAACCCTAAGACGATTTTAGCTACTTTTTCAGGGCTTTTTGCCTTGAGATCTTCCATGTTTCATTGAAAGATAAGTTATCAATTAATCATTCAATATGTCTATGTGTTGTTTGATTCTATCTTATGCTTGTCTTTTGTTTAACATGTTAGGCTAAATTTATCTTGTGTTTGCTTAGATCTAATGAAACCTAGCTATTGATTATTGGTTGTTAGTGTGTTATTAGTTGTATTGGATGATTGTTTATCTATGTTAGGCTTAAGAAAACTGGCTAACTTCCTATTCGGTAACTTGCTTGAACGTCTTAAGAAACATGAACCAAACGCGTACTAAAGGTTTTTATGGTTGTATTTAATGCACAAGCGAATTCTAGTGATCCCATGTTAGGAGCTTCCTAGCCGGCTCGACATAGGAGTGAAGTAGGAGCTTGTAGAGTTTGGGGAAGTAAGTACGCCACCCCACGAATGGTATTAAGGAATACACCCGTCATCCATGCGACTAATACACACTAATTAACCGGTAAAAGATAGTTAGGGAGTAAGGAAATCTAAGTAAACACATTTCTCTACACATAAGTTTCTCACCACATTTCATTTTTGTTATTTTATTTTATTTGCATTCGTAGTAAATTGGGTTAGTTGACTAGCAACTAATTCCGCCCACTCCTTCAAAACCGAGATTTTACTTGCTTTCATAAAATTATAAAAACATAAAAAGAATCTTCCTCAACCCTTAGACCTAATTAGAGTAGCCTTTCATACCTAACGAACACTATTCCCTGTGGAGAACGATCAATCCCCCGTACTTACCACTACACTATACTACATCGGTCAGGTACACTGCCTGGTGGGGTTGTAAGCCTCTTGAGATCCCTCGAGAGGTAAAACCTGTTGTAAGGTTACAAAACCACGCAATCAGTACTATTCCCTATATGAAAAAGCTGTCAAAATATATTTCTCGTCGATAACTTCGTTAAGTCATAACTTCTTCGTTATAGGTCGGTTTGTAAAGTTCTTCCTATCCCCGCGAAGGTATTTAAGTATACTAGCACATTTTAAAGTCTCAGGGACTCAATTTATCTTTTAAATCTCGGTTTTACCATGATACAAATCGGGACAGCATACTATTTAATTTTTTGAAATTTGTTATCGATAGTATATTTAGAAAAAGTCATATCTCCTTCGTTGTAATTCCGTTTTTATCCATTCAAACAACCACGTTTTCGTTTTAAAATCTATTTTCTATATCTTTAACTAAATCTTGTAAAAATAACTTGTTTTTCTAAAAGTCGGAAATTTGGGCAGCGCTTCCGCGCATATTTTTAAATAATCCATTTTTCTATACTAAATCCCTTCCAATCAACTCCAAATCTATCATAAACTCTTCCACCAATTTCTCCAACCAATATATAGTTCAAAATACTCATAACAACATAAATAATGTAGATCTAGGATATATGACTAAAATATAGTAAAACAATTATAGATTTATATTAACATATATATAACAATATATTCTATAAGTCAAAGTAAAAATGTTCCAAGGCTTGTAAATACTCATTTTTTCTCATCCAACAATTTTTGTTAAACACGTATTTACTTGTTTTCTTAGTAAAAAGTCACAAACATGATCATAGGTGATATATGTAGTTTAATGAGTTTAAATGAATAGTTCAAAATATAGTTCAAAATACTCATAACAACATAAATAATGTAGATCTAGGATATATGACTAAAATATAGTAAAACAATTATAGATTTTTATTAACATATATATAACAATATATTCTATAAGTCAAAGTAAAAATGTTCCAAGGCTTGTAAATACTCATTTTTTCTCATCCAACAATTTTTGTTAAACACGTATTTACTTGTTTTCTTAGTAAAAAGTCACAAACATGATCATAGGTGATATATGTAGTTTAATGAGTTTAAATGAATATTTAAACTTAATGAATGCATAAACATGTATAATAAATACATAACATACATAATGGAAGGTATAAAAATTATTTTATACTTACTTGATAATGAAGGGTTTTTTGGAAAGATTTAGAACAATATATCCCCAACGGTTCCTCCAAATCGATATGTAGATAATATAAAGCTTGTAAATATTCGAAATATACTCGAAACTATCAAAATCGAATATCTTTCCATCGTTTTTCTTCTTGGCCGAAAGTTTCACAAGGATGGGAGATTTTTGTGTGTCTTTATTTTATGCAAATGAGGTTGCTAGTGAATTGTTTATATAATGGAAATAATCAGATTTCTTTTTATTAAATAATAGGTTAGTAAAATGCATTAAATGAAAATTTTGTCAAAGTAGCCAAAGGGGGATGGGGTGATTCAGCCAAGGGGTATGGGGGTGGTTAATTTTTCTAAGTGTATGTAAGATTTTGGTGTAAAAGTCTTTGATATTTTATATATATATAGTGTAGAATATTATTTTGGGTATTAAGTTAACTAGAAATAAATTATTCTGGAACAAAATAGAGTGCAATAAAGTTGTAAAAATTATGAAAATGTATTTTGTGTAAGTATCGAGTGTAAAGTTATTCGGTTTTGAAAGGATCGTTTGGGAGAACTCTTTGTTTTATAGTAAATATATGTTTGTAAATGTTTTTCTTAGTCCTAAGCATGAAAATGTTACTTAACATATTCTACATGTTCGGTATCTAATTTACGAAGTTTTACATCTCTTCGTTACGTCGAAACAAAAATTCAGTCTGAGACAGAAATGTAACAACAGTGGACGGTACCACTAAATATAGGACGGTACTGTTATATTTAACGGTACCGTGGGGTATTTAAAGGTACCGTGCATGTGTCTGTCTGTTTTCAAAATTGGGTCATTTTCATAAATTCGTATAAAATCAACCGTAAGTCCATAGGAGTTGTGCCATCTATCATTTTAAACGTAATTGAGTCTATTTTCATTTAAAAATATTTTTATGAATTGTTTCTAGGTGAAAATATATTAGAGTCCTTGATTTTTAAAGAAAGATCCTTTTAATTATGCCGTTTGCGCAAATTTTTGGCCAAAATGAAAAAGGGCGTTTCAACTTTTGAACATTGATGTATTTTCAAAGTAACTTGGTAAAAATCTTTAAAATGGGGAGGAAACAAATTCATTTGAAAGAAAATAAATAAAGTCAAGCTAGGTATACATTGTTATACTTAATACACAAAATGACAATAAGTATTTTTTTTTGTTACGCTAAATGGTTATTTGTTTTTCTTTGTGTCCTAGTACTGTTAGTTAATATTTTTGTGTGCTTATAGTTATCTTTAGTTGAGCTAATTATATCTATATTCACAAGCGTTTTACATGCCTTATTATTATATGTTGATTATTAGTTTTCCAGTTTATGCGTCAATAGGACTTAAACTAGACTTCTTGCACTAAGTTGCTTAATTGATTTTGCATTGCATATAGGCATAGACCAGTTTTCTTGCATATGTGTTTTCGACATCCTACAAGTTTTAAGATGCTTTAGTAACCTTCTTAGGAATGGAAACTAAGTTGGTTGATCATGTGCGTCGAAAGATATTGTCTTACACAATTATTTTTCCAAATGTTTAAGTGTAAAAAAATATATCACCTCAAAATATTTAACACTTTCATTAAATCCGTAACATGATCTCTAAAACATTACATCCTTTTGTCTTGCTTGACCATGGGTTGTCTAAACAAGATAAAAGATCATATTAATACATTAGTATTTAAGTAAAAGAAAATGTATTAAACTTGCATTGATCTAACACACACAAAAAATGTTTTAAACATTTAGTATTTTACGTATGTTGTATAAAAATGGTTAAGATAATTATTTTTATACTCATGATATGTCGAAAACTAAGAATATTATACTTATTAATAATAGGGATAATTACCAAAATAGCCCAAACACAAATGGGCGGTTCCCTATCTAACCCGAAATCCGAAAATAATTGTGTTGCCCAGGGCAACCGGCATTTTTTGGGGCAACCGAAGGATTTCCAGTGTATTTTTTGGGCAACAATCGCCCTTTTTTGGGCAACTGGGGGCATTGCCCAGGGCAACCGGGGTAGAAATATCCCATTTGGGTTTTGGGCTATTTTAGTAATTATATAAATAGTTTTTCGCAAATAAAAATAAATGACAATATCGAAGTAGTAAGTACAATAAATGGAACACATTCCTTAAAATTTTATTTTCTTTTTGAAAGGAGCGATCGTGAGGGTCAAGAAATATTTCGAGTACATATCAATTCATTATTCAAATTATGATTGATATTATCATCGAATCTAATTGACAAGTTTTTGAGTATGGACATGAAATTGGAGTCATTATTTTTCTAACTTCAAGATAACATCAAAATATAACAAAATATATTATCTTGAATCTACATTCTTAATCACACTCGGATGTTATGAAAATAATGACTTCCTCTCAAGACGAAAAAAATATGCATCGGATCATAACTCACACTTGTATTGAAGATGACATATTGAGTCTTCCTGTCAAATGGTTGTGTTCCAAACAATAAACTAATATGTTTAAAAGATGCATAAAATGCATAACTAAGTAGGATTGACAACTTGGATGTTTCATCCGAAATATACAAGTAATTTACATTGTAATGCAATTAGTAAATGTGTCATTTCCGAAAAACCAAACACGAGCAAACAAACAACATATGTAAACTTTGCTCATGAACGACTCAACACTCAAAATCACATGTCAAGTAAAAGTGTCACACATAATATGTTATTAACTATTATGTACGACATCAATCTTCGGGAAAATCACATGTATTTCTCTTATCAAAAGATTGACAAACGATAATTTATATCATATGTATCTCATTCCCTTTGTAACATGAATGGTTGTGTTACAAGAGAATACATTGCATCTTGTTAACAAATATAGGATATTAGATTTGAATAATAACCGAATACAACATGTGTCATTGCATAAACAAGTAAAATTGGTCATACACTAAAATACTTGTTTTACTAAGCATTCGTAAGAGTGATAAGTTTCCTCTTAGAAAAGCATATCTGTTGTCTCATTTCAATCATACATCATATAATACTCACAAGATCTATTGAGGTAAGTAACCTTTACTAGATTATTTTCTCAAGATATGCAAAGAAGCATTCTTGAAACACTCTCGATGTAGTAGACTCTACATTGTATCAGATTATGGCATCTCTTGACTCTAGAAAATCAAATCGTGTTAAAATAACATGTAACGACTCAACAAACAAAAATGTCATCTATGAGATCTTAAAATGCACCATCTAAACCAAATAATCTCTAAATCTCAAACACAAAATTGAAACGTGTTTGCCTTTGTTAGGATATTGTGTAAGACATGTCTTCCTCTTCACCAACTTTTAAAATATGGTTAGTTGAGTCATACTAGGCCATGTATTAGTGAAATAAGCTAATATCATCTTTGCTACACTTCGATAGGAAAATATAGGAATTTGAATTTTTCTAACATGAGAATGACTACTTGAGAACCTATTGCACTAGAAATTCAATTTGACCTAACGGTTGAGAATCTTCTAGGAGAGAAGTTGGGTTCGTGGTATAACCCGTAAAAATGGTCGTGTTTAGCCTGAATTAAGCACCACTAGTGATAGTCTCTTACTCATTCTCTAACTTGAAAATTTTTCATTCCTGCATTTGACTAAAGATACTTTACATCGGTGAACTTTATCACCCCTTAGGATTTCATTTTGAACAAGTAGTAATTAGGATCCTCCTTAGCGAACCTATATTATTTGCATCCCACATATGTGTTTCAAAATGATAACATGTTCTCGTAAGATATGATTGAATGTCTTCATTCTCTTAAATGCTAAATTATTATCATGTTTTGCATGATGTTTGCATTTATTCCTTATGTGCATTTTACATGATTTTCTTGTAAATTTTGCACCCACACTATGTCATTTTGACACATATTGAATTAGGTATGCCTATCACTATGAACTCTTAGACGTCATATAGTCATACACTAGTGTAAAAATCTATAAGTTATAGTAGTCGCTAAATTGCCCTAATTCCTTGGACATCATTTCGCTTTCTTCCAAGTAATACACCCTTTTGTCATGGGGAGGTTAGATACAAACCTAGTAGAACTCGGAGTAGGTTTGACAACTTCAATATTGCATCCAAAATATTCAAGTAAGTTTAACTTGCGATCGCAATTGTTAAATGTCATATCTGAAACATCATATTCAAGTCTTTTAACAACATATGTTAAAACGCTCATCAAAATGCTAAAGGCTAACATCAACCTTTGGGTGACAAAGGACTCACAAGTTACTACTTAAGTGATTAGTAGTTCCTTTCATCCTCGTGTGAATATACACTTCTTAAGACCAAGTATATTCATTTCCGGTAGTTCCTCTTATCCCCATAGGTTTGTCATCGTGTTTTGTCGTCAAGCTCACTATTGTTCCCGTTACACAATTAGAATTAACTACAAAGTTAAGCTAATCATGTTCCATGACTGAGTAATGTATTGATTAACAAAGTAAAATAAGTAAAACGTAAAAGATAAACACAAGAGTTTTTCAACGTTTAAATTCTTATTAAAAGTTAATCAAAAGAATCTATACCCAAGTGTTCGCGGAAAAAACACTTGAGATTGAAACAAAAAAGTATGGTATGGTCTCCTCACTAAACTTAAGCTATGCTTAAGTGGCAACTATGAATGAAACACTGAGCTATCTCAGGGACTAGGTTGCTCTTTGGGGGAGAAAAGTGGTTTTGTGAATGTCTAAGCATTAATTGCACAAAACTTGTCCACTTTTCTCCCTTATGATCCCAATTATAAACAAATATAAAAGAGCACTCGTGATTAAAAAGACAAAAAGAATGACCTAACTAATCAGGACAAAATACTGATGTATTTTGTCCCTATTACAAGAACCTATTTTGGGCATAAGAAAAATATGTTTTCTGATCAACAGTGATGACACTGTTCTTGTTCTAAAGCCTTTCAGGGAAAGTTTGACTTTGGCCTGATAAGGACTTCTCCTTATCTTTTCAAACTCTTCCCGCCTTGTCCCGCCTTTCTTTCAGATTTCAGGTTCTTCAGTCTTGGTCTTCAGTCTTCAACTTCATTCTTTATAGTTGTTGAGGAAACTGGGGTTCAGTGAGTTATTGTCATCACTCACTGATGCGCGTGATGTGTCGTTGCGGTTTAGCAGTTTTAATGCCTACTCAAGTTTTAAATTTATATTTAGCCGACTTATCAATAACACACACACTTAACGAGCAGTGTACCCGGTCAGTATGAAGATAATGGTAAGTAGAGTGTCGATCACTAAGAGTGGAACGTATTATCTCGTTATTCTAATCAGTATTTTAATATCCTAACGCAAGGGGGTTTCAGCCTGAGAGACTGGCACGGTTTGTTTGCAATTAAATAATAAAATAAACCAATAGGCACGAATCAGCAAGTAGCACACACGTACACAGATAAATACTTGAGACAATAAGAGGGCTGTCCTTATGATTAAGTAGATTGTCACTTGTTTTATTGATAGCTTTATATGAAGTGTATGTAGTTAACCCTTTCTCGTTGGTCCTAATCTTATCGGCGAGTAAACCCTTAATGATTACTTATGTCTAAAAGTTATTCCTAAGTGATCAATTTAGAAATAACCGTGGGAGCCACATTATGTCCCGCAGTCAAATGCCCGCAAGCCACTAATAAACACAGAGGTTATCAATGCACTAATAAGTAGTAACCAAAGACATCAACATATAAACTTTAATTGATGGGAAAGCAAGTATTAAAGGGAGTGCAATCTTTCGTTGTCACATTACACAAGCCACCAATCCTGATGAATTAAAGTTTGCTAACACAATAAAACAAAACTACTTAATGAATTAAACACATGCAGCACCTTCTTACAGCTCTTGTATCTTTGATTTGGGTGTGTCTTGTGCTGCCTCCTTGACTGAATTCGTCCTTTGTTTCTCCTGTTCGAACTTCGGTTTTAGGTTTTCCGGAACTTCTAATTCGTCTGGTCTACGGGGTATTTATAGTTTCTGTCTGAGGGAAGATGCGGCGCATCTACTAAGTAGATGCGGCGCATGTACTTAACTTCGCGTGGGGTCCAAGATTATAATATTCAGGAATATTCGTACACCGCCAGAAGATGCGGCGTAACTCCATGATTAGATGCGGCGCATGTCCTCTTGTATCTTGGATCGTATCTGGTGACATCTTGATAGAGATGCGGCGCATGTCGAGAGTGAGATGCGGCACATCTGGAGCAGAATTGACTTGATCTTGTCCATGTCAGTAGACCTTCAACTTTATGCACGTTTTGCTCCATAATTAGTCCAAAATCGCTAAGTTTCACCAAATGCTTGTTTTTACCTGAGAATTACAAAAGTAAACGATTAAGTATCAATCCTCATACATAATATAGTAAAACAAGTCAAATTAATAGGATAAATGATAGTAATAAAATGTACTTATTTGAGTTCATCAAATATCCCCCCACTTGAACTTTACTTGTCCCCAAGTTAACCTTAGAATTTCTTTTATGAAAATGTATCCTAAAAGATGTTAGGATTTATTTTTATATTTAAGCATGTATTCGTTCATTTCATAATCACACAACTAAACACTTAACGATTCAGAAGTAAAATAAAATAAGTCGATAAAAGCAAATCTAATCGTTTAACTGTCCAGTCGCGACGAATATTCTATCATAAGCTTGGCAAGTATACACATCTCCACCACTAAAGCTAAGGAATAACAAGTCTAAAGCGGTAAAAAGGGTTTTTAGGCTTAAGGGTTAATTATTCTTAATCACTATCGATCTCAAATTCCAGAAAAGGCGACAAAATCACAAATACATGATCGAATCCACGAACACGATACTTGCAATTGCTCAAATCCTTAACTCGAATAGGCTAAAGATAGGTCCAAACTTCACCAATAATAATATATCAAAAAGGGCGACAAAATCATAAATACATAGCCGAATCCACGACTACGATACTTAAGATTGCTCAAATCCCTAATCTCAATAAATCAAAGGTTTGGTTGGATAAAGAATAGTAAAGGGTATGGATAACATTTGGGATATAAATTGGTGCAAAAATAAAAATAAACAAAACAAATAAATTAAAATCCTAAGTGTGGTTAATCACTATCCCAACCATCCCATGAATAAGACTCATATCATCGAATAACTCACGCTTTAACACTTGAAACACACGCTTTAGGTAGACACGAATTATACTCAACAAGATCTTAATCAAAGAATAAACCTTAATTGGCGTTCCCATAACTGCCAATTCCCATTCAATCCATAGATATAGTACAACAAATAGTGGTGATATCGACCACTTACATAACTTTACATAAGTTGGTTAAAACTAACTTCCAACTTTTCTTTCTTTCTTTTTCTTTTCTCATTTTTTCGAATTTTTTTTTTTTTTTTTTTTTTTTTTTTTTTTTTTTTTTTTTTTTTTTGACATCAACATATATGTGTAAAATTTCACCACATCACTATAACTTTCTTTCCGGATAATTTTTTCATACTTTTCATGACTTCAGAAATAATGGTAATAGTGAAAGTAGTAAACACACGAAAAATAAACTCCAAAATATACAATATTTACTTTCACTCCAATTGCATTGTGCAATTTCCCGACCTAACCATAGATAATGAATTACGCACGCGAACACAGGTAATGTAAGGAAACACACTTTGCCTATATCAATCAACCAACCACGGATTCTAATCTACAGGGTAGGCTAAGGTGTAAGGGTGTAACGAAACATTTTAAACATAGGTGTAAGAAACGAAAGGAATGGCTCTGAGGGTTTTTCTAGGGGTATCTTACTCTAAAAATGAGAGTAACAAAAGGGTTTTATACGGGGGTTAACTAACCAGTGTAGTTAGTTAATAACACATAACATATAATAGGCTATTTGGGTGTAATCCTAGAAATTTACCAAGTTAGACAAGTCACTCCAATTATATAAATAATACTTATTATGGTGGTCTCGAATAGTATACAAGCCAAGTTCTAAAGTTTACAAGTCACCGGCACACTCATAGATTTGTGAATTTTGAAAAATCACAATTTTTTAAAATAACGTCATGTGTGCAGTTATGCAACTTAGATCTTAAACAAAAACATGCTAAAAAAATTTTAAGTTTGATATATTAAGCACATTTTAAGCATAATTTTTGAAAAAGTTTAGGACAAGTAATTGTTAAGTGTTCTAATTCTCCAATCCCCCCACTTAAGTTAAACAACGTCCTCGTTGTTTGTATAAAAGGTTAAAAAAAACTGGAAAATAAAAGAATTAGAACAGAAAAACTCCCCTGAGATTTGCTCGGTATGATCCTCCGTTTGTATAAGAGCAAAAATCAACTTCTTGTGGATTAGAACGTTAAAGCTTCATACTTGATGTATCCACAGGAAATCCAGGAAACTATAATACCACCAATACTTTAAAACACACCTAAGATAAGAAAGGTTCAAGCTTTGCATAATACATTAGTAGTTAGGAAAAATAAAACTTAAAAATTAAAACTGAAAATCATCAGGTCAGTCGATGCGCCGTATCTTATGGAAGAAGATACGCCGTATCGAGCCTGGAATAAATACGGATCAGAATAAAGATGCGCCGCATCCTTAACCAGGGATGCGCCGCATTAAAAATAAACTGATAAATAGTTTTAAAGTCGAAAATAAAAATGCAGAAAAATAAAATAAGATATGACCATTGCAGGAGATGCGTCGCATCTCAGAATTGAGATGCGCCGTATCCTCGTGCGGCCTGGACTGACTCGACACAGAAAACAGAATAAAAGATAATTCTCCGGGTTGTCTCCCGGTAAGCACTTGTCTTTATTCCAGAGTCTTCAAGTTAGACTCACGTTCAGCTCAGCAATAAGCCCTTGTCACGGTCCATCCTTCGTCCTTCATCCGAAAGATTTTTTCCGTATATCTCTGCGACGTTTTCTTCCGTTCGACTTAATCTAGTATAACTCTTTGTCTTCACCGCAGTATATTCTTCATCAGGACCCAAAGAGTATTTGATGATTTTAAATTTTTCAGAAATAATCATGGGCGGCTCATTGTAAGGAATCCCAAGTAGTTGACACTTTCTTTTGGTGAACTCTTCCTCGTTTTTATCAACAAACTTAAAATAGGGATCCTTAATCAAATAATCATCTAGTTCTTCAATCAACGATTCATTATTATTATCATCTTGAATCGCCTCCCATTCTCTTTCCAAATCATATTGTAACCGTCGACTAAGCTTTGTGAAATCATCAAACTGTTTATGCACCCATTCCAGAAAGTAGTATCCGATGTTCCCTTAAGTCCTTTCAAGCGTTCAATTCTGCCCTTTTCTTGTAAAGCCTCCGCCTTTTGTGGGCAGTCTTCAACATTATCGTACCACTCATAATCTTCAAAGGTTACATCGTTTCCAACCCGTCTCATCCCAATTATACTTCCCCCATTACAGGTTCCGTCACTTTTATAATCACAGGTCGGCCAAACACTACTCCCGTTCTTGAAAACGAAGGGTGTACAGGTGTGATTAATGTGCGCAAATTCCCATGGTTTATCCCAAACCCATGGTACTTGATCATTCCATTCATAATACCAGGTGTTTTTGAAATCGTCATAAGTCTTAAATCCTGGTAGTTCTCCAGTAAGCACATCATCGTCGACTTGAAGAAGGTAGTTAAATTCCTTGAACTGCTTGCACAAGGGTGTCTCATAATCGAACACATCAATGTCAATTCTGAAAAGTTCTTCAATGCCCTCATTGATTGTTGAATCATGAAGTGACGACCCATAATCGCTTTCTACTTCTTCATCTTCTCCTCTCATCCAATATACCCATAATGCATCCTTAGTAGCACGATCCATGCACTTATGGTTATTAAACTTACTAGCCAACCATTCTGAAAAATCAACATCCTGAGGATCGTGGTTAACGTCAAAGCAAACCTTTCCAATCATATTCTTTTTTATCTCCATGAACTCGTTAAATTGCTTCTTAAAACTCCGAGTCAACCATGAAGTCATAATCTCCTTGACTTCATTTGCAGGGGCAAATTCCGGACTACCATATTTGAGTTCTAGCCAATCATTGAGGGAGAGGTCTATCAATCTTACCAATTTCCCATGAAATAGTAACTCCGCCAAAGCATAATTCATGTCATTATCTTGATAGTTCTCATTCAATCCCCAGTACTGTTCGGAATAAGGTATGTAAGAGATTTGGGCATTGCCTCCACCACAGCTGTTGTTGCTTGAGTCCATGTACGCAAGATAGAATTTCCCATCATCTTCTTCGATAGTAGTCCAGTTCAATCCTTCGGCTTCAATGATAGGCCATAAGAGCGACAATTCTTCTCCAGTGTACCTCACAAATACATCATAAGAGAATTCCTCTTTGTCAATGTTGCATAAACGCATGAATTCCTTAAAAGCAGCTTCAAGAGGAGTCTCCCAAGAGAATAAATCTGCATCGATCATGAGTACATTGAATGAATCCGAAAACAAGCATTCCTTAGCAAGATATCCGTTAACTGACATGTCTTCCATAGCAAAATCTGTCATCCAAGGTAAAATCATCAGTAGGATTTGTTCGCTAGAAGAGAAATTAATGAATATAGAAACGGATATAAGAATAAAAATAGCTGATATCTGCAGACGATGCGCCGTATCCAAAAAGTTGGATACGCCGTATCTTAATACGTTAAAATTTAATCAGACTTTATTCAGAAAATAGATACGCCGCTTTAGAATTTATGAATGCGCCGTATCGAATTAATTAATCAAAAATCAGCTTATCTAATTAAAATTAAATGCGTCGTATTAACGAAAGTTAATGCGCCGTATTTTCGTTACGTTTAAAAATAAATATCGATTTTTGATTCAGAAAGATGCGCCGTATCGACAGAGATCGATACGCCGTATCTGTTTAATAATTCGCAAACTGTTTTTAATTAAAATAATAGATACGCCGTATCTGCTAAAGCAGATGCGTCGTATGGCGTTAACGTTTAGAAAAAAAAATTTTCTTATTAAAAACAGATACGCCGTATCTTGGGGAAAAGATGCGTCGTATCGAATTAATTAAACGCGTTGTATATAAAAAAAAAATTAAACGCAATACGCCGTATCTGAGAGATCAGATGCGCCGTATCGTTTGATTTAGCACAGTACAACGATAGCAGAACAGAAAAATACGAAAAATAAAAACAAAAATTAAAACACACGAAAATAAAAACAAATAAAGCAAACAAATAACACAAAACAAATAACACACAGTACAACAAATATGCAAAATAATACAATGATGCAATTAATCTAATAAAAAGAAAAAACTAATTAAAATACTAATCAAATTAACAGATAATAACAATTCACTCCCCGGCAGCGGTGCCAAAAACTTGATGCGCGTGATGTGTCGTTGCGGTTTAGCAGTTTTAATGCCTACTCAAGTTTTAAATTTATATTTAGCCGACTTATCAATAACACACACACTTAACGAGCAGTGTACCCGGTCAGTATGAAGATAATGGTAAGTAGAGTGTCGATCACTAAGAGTGGAACGTATTATCTCGTTATTCTAATCAGTATTTTAATATCCTAACGCAAGGGGGTTTCAGCCTGAGAGACTGGCACGGTTTGTTTGCAATTAAATAATAAAATAAACCAATAGGCACGAATCAGCAAGTAGCACACACGTACACAGATAAATACTTGAGACAATAAGAGGGCTGTCCTTATGATTAAGTAGATTGTCACTTGTTTTATTGATAGCTTTATATGAAGTGTATGTAGTTAACCCTTTCTCGTTGGTCCTAATCTTATCGGCGAGTAAACCCTTAATGATTACTTATGTCTAAAAGTTATTCCTAAGTGATCAATTTAGAAATAACCGTGGGAGCCACATTATGTCCCGCAGTCAAATGCCCGCAAGCCACTAATAAACACAGAGGTTATCAATGCACTAATAAGTAGTAACCAAAGACATCAACATATAAACTTTAATTGATGGGAAAGCAAGTATTAAAGGGAGTGCAATCTTTCGTTGTCACATTACACAAGCCACCAATCCTGATGAATTAAAGTTTGCTAACACAATAAAACAAAACTACTTAATGAATTAAACACATGCAGCACCTTCTTACAGCTCTTGTATCTTTGATTTGGGTGTGTCTTGTGCTGCCTCCTTGACTGAATTCGTCCTTTGTTTCTCCTGTTCGAACTTCGGTTTTAGGTTTTCCGGAACTTCTAATTCGTCTGGTCTACGGGGTATTTATAGTTTCTGTCTGAGGGAAGATGCGGCGCATCTACTAAGTAGATGCGGCGCATGTACTTAACTTCGCGTGGGTCCAAGATTATAATATTCAGGAATATTCGTACACCGCCAGAAGATGCGGCGTAACTCCATGATTAGATGCGGCGCATGTCCTCTTGTATCTTGGATCGTATCTGGTGACATCTTGATAGAGATGCGGCGCATGTCGAGAGTGAGATGCGGCGCATCTGGAGCAGAATTGACTTGATCTTGTCCATGTCAGTAGACCTTCAACTTTATGCACGTTTTGCTCCATAATTAGTCCAAAATCGCTAAGTTTCACCAAATGCTTGTTTTTACCTGAGAATTACAAAAGTAAACGATTAAGTATCAATCCTCATACATAATATAGTAAAACAAGTCAAATTAATAGGATAAATGATAGTAATAAAATGTACTTATTTGAGTTCATCACTCACTGAACCCATTATCTTCTTCTTTGGCTTAAGTGACACTCAAGGAGTTCCGCCTCACTGAATGGTGAATCATTCTTTTTAGATTCGTCCTAAGCATCCTGAAGATAACTCACTGAGTGACTGTTCACTCAGTGACCTGAGAGTGTTTAAGGTTGTTCGACACTTAGGATAATTTGTATTCAAATCCTTGTTTCAGGACGCTTGAGTACTGAATGGACCCAACAATCTCCCCCTATTTGGATATAAATTAACCTAAGTGTTTTGATCAGTGTAAGTGAGCAAATGGGCTTCTTCTTATACTGAATATACTAGAAAGTTATTTAAGAACAATGATATAACAAAACGTGGGCCATCATTTTATTCATTTCATTACATCAGTCCTATCATCTAAACATAATACTCAAGGATATGTACTCAGGCTTCCATAATTCTCATGAGTTCCAACTTAGCCTTCTTAGACACCAACTTCTCCTTGTCGGGTCTTTCATTCATCATCTTCTCCATCAACCTTATAAAATCTTCATTTTCAGGGCTCTTCACGTGAAGTGCCATCAGCTTGTATGCCAGAAGAGTTATAGTTTCCACCAGATGAATATCGCTGATTCTTTGAAAAGCCTGTTGGCTAAACTCATCGACGAAGAAGATACCAAATTCAGGAAGCTTGATTACTTTGTTGGGAACAAACTTGACCCCTTCAGGAGGAATCCTGTTGTAGTGAAGAGCAGCTATAAATTGTTCAGGTTCTTGGCCTACAACTTTTCTCTTCTTCCCAGTCTTCTGAGTTGGTTCAGGGATTGTAAGTCCCTGAGAAGCAAGTGCTTTCCCATGATCGATTCCCAAGCTCTTGGCCACCCTTTCCAGTTCCTCATATTTGTTGCTCAGGGCAGCCAGAAGATCAGGAACACACGTGTTCTGCTTCTTCCTCAGGATGGGCCCCATCATGTCCCATTCCTTGATCCCATATTCTGAGAACTTGAAAGGTTTGTTCTTCTCAGACTTTATTGGCCCTCTGTGAACTGTGATGGCTATGGGATCAGTGTTGGCATGAATGGTCATGTCAGTAATGGGACCTTCACCTTTTGTCTTTGTCATGTACCAGACATACTTCTCATAATTCTTCCTCTTCCTTTCAGTATTAAGCTTGACCTTAAGATTGTGTTCTTTGATTCGGTCAGCCTGAAGTTTGAGGAATTGTTCCCCCTTGATAACCTGTTCAGTTTCCCTGATGACTTCCTTCGCCTCTTCAGCAATCACTGGCCTACTGAGGCTTTCAGTCATGAGCCTTTCCTCTTCATCTAAAATAGCGGCCACTTCTTCTTTGGTGCCCTTGAATTTTCTCCCATCATCTAAGATGATTTCCAAGAGTGCATCTAGGTCAGGACGCACGATTCTTGGTGCCTTTACCAATTTTGGAGGAGAATCATCAGTCTCCATGATTCCCTTCCCTTTGTCAGTGGTAGGGGGTGTACTGAAGGAGGCTTCAGGGAACTTTGTTTTTGTTGCTGCTTTGGTTGGAATAGGAGTGGCAGTAACAACAACAAGAGCTGAAGAAGTTGAGGTTCCTGGCATGAAGCTTTGGAGTGGAACAACTTCAGTGATGTTGGTAGCTTCAGTCTGAAGAACTGTCAGTATGGTGGAGACCATATTCTTGATATCAGTGGTCTCGTTCTTCAGGGTGGATATGTCAGTGGCCATGGTGACTTGAGCATTGGAGAGTTCAGTGACCTTGGTGGTGTAATGACTGACCAGCTCATTATGTTTAGTGGAGAGCTGGTCAAAGGCTGATGAAATTTCCTTCAGACATCCCTGGGTATCAGACACTGACTTCTGAATGGCGTCTTGCTGAGACCTGAGAGGTGCAAGATCCACCTCTTTGAGGAGCTTGATAAGCTCAGTAATGTTGCAGGAGGTGGTCTTCTGAGTATCCATGAACTCAGTCAGCTTGGTAAGGAAGGTTGGGTCATCTTTGAACTCTTCTTGTATTGCACTGAGAGTCTGCAGCACATTGTGGAATTGTGTGTCTTGTTCAAAGCCCATTTGCTCAACAGAGGTCCTCAGGTCACTGATATGTTTATATGTTGAAGCAGTGACCTGATGTGAGCGCCTTCAACAGCAGCCCTGAAGTCAGCGTATGAGGCTGCTGCGCCAGTGTGCTGATCCCATTGTTCTTTTGTAATCTCAGTGAAGAGGGCAGTGTTGGATTTTCTGAGGAACTTTTCCAGCTGTCTTTCGGTAAGAGGAAGAACGTTGTCTGATGATGATGTGGAGTCTGAAGAGTTGCCTGATGATGATGATGATGATGATGATGTTGGGTTGTGATGGGGTTCTTGTTCCTAAGGAGGAGGAGATGATGTTGGCTGTTCAGTGTGCTGAGGAGAGTTGTAAGCCTTAGTCTCCATATCATCCCTAGCAGCAAAGACTTCGTCATCTCCAAAATCAACCATCTCCTCTTCTGACTCTTCATTTATCAGCATCTGGAGATCAGCAAGAGTTGGAACCAGGTGTGTATCCGGCTCCTCCTCAAAAGAGGGCTCGTCTTCATTATGGACAGGTCCTGACCCCTCTATTCTGGCAGACTGGGTTTTATCTGCCTGGTCCTTAGGGCCAGTTCTCGAGAGACTCGAATCGCCATTGGGGGTTTAGGTTCCATATCAGCGGGTGGTTGCAAGCCCCCTAAATCTTTGTCCCCTGAGGTGCCTTTAGGGACTGGTGGATTTTCTCCAGTACCATCACTAGGCAATGAGGTGTTGAGGTCCCCCTTTCCATCAGGGTTGTACTGCCCTGACGAAGATATAGGGACTGTTACTCCCTGAGACCCTGATTGTGATTGATCAGAGCTGTAAACAGGATGTTGAATGGTGAGGTCCCCCTTTCCACCAAGGTTGTGCTGCCTTGATGAAGATTTAGGGACCAGTCCTTCTTGAGACTCTGACTGTGATTTGTCAAAGCCGTAAACGGGATGTGAGAGGGTGTGGGTCCCCTTCTCAGCAGAGTAATGCTGCTCTACTGAGGATATAGGACCCTGTTCTCCCTCAAGCAAAGGTGGTGATTGACGAATGCTTTCATCGGGATGTGAGGGTTGGATGGTTCCTGACTCCACAGACTTGTATATGCCAACAGAGCCTTTAGGAGCAGGTTTGCCCGAGGACACTGAGGGTGATTTCTCAGTGCCCTCCGTTGGTGGTTGTTCTTTGGCCAATTGGGTCTCAACTGTGGGTGTCTCAGTGTTCTTGGCCATTTTTTTGCCTTCTTTTCTCAGGCTTTGAGGCAGAGGTCTCAGTGTCGAGTGGTTTGGGTTGAACCACCTTCCTGGACTCCCCCTTCTTTTTCTTCTTCTCCTTCTTGGAAGGAGAAGGCACTGGTGATATTGCGTCTACTGCCCTGAATGACCATCAGCATGTATGTGGTCAGGGCAACGGGTGTAACCTCAGGGAGGTCTCTCTAGTAGTTTACCTTGTGTAAGACATCAGGGTCAGATCCCTGGACATTGGGTCTAATATACTCGGAGCCTAATAGGTCTTGAAGCACACAGGAAATAAACCTAGGGTGTTACACCCCCAAAAATGGGTCGCAGCGGAAAATGATGTCGTTGGGGTGCTACTAAATTGGTATTACAACACAAGTACAAAGAACGGTTTTTACCTCAATTATTAAGAATAAACTTCATAAACAAAAAGTGTTAGTTTTACATCTTTCAATGAAATGCGGAAATATAGGCCCATAAAAGAACTAAGGTGGTCCCAAATATATATCAGAGTCGTCTATGACCATGCCATACCAACAGCCGCCAAAGGTAAGCTAATACTTTAAGAACCTGAAAATACATGCTAAAAAGTGTCAATACGAGGTTGGTGAGTTCATAGATTTAAGTAAACAACAAGTTATGTATGGACCACAAGATTTCAATGACCAATGTATTCCAAATATAGAAAGAGTTAATGTTGTATTAAGCTCATGACACCGAAGCCTTAAGATTTCTGGTTTAAGCATCCGTTTGACATACCAGTCAAGTTGGGAAACCACCCGGACACCCAAAGTTTCTGGTAGATGTCCACCTAGGACAACCACGTTTTCGTTTTAAAATCTATTTTCTATATCTTTAACTAAATCTTGTAAAAATAACTTGTTTTTCTAAAAGTCGGAAATTTGG
Organism: Artemisia tridentata subsp. tridentata; assembly: GCA_021014915.2. NCBI lineage: Eukaryota > Viridiplantae > Streptophyta > Magnoliopsida > Asterales > Asteraceae > Artemisia > Artemisia tridentata. The sequence goes on from CP139504.1 coordinate 59,455,286, forward strand.
GCAGCGCTTCCGCGCATATTTTTAAATAATCCATTTTTCTATACTAAATCCCTTCCAATCAACTCCAAATCTATCATAAACTCTTCCACCAATTTCTCCAACCAATATATAGTTCAAAATACTCATAACAACATAAATAATGTAGATCTAGGATATATGACTAAAATATAGTAAAACAATTATAGATTTATATTAACATATATATAACAATATATTCTATAAGTCAAAGTAAAAATGTTCCAAGGCTTGTAAATACTCATTTTTTCTCATCCAACAATTTTTGTTAAACACGTATTTACTTGTTTTCTTAGTAAAAAGTCACAAACATGATCATAGGTGATATATGTAGTTTAATGAGTTTAAATGAATATTTAAACTTAATGAATGCATAAACATGTATAATAAATACATAACATACATAATGGAAGGTATAAAAATTATTTTATACTTACTTGATAATGAAGGGTTTTTGGAAAGATTTAGAACAATATATCCCCAACGGTTCCTCCAAATCGATATGTAGATAATATAAAGCTTGTAAATATTCGAAATATACTCGAAACTATCAAAATCGAATATCTTTCCATCGTTTTTCTTCTTGGCCGAAAGTTTCACAAGGATGGGAGATTTTTGTGTGTCTTTATTTTATGCAAATGAGGTTGCTAGTGAATTGTTTATATAATGGAAATAATCAGATTTCTTTTTATTAAATAATAGGTTAGTAAAATGCATTAAATGAAAATTTTGTCAAAGTAGCCAAAGGGGGATGGGGTGATTCAGCCAAGGGGTATGGGGGTGGTTAATTTTTGTAAGTGTATGTAAGATTTTGGTGTAAAAGTCTTTGATATTTTGTATATATATAGTGTAGAATATTATTTTGGGTATTAAGTTAACTAGAAATAAATTATTCTGGAACAAAATAGAGTGCAATAAAGTTGTAAAAATTATGAAAATGTATTTTGTGTAAGTATCGAGTGTTTAAAATAAGTATTGTTTCGTAATTAATTAAATTATCGTAATTATATATATTTAAAAATATATATAATAAATGAATTTAAAATACAAAGTAAAATAACACTTGAATTTTTGTAACATTGTAATGAGTGTAAAAATATGTTTGAACCATTGTTGGGGAGTATCGAGAATATTGTTCATGCACAAAAATCGTGTAAAAGCGTTCATTAATTTAATAAATATAAATAAATAAAAATGTAAACACAAGTGAGACCAAAAATGAAAATGATACTGTCAATGTTTTAGCAATGTGTAGACTAACTCTAGTCCATATGTTGCGCACAAAATGTTATTTCTCGGTTACGCGATTTAACTTATAAAGTTATACGTAAATAATACTCGAAAAAATTAATTTACGCAAAATAGTGAATAGTAAAAACTACGAGGATGAATAGTAAATTTTTTGGAGATGAATAGTAAAAGTTTGAATTTAAATAATGATCTAAAAATACGATTTATCACATAGGGTAAGACATGTGTCTTTGCCTGGACTTCCCTGATAGCTTGACTATGAGGTCTTTGAAGATTATTTCTCCAATATCTATTTTTCTACCCTCCAGGAGGCTGAACACTATCATTTGTTGAGCAGTGTTCAATTGCTCCGTGGAGGACTTGTTTCCACCAATGACCTGAATGACAAATTTCATCAGTATCCTCCAGACTGCAAGAAACCAGGTTTTGATATTGGGGGCTTTGGCCAAAAGAGTCCCTGGGGCCACATTAGGGTGTTTGTCATCATGTGGCCCAAGTAAAAGCAATTATGCTTTTACTTCACTCTCAGTGGGTTGAGGGGCAAACTTCTCAGTGTAATCAAGGCCTGTGGCTTTGATAAAGGTCTGGTAATCAAGGGAGAGGGTTTTCCTCCCATTGTTCACTGAGAAGGTGATGATAGAGTCCTTAGTAACATCAGGGTTGGTGACCACTGCTGTGCACCAGAACTCCCTTAGGTAGTCATGGTAGATGACTGGGGGTGTCTTGGTGAATGCCGTAGAGAGGAAGCAATTTTGCAAGTATTTCACCATATCCTTATAGGCCGGAAAATTTTTCGGGTAGGCAAAATTCCCTACGACATTGTTTTTGGTCAAATCCACGCCCTCTAGTTGGAATTCCACATTAGGGGCGCAGGTAATAGCTTTAAAAGCAGCCACTGTAAGAGATGATCTTGGTTTTACAAGAAAAAGGTCTGGGTTTAGAGGTCAAGAACACAAACACTAGTTTTTGAAAAAAAAATGAAAGAGTTTGATTATAATTTCAAAGCGTGTGTGTGTTAATGTTTATGTGGGTATTTATAGGGAAGTGGAGAGAATGTGGTTTTTGCACTAAGCGAATTTTTCTCAAAATTTTGAAAACTGTTTTGTATAAACGTTTAATATCCGCATTAAATGCCACCACTTCACTTTCCCGGGTTTCGCGCAACTGCCAAGGTGAACAGTTGTGCCGTCTGCAAAAGTGTATTTTTTGCAGAGTGACATCACCATATATAATATCAAAGGATATTATTTTTGAGGAGAGGCATTAAATGCCAAGTGGGATATGTGGTGATGAAGTAGGGGCCCAAGATGTGGATGCCAGAAGGCAAAAGAACATATATTCCTATATTAAATAGGTGTTCAGTTACCAACCTCGGACATTTACTAACTAAATACTTAGAGCATTAAGTATAGCATTGAATGTCATTTGTTTAGTCTTGAGGCCCCTGAATGACTTTTCATTCAGTGAGGGTGTTCAGGGAAGGTTATTCAGTGATCTTATTCACTGAGAGATTCATTGAGTCAGGGACCTGAGGTTATCAGAATTTACACTTAGTTGGATGGATTCAATCAGTGGACTGATTCTCAATATCCAACATTCCCAATTCAGCTTTCAGTCTTGTGAAAGTTGGTTCATCCAATGGTTTGGTGAATATATCAGCTAGCTGATATTCAGTGGGAATGAAGTGTAATTCAATGTCACCATTCATGACATGGTCCCTGATGAAATGATATCTGATATCAATGTGTTTGGTTCTCTGATGAAGAACAGGGTTGTTTGAGATAGCAATTGCATAGTCACTGAGTTGACTTTTCATCCATAGCACATTTGCACAACAACTGGCTGCTGCAACATATTCAGCTTCTGCTGAGGACATGGCAACTGATTGTTGCTTCTTAGTACTCCAACAGACTAATTTTCCACCAAGGAATTGGCAGGAGCCTGAGGTACTTTTTCTATCCATGTTGCAGCCAGCATAGTCAGAGTCTGAGTACCCTTTGAGATCAAAGCCTGAACATTTAGGATAGTACAATCCAAGACTTGGAGTACCTTTCAGGTACCTGAGGATCCTTTTCACAGCTGTGAGATGTGATTCTCTTGGGTCAGACTGATATCTGGCACACAAACAGACTGAGAATTGGATATCAGACCTTGATGCAAGTAGGTACATCAGTGACCCAATCATTCCTCTAAAAAGAGTTTGATTCACTGGTTTACCAGCAAGGTCAGGACCAAGGTTGTTTGGGGGAACCATGGGAGTTTTTACTGAGGCACAGTCACTGAGCTCATACTTTTCAGTAGGCTTCTAGTGTACTTCTCTTGACTGATAGAGGTTCCCTTATCAGTCTGCTTGATTTGTAGTCCAAGGAAGTAAGTGAGTTCTCCCATCATGCTCATTTCAAATTTCTTTGCCATTAGTTTTTCAAACGGTTTGCAAAGTTTATAACTTGTTGAGCCAAATATGATGTCATCCACATATACTTGAACAAGAATGACATTTCCATTTGTCCTATAGATAAACAATGTGTTGTCTATCTTGCCTCTGAAAAATTTGTTTTGGATGAGGAAGGCTAAGAGAGTTTCATACCAGGCCCTAGGAGCTTGTTTCAGTCCATAAAGGGCTTTGTCCAACTTGCAGACATAGTCAGGAAACTCACTGCTTTCAAATCCAGGAGGTTGTTGAACATAAACTTCTTCTTTCAGTGATCCATTGAGGAAGGCACTTTTTACATCCATTTGATATACTTTGAAGTTCATGTAGGTTGCAAAAGCAAGGAAGATCTTGATGGCTTCCATTCTTGCCACTGGTGCAAATGTCTCCTCATAGTCAATGCCTTCTTGTTGATTATACCCTTTGGCAACAAGTCTGGCCTTGTTTTTAATGACTATGCCATTTTTATCAGTTTTGTTTTTGAGCACCCATTTCATGCCAATGACTAAAACATCCTGAGGACATTTGACCAAGGTCATTACCTTATTTCTGTCAAATTGTTCCAGTTCATCATGCATAGCCTGAACCCAACTAGGATGTTTTAGTTTTTCTTTGACACTTTTAGGTTCAATACTAAAAATGAAGTCCACAAACAGGCATTCATTGGCTGAAGTTGCCTTCAGTTTTGCAGCCATGCTTCTAGTAAGCATACCTTCAGTAGGCTCTCCAATTATGTTGACAAGTTCTATATCTTTAGACCTAGTCCAACTGTCCTGAGGTGTTGGATATTGATTTGAACTTGTGAAGGCCTGATTGGGTGAAGGTGTAGGTTCTAGTGCAGACACTTGAGGATCTATAGGATCTTGAGTATCTGACTGACTTAGCTGATCACTGAGATTGATTGGTTCCTGAGCACTTTGTTCAGACTGATTGATTACATCAGTACATGTCTGTGCTTCAACAAACTCAGTGATGGTTAGATAAGGGAGGTTATGAGGGACTATGCAATAGGATATATCAGCATCTACTTGATATTGAGTGGAAGGATTATTGTCAGGATGATATTCATCAGGAGGATATCTTGATGAATCATCAATTCCTATCTCTTCCACTGAGGTATTTGAGAATCTGATTGCTTCAGCACTCTCATCAAAGGTGACATGGAATGCTTCATCTGTTTGTTGTTTCCTTGTATTGAACACCCTGAAGGCTTTAGAGACAAGAGAGTATCCTAGAAAGTATCCATCGTCAGCTTTGGCATCAAATTTCCCTAAGTGATCCTTGTGATTATGAATAAACACAGGGCACCCAAAGACATGAAAATAGCTGATGTCAGGGATTCTTCCCTTGAATAACTCATAAGGTGTTTTGCTATTTCTCTTGACAATGATGAGTTTGTTTTGAGTATAACAGGCAGTTTTGACTGCTTCAGTCCAAAAGTGTTTGGATAGGACTGATCCATTTAGCATTGTCCTAGCAGCCTCAATGAGTGTTCTATTCTTCCTTTCAGAAACACCATTTTGTTTAGGTGTGTAAGGAGAGGAGAAATTTTGAGAAATTCCCTTCTCATCACAGAAACACTCAAGTTCATGGTTTTTGAACTCAGTCCCATTGTCAGTCTTGATTTGTTTGACTTTTATGTCATTTTGGTTTTCAATGTTCCTGACAAAGGACATGATTGTTCCAGCTGCCTGACTCTTTTTGGTCAGGAAGTGAACCCAAGTGTATCTTGAGTATTTATCCACAATGACCAGAGTATACTTCTCATGGTTAATGGACCTAGGACTGATGGGCCCAAAGAGATCCATATGGAGAAGATGAAGGCAGCTTTTGATAGAGAAGTTTTGTTTGGTTTTAAAGGATGCTCTATGATGTTTACCTTTTTCACAGGCAGAGCAGGGTTTATCCTTTGAAAACACAAGTGATGGTAAGCCAAGGACCTTGTTTTGTTTGACAAGATTGTTTATGTTTTTGAAGTTCAGATGGGAGAGTCTCTTATGCCAAAGCCAGTTTAGAATTTTAGTGGCTTTAGCAAAGAGACAAGTTTCATTCTGAGTTAGAGTAGACATATCTAACACATAAACATCTTATCTTCTTGGTACAATATGAACTACTTCCTTATTTGCATTGAAGATGGTACCTTGCATATTATCAAATTGAACTATGTATTTTGCATCACATAGTTGACTGACACTGATAAGATTGTACTTTAGACCATTGACATAAGTTATCCTAGTAAAAACTATTCCACTACAGTTTACTGAACCATAACCTTCAGTGAGACATGATGAATTATCAGCAAACACCACCTGAGGTCCTGGTTCCTGTATGTATTTGTGCAGATATTCTTTCACACCAGTCATGCTCCTTGAACATCCACTATCTAGATGCCAAACTGGCTCCCTGGCATGTCTCTGCACAAATAGTAAATTGTATCAGTTTTCTCTAAGACCCCTCTTCTTGGAGGGCTTGGCTTTAATTGCCCTTTTAAAAGTTACAATTGATGCATGGTCAGTGGTGATATGGACTGAGCTTCCACATATTTTGTATTTGATTGTAGAAGTGGACTCAGTAGACTGAGAGGATGACTTGGTGATTCCTCTTCTGGCCTGAATGACCTTTTCATGTCCTAAAGTGTCATGAGTAGGATCTCCACATATGTCACAACTAGGATCCATTAGACAGTCATCAGGAAGGTGGTCATTGAAGCCACAATGTGGGCAAGGTGAAAAAGGCTTAGCCTTTTGTCTCTGCTTCTGCTTAGAATCAGAGGGATACTTAAAAGCCTGTGCTTTAAAGTTTGTAACATTTGATGTAGCTGTGTATGACTGGTGATCAGAAGTCCTGTGATCTTCCTTTTTGCATATCATGCAAAAGAGGATTCTATAACAATCATCAGTGGAATTATTTGTATAGTGACATAGCTCACATCTTTGCTGAGGTTTTGAAGGTTTTGGTTTGGAGGTGCTTGAGGAAGCTGATTTGAGTTCCTTAATCTTAGATTGAGGAGGTTTTTCAGAAGATTCATTCTTCTCACTCAGCTTCCTGATAAGCTCAGCCAACTGATCATATTTTGAATCAGGGCTTTCAGTTTTTACCTCAGTAGGAACTAAAGTTGTTGAGTCATCAGTAGGAACTGAGACTTCAGGTGTGGGCCTCTTCAGGATGGTTTTACCCATTCCTGACTTCTCCTTTGGAGAATGTTGAGTGTAGACTAAGGGTGTAAGGTCTGAGCATGGTGCAGCTCCCTGAAGGACTTTCAGAGGTGGGAGTGGTGCATGTGATTCTGATTCAGACTCATTGACAGACTCAGTGTTACTGAGTTTATCAGTGAGTCCAAGCATATCTTTTATAGCCTGACTTTCAGGTTGCAGAATTTTCCCAGTCTCAAAGTTAGGTAACTTACTGACTGGGTTGTTTCTTACAACCCAGTCACTAGACTTGGGTTCCATTTCCTGCTCAAAAGATATGCCAGCTGGTATAAAGGCCTTTTCACTATGACTGTCATTGAGGGATTCAGTGAGTTGGTCTTCTCCTATGACTTTCTTCTTAGAACTAGGAATAAGACTAACAGTTTCATAGACTTTAGGATTCTTTTTAGTCCAGCTTTCAATGACAGCCTTTTCTTTGTTAAGTTCATTTTGAAGAGCTTGATTTTGTTTCAAAATCTCAGTGTTTTGAATTTGAAGTGTAACAGCTTCTAGCTTGGCTTGTTTTAAGACAAGCAATTCATCTCTACACTTATTTAATTCTTGAACAAGATTATTATATTTTGAAAGCAAATTAAGCCTTTGCTCTTCAACAAACTTAAGATCAACATTAATGTAATTCATGTAAGATTGCCAATCAGAATCATCATCCATAGAAAGTAAAATATTTACCTTTTTCATGGTGATGTTGACCAACTCTCCATTTCTTGCATGGCTTTTTCCAATAGCCAGCTGATCATTATCTGAAAGTGCCATCAGTGCACTGACTCTAACTTCTTCATTATCTGAGGAGACGTCTTCTTCATCTCAGTCATAGGCTTCAGCTACAAGAACCTTGTTCTTTGTTTAAACATGTTTAGAAGTTTGAGCGAGCAGCTTGAGACATTGAGGGATTGGCCTCAAGGAGAGCAAGTTTAGCTTTAGCTTTTCTATATTTAGCTTCAAAGTCTTTTTGACCATTTTGAACAGTTTTGTTTTGACAATGTTGAGTAGACTGAAGCATTTTTGGTTGAAACTTGCTAGTTCCTGAAGAAGAACTGTTACCAGAGAATTTATAAGAGGGTTCTGAGGTTGTTTTAGAAAAATAGTCTTTTGCAAAATGACATTTTTTTACCACATTTGAAACATTCAGAGGTTTCATTTGCTTTTACTTTAGAAAAGTTTGACTGATTTCTTTTAATAAACCGTTTTGAATTAGCAAGGAGTGCCCTTTCTAGAAATTCTAAGTGTAAATCAGTAAGGTACTCCTCACTTGTTCTCTCATCAGCCTCATCATCAGAATTCTCTTGGAAATCCTACACAACACCATTAGAATAAAAGGCAGTTGATATGGGTATGGTTGGCAGGGCCTTTTTGGTCTCAAGATCTTTCTTTGAGTCAGGGTATCTCCTAGAGATTAAGTTGTCCTCATAGACACACTTCCCATAGATCTCAGGGAGCTCAAGGGTCTAAATGTGGTTAGCATTCCTGAGGCCCTGAGGGAAGTTTAACCACTTCTCAGGGAGACTGTTGACAAAGCCAACATTGATTTCATGCTTAGACAAAACTACACCATCATTTGACAGTTCATTTATCAAGGTTTTGTATCTGGTATAGGTTTGAGAGAGACTTTCAGAGTCTTTGGCCCTGAAAGTGTTATACTCAAGTTTCAGGTCCATAATCCTGTTTTCTTTGGTATCTGAGAGACCTTCAAAGCTATGAACCAAGTCAAGCCAAGTTTGTTTGGCTGTTGTACAGTTAATGACTGATTCCATTGTATCGTCAGGAAGACAAGATATAATGATGCTTTTCAGGCGTTGGTCTTGGTTAACCACCCTTCTCTCATCAATGGTCCACTGAGCTTCAGGTTTAGGTAACCCTTCAGCAGTCTTAGGGACAAAGGGACCTTCATTGATACATGTGATGTAGTATGGTTCCATACCAGTCAAGTAGCAAAGCATACGCTTTTTCCACTTGCTAAATTTTCCAGCTTCTAGTCTGGGAGCAACAGCTGAATAGCTTCCTCCCTTTTTTGTCAACTAGCTATCAGCCATGGTAGGATCTTGGTTTTAAAAACCTTTTGAACACTCTTTAGTTTTTGAAAGATTTTACAAACCAGAGGCTCTGATACCACTTGTTGTTCCCGTTGCACAATTAGAATTAACTACAAAGTTAAGCTAATCATGTTCCATGACTGAGTAATGTATTGATTAACAAAGTAAAATAAGTAAAATGTAAAAGATAAACACAAGAGTTTTTCAACGTTTAAATTCTTATTAGAAGTTAATCAAAAAAATCTATACCCAAGTGTTTGCGGAAAAAACACTTGGGATTGAAACGACAAAGTATGGTATGGTCTCCTCACTAAACTTAAGCTATGCTTAAGTGGCAACTATGAATGAACCACTGAGCTATCTCAGGGACTAGGTTGCTCTTTCGGGGAGAAAAGTGGTTTTGTGAATGTCTAAGCATTAAATGCACAAAACTTGTCCACTTTTCTCCCTTATGATCCAATTATACACAAGTATAAAAGAGCACCCGTGACTAAAAAGACAAAAAGAATGACCTAACCAATCAGGACAAAATACTGATGTATTTTGTCCCTGTTACAAGAACCTATTTTGGGCATAAGACAAATATGCTTTCTGATCAACAGTGATGACACTATTCTTGTTCTAAAGCCTTACAGGGAAAGTTTGACTTTGGCCTGATAAGGACTTCTCCTTATCTTTTCAAACTCTTCCCGCCTTGTCCCGCCTTTCTTTCAGACTTCAGGTTCTTCAGTCTTGGTCTTCAGTCTTCAACTTCATTCTTTATAGTTGTTGAGGAGACTGGGGTTCAGTGAGTTATTGTCATCACTCACTGAACCCATTATCTTCTTCTTTGGCTTAAGTGACACTCAGGGAGTTCCGCCTCACTGAATGGTGAATCCTTCTTCTTAGATTTTTCCTAAGCATCCTGAAGATAACTCACTGAGTGACTGTTCACTCAGTGACCTGAGAGTGTTTAAGGTTGTTCGACACTAAGGATAATTTGTATTCAAATCCTTGTTTCAGGACGCTTGGGGTACTGAATGGACCCAACACTCACCTCATATATAATGAGGATTGAACTTTATCCATTGGTTTTAGGGTAGAAAACCAACGTATCATCCTATCTCGCCAAGAGTCCGTTGATACTCTCTTTCTTCCGAATAACGGGCAATATGCCTATACGAAGATTGATATTTTTGAGTCTCTTCTTTTTCGTTGTCAATCTTGATCACCTAACAATGTGCAGTGATCTCACAACAACATTGGATGTTCATCCCAAAAATCTCATCAATCACCCTAAAAATACCAAACCTCAATCAACTTTAAGCCATCCTTATGTTCCAAATTGAGTCTTACCCACGCATCTACCACCGTTTTGTCAGTTAAATACTTCATTCTTTTAGATCCTAAACCCTGCTGCGAATCAGCACCATAGGCCTTGCTTTACGCCTTTCAAAACCCCGTGAAACACTCGCGTGCGAAGCACATCAAAATCCGTAAATTAGCTAAACCTCTCAAACGCGAACCATTCAACTATCTACGTCTAGGTCTAGGAATGATGGAACACATTCCGTGAATTTCATAATTTATGTGTGTTCAAGAACATCTTTTGAATTTCGTCTTATGACTATCTAAATATTTCATTGAAAATATTAAAGTCATCCTTCTTATCCCTCTAATGACTATTTACGTATTTTCTTGTAAATATTAAAGTCATCTCTTCTCGTATAGTCTCGTTCATCTCGTAAAAAGAATTTATTAGGTATAAATTCTCTCCTCGTGTCAAAAAGTCTCACTAAATCAGCGAGATTTATTCGTAAAATCCTCTTAAATTCCAATGACAACTTAAATATTTCATCCGAAATATTTAAAGTTAATTTAATTTGTGAAATGCAATTAAATGTCATCTCTCGTTCTCGATCAACATTCATCGAATCACGTTGGATTCATTCATAAAAGAATTTATTTGGTATAAATTCCTTTAATTTAATGTCCAGAAAAATCTCAACATATGTGAAATTTCTTTTTCAAAAATCAAATTCTGGGACAAAACTGACCTCAGCAGGTCACGGTACCCTTAAATAGGGGATGGTACCGCTAAATTTAACGGTACCGTCAGACCGTTGTCTGCTGAGACAGTTTATTTTGTTTTCAATTCTCACTGTTTCAAAAGCTCTATCAAAACCCACTCGTTGTAGTCTTGAACCAGAACCGTCTCCTATCAGAATAGATTTTGCCTATCTTCTGATTCCTTAGCTTTTCCTCCTTTCACTTCCGCATGATACTAAACACACCATATGTTTGGTTACTTCCGTATCTATTATCTTCTCAACTTATCTAAAATTCTCAACCTTCATTCTACACTACCAATGCTTACGCATCCTACTCATCTTCCACACACTTCAAGCGAAGAACCGCTAGGATAAGTTGAGATAACCCTTCTTCATCAACATAGTTTCTTCTATCAAAGACAACCCTACTAGAACCTTATCACTAACTCCACAACCTTGAAGATTCTATCTTCTTAACGCTTAGCACATTTCCATGTAATCACATGCCTCATCATATGAATGTTCTATTAATATTCATAATGATTGAGAAGAGCTACGTGACTTCAAAGGTAAAGTTTATTGTATGCTATCCACCACTTGTCATGACTATACTAAGCTCATCGCTTCCGTCAACATTTGTTTTCCTCTTTATTCTTTTTATTCTTTTTCCAACACATCTTGTCCGGATGGTCATCGATTAAGGGGGAGCGAAAACACACTTATATAGTATTTCACCAAACACTCTCAAGAACACACAAATGTGGTTCTTATTCCCTAGAATTCTCTACTAAAACACTCACCTCCTAAGTACCCACTACTTAGCAAAACCTCAATCACAAAACCACAATCGGTTCTAGCTTCCTAACCTCTACTCTTTGTGACCACCTAGATATTTGTTCTATACAAACACCTTTAACCCTCACATTAATATCATTCATCATCACACTCAACCTTTACAACTAAACTTCACTCTTGACAGTGATATTTAGTTTAAGAACCTTCAACCCATCGATCATTACACTCAAACCTCACAACTATCCTTCACTCTTGATAGTGATAGTTAGTTCAATAACCTTCAATTCTCACAATCATTATACCCAATGTGTATAAACTACACAATCACACAAAATCCTTCATACAAAAACCATCATACACCAAATCATCTCTAACTCACAACTAGGATCATCCAAAACTAGAATTCTAGAACTTCGTTACCTCAACCCTGTTAGAGATATTCGCCCACAATCCTGTTAGGATCACATGCACATTTTCTTTTTCTCCTTTGAAATATATCATGCATCTCATTGTCAGTGCAAACGATATATTAATCTAAACCGTCTTTTCCCACCTTTTCTCAAAGGTCAAATCCAACACTTCCCATCTTATGGAATCATTTCCATTCGCATCTAGGTGCATATCGTTCTCATTTTCATTTTTTTGGTATATCTTCTATCGAGTCTACTTTATGGCATGACTTGTCATAATAGTAATCATTTAGAGTATGTCTTATCAACAAACTATCATTAACACCAATCATCTTAGGTAGATGATTATGTTGTTCAAAAGGTTTGTTAGAATTTGCCTTCCCAATGACAACTTGGAAGAAGTCATTTTATGTGTCAGTCAACGAACGAATCTCGTTCTTGTTAGTGTGATTGATTGAACAATTACACCTTAGGTTGTCGGTTAAGTTGTGACTCTCTAGTGTCATTGAATTGCATTACGCATTCACATCTTTGTGTCGCTCAACTTTCTTAGGCTTTCTTCTTGGTTTTTATCCTTTTGGCACACTTTTATCACGTGACTAACTTGTTGCATACTTTGATATGCTCATTAAACTCTTTTTTTTTGTAGCCATGTTTTAACATAGTTTAACCCTTGCATGTCATGCTATTTGTATTCTATCCCTATAATGTTGCTCCTATTCTTTTATATATTATGTTGCACGAAGCTAACCCTTGATATAGGAAAAGCCTTTCTAAGAATTTGATCCATGGATTCGCTAGAAACAAAGGTAAAAATAGAAGGGAATACAATTACCATAGGGGAGCACTGAGCTAGGGGGAGCTCGAGAGTATTTGAATACATATCATGGACTCTTTTTAACAGTGGTGATAGAAGACTTCACTGGGATGATGCAAGCTCGCATTTTTTTGGGAAGAAAGGAAAGTAGTGTAATAAGCGGGAGTAGGGAGTGAATTCAAGGGAGAGCTCGACGCAACTACCTTTTTGCTTCGACAAAAGGGGGAGAAGGAAGTGTAAACAGGTAACATTTACATTTTACTATGTGTCACGGTTTACATATTTGTCTTCATCAAAAAGGGGGAGATTGTTAGCGCTGTTAGGAATTCTTAGAAACAATATTTATTTCATTACTGCTGTTAGTATAGTTGTGTTCCTACTGGCAGGTATGTAGTTCCTGCTGGTATGGTTCCTGCTGTTAGTAGCAGTTTGTTACTGCTGGTAGTATTATTTATCCCGTATGTTTAGAAAGTTTGTTAGAGTTATATTAGGAAGAGATAGTGTATATCTCTTTACTCGGTTTCTTAGTAACAGGCTGTATCTAGGGTTTCTTGTGTATAAAAGAAACACACAGCCATTGATATTAGGAGACACAGAAAAACATTTATCAATATAGATCCATAGAGGATCAAGAGTTATTAGTTCTTCTTCTTTCAACTTTAGTGTTTATATTCCGCGTAAACATTAATTTTATTGTCAGAGTTTCTCTTAGTTTGTTTGTGTTTACATAAACATTCTATTGATCTTAACCGGCTCATAAGATCTATCAAGGTGCACGATCCTACAAGTGGTATTAGAGCCTGGTTAGAGACTCTGTGAAAGAAGAACGGTTTTGGAAAAGTTAGTAGCAGTTTTGGAGTAGATCTGGAAAAGGGTTTATTGTCGACAGCTGAAAATTTTGAGGTAATTAATTTTGTGGTATCGATCTGTTGTGGGGTCGATTGGTTGATTATTATTAGTAGGGACGTGATTTTTGCTGCTATTGATTCAGTTGGTTGTCGCTTGTGGTTTAATATTGTGTCTGATCAGTCAAAGTGTTAAATTGGTCGGTGATCAATTTTTTATCCTCGTACTGTGTCGTTAATTGGTTGGTCAAAAGGATTGTCGCTTGCTGTCCTTATCTGGTTGTGGAAATTAATTGGGTCAATTCTTGTCGTACTGTGTAAATCAATTGGTCGGTGTGTTAATAAGTGGGACCGATTTGCTATATTCTCAACTAATCTGTGGTACTCACGTGGGAATAAAACGAGAATTATTATTATTTTCGTTCATGTTCATTGGTGGGTGATTTATTGGAGATTGTATTGCTGCTATTGTTGACTCGTTTGGTGGGACTGATTCATTTTTGTCGATTGTGAGTTAATTGTGGATTGGTGGCAGTGATTGTTAATTCTTGTCTGACATTTGTTAAGCCTGGTGGAATCAGTTAAACCCTTTGAATCAAATCTCTTAAACCCTCATACAATGACTGAATTTAGATCAGAAGATTCTTTTGAGACATTTGCCATGAAGGTTAGAGCCTTGCTACCTTTACACTCGATAAGAGACAGGACAGGACATGCTAAATCTGATGAAAAATGTGTCAATCAAACTCACAGTATGGTTAATGAATCAAAGGATGAAGTGGCTGGAGATTTTACTTTGATGGGCTACTCACCTCAGGTACAAAATTGTCCTTTTGGTTGTCATCTTACGTATAATGAACTTAAGAAAGAGTTTGATGATATAGAGCCTAAATATAAAGAATTGTTTATTAAAGATCAAGCCTATAGAAACTCACTTAATACATTAGAAAAACAAAAGGTTTGGTACCAACAGAATCAGTTAGCTTATGAGGAAAAGATAAGGGTTTTGGAGAGAGACTTAAAGTACACCACTAATGAGTCAAAACATTCTGAGAGAGAACATGCTAAGGTGATTTTAGAAAAACAGGAATTACAAGCTAAGTTAGATATTGAATTGGCTAGACATAATGCATGGCAAGAATCAGCTAAAAACCTAGTCAAATTAAATAACAGTACTCAGTCTGTAAGGTGTAAGAGGGGATTGGGGTATGATGTTGGGCCAGATGATATTTATGACCCTAGTGACCCAAGTATATTTGACCCTACCCCTAAGGAGCCAAATTACCAAATACCTGTAAAGTATGTAAAAGAAGGAGAGATGCATGATGTTCCTCCACCCATAAGAGGAGTATTTAAGCCTGTCCCTATTCACTCAGACCTTGACTCAGACTTAGATGAATCACACATGACCTATGGCAAAAAGTCAAATGACTTGCCTAATTCTGACAGTGAATCTAAAGACTTTGTCTCTTGCTCTTTCAGTGACAAGTCTTCTGAGACAAAGACCAATGACTTTACCTCCTTTGATTCAAATGACAAGTTAACCACACCCAAGTCTGATGACTTCTCACAAAAAGTAGCTAGTGTGGAATCCAATTCAAAAATAGCTACTTTAGAAGACATCTCTTTTAGTTCTGTTAAAAACAATTTTGTTTCTGGTTCTGTTTGTGAGAAGTCTTTGTGTGATAAGCAAGGTCATGATATGAAAAGTCAGGTTAAGAATAAATCTTTTAGAAAGAAATCATGTTTTGTGTGTGGTAGTTACTCTCATCTCATTAAAGACTGTAATTATCATGAGAGTAGAATGGGTGTGTGTGCTAAACAACAAAAACCTAGATCAGTATGGAAAAATGTAGAGAATATACCCCCATTTGTCCCTAGAGCAAATGCAAAAAGTCCAGCAGCTGTTCCTACTGGTAAGCCAGATCAAGCTGGTCAAACCAATTCTGCTGGTTGGAAAAGGAATGTTGCTAGACCATTCTACAGACCTACAAGCACTTATTTTCAGAATGATTATAGGCCTGTGTATTATTATGACCCAATGTATGTGGGGGGGCAAAGATGGGATCATGATGTTCAGTACAAAGGAGGTTGGTCTTGGAGACACAATGGTCATTATTTGAGAAAGGGATCCAAGAGAAATGGTGGATCTCATCATTGCTGTGTTTGAGGGGAGGCATAAGCCTAAGGGGAGGCTTATTGTTGTATATTTTTTGCTAACTAACATTTTTTTTAGTTTGTTTTGTGTTCTCTAACTAAAATAATGCTGCTGTTGAATTTGTCGCTTCTTATTATTAAGTGAGTGGTTGCTGCTGGTGAATAAATTAATTGTGGGGCTTCGATTATTGATTTTACCTCGTCGCATTTAATTAATTGTGGGGCTTCGATTATATTTCATTAATTCTTGTCGCATTTGGATCTTTAATGGGACGATGTGATTATTAAGTGGTCTATGATATTCACTTATTGTTGTGGTACTGCTGGTCTGCAAGTGGGATTATTTTTATTGACTGTGAGGCATGCATATATTACATTGGTCAAACATTGAATCTGATTGATGATTGCAATGTGGGGTCAGTGAAACAATAATGGTTTGTCGTTTGGTTGAATCATCGGTGGTCAAACGAGAGTTAATGTTATTCATGATCAGTATACTTATTCACGTGTGTCAGATATGTAGCTTTAGACCTCATTCTGCTGCTACTTTTTTTATTCTGCTGCTTCATTAATTTGTCTACTGCTCTCACATGGATACTGCTGTTACACTCGCTTGGTTTCTGCCGGTAGTGTTCCAGTTCCTGCTGGTAATACCATTTCTGCTGGTAGTACTATTGTTTCTGCTGCTCGGTTTCTGCTGTTGTTAAAAAAAAAAAAAAATAAAATAAAAAAAAATCCTTTGTATATTGTTTGTGCTGACTTGTATGGTTTTGAGTAACACCTTCAGTTACAGTGTTGGTTCTTGAACCACACAACAAATGGTAATCACCTCACCATGTCTAACCTACAAGAAAGAGTTGACTCACCATGAGGGTACGGCTCTGGTGTGATAATCAAATCCGTTGATAGCTGTAATAGTTTGCTCAAAACTATAGGGTTCTCAACTCACCGATGTTTCATTACTAAGAGTTGAATGGTTTTCAATTTACCATGGATTTTACTCCTTTTGGGGTTTCCAAAGAATTGGCTAGCCCATAAGTATATGGCTTGTGGTAAAGGCAGTGGAAAATCATATTTGGTTCTCAATTCACCAAAGGTTTTCTTAAACCTAAGAATTGGCTAGTCCTGAGCAAACGGCTACAGGTAAAGACAACTCAAATCCGTTTATAGTTGATGATTTACTAAAAATCATATGGTTATCAATGTACCATGGTCTTACACACCTAAACATTAGCTACTCCAGTAGTGATGGCTATTGGTAAAGAGACATCAAATCCATTAATTTTCAATGATTCACCTCTCACAGGAGTTTACACACCTGGATGTGATGAGAATAGTATGAAACTTAAATGTTTTGATGTACAATATGTCATTGTTGCTGTGAAGTTCAAGTACATTGCATCTCAGGGGGCTATATTGCATATTCGGTGGTCAAACGTGGGCTACTGATGTTGATTATTCACTCTGTCAGTTGTGGTCAAAGTGATTAATTCACTTTTGTTATTTGGTGTGGATAAAGTGGTATTTGATGCTGCGTACTGTGTGGGGCCAAGGTTTTTAAATTGTTTATCAATTCATCATTGGTCAAACCTGATATATGTCTCATCGGCAATAAATTGGGAGAGTATACTTAATGGCGCTGACTTGGATATTATTGCTTGTGATTAATGCTGATGTTGCTGGTTATTTACTGATGCTGCTACAGTTCAATCCTCTATCCCTGGACGTCAAAGATCTATCTGGAAACTTGAACTTAACCTAGTCAAATTCAAGTTTAGGGGAGGATTGTTAGGAATTCTTAGAAATAATATTTATTTCATTACTGCTGTTAGTATAGTTGTGTTCCTACTGGCAGGTATGTAGTTCCTGCTGGTATGGTTCCTGCTGTTAGTAGCAGTTTGTTACTGCTGGTAGTATTATTTATCCCGTATGTTTAGAAAGTTTTTTAGAGATATATTAGGAAGAGATAGTGTATACCTCTTTACTCGGTTTCTTAGTAACAGGCTGTATCTAGGGTTTCTTGTGTATAAAAGAAACACACAGCCATTGATATTAGGAGACACAGAAAAACATTTATCAATATAGATCCATAGAGGATCAAGAGTTATTAGTTCTTCTTCTTTCAACTTTAGTGTTTATATTCCGCGTAAACATTAATTTTATTGTCAGAGTTTCTCTTAGTTTGTTTGTGTTTACATAAACATTCTATTGATCTTAACCGGCTCATAAGATCTATCAAGGTGCACGATCCTACAAGTGCAAATATTACGATATTTAAACTAAACGGTTTCTTCGGTTTTAATAATGACAAACATGTAACTTGTAATGCATAACGTAAAATGCACAAGTTACTTGTAAACACAAATCATCAATGCATACTTACATCAACATCTCTCGACATCTCAAGTATGCTTCAACAAAGTCGTAGATTTCCATCCCGATGTAAATCACTCAAGGTATGAACAAACAAATCTACAACTTGACTAATGATCAAAGGATTATATTTTTCTCTAAACTTTACATTTTTAATGTGACAAAACATTTTTTCAAAAATACATTTTACAAAATATTTTTGAATTAAAAAGAAATGTTTTAATTTGAAAAATAAGTTTAAAATCACCAACAGCTATTCCCCCCCCCCCCAAATCAGCTCCAAACTTCCTCAAATAAACCTTCCCCACTGAAAACAAATTTTGGAGCGTCTCTGTTTGGGACGGTACCACTAAATTTAGTGGTACCATCGGGCATTTAGTGGTACTGTGCGCCCTGTAACGGTCAAATCTTCATTGCCTATAAATACCAGTTCATTCCACAGTTTTTAGGCATCCTTTTTCACACACAATTTTCTGAGTTCAAATCTCCTATCACATATACTCTCCTTTGATCATGTAGTTAGTTTATCTTTGTTTAAGAGTGATCCAATCATCCATTCAAGTGATCACCTTCATTCCTCTACTAGTGCAAGAGAAGAACACTTCGTATCAAGAAGATACAAAGTGTTGTAGTGTTAGTGTAGTGTACTCGTAACATTCGTTACGTACTTGTTGTATCTTCATATACATCAAGTAGTCTATCACCTTGTTTAGTTAGTTTGTGTGGATCATTGTGATCTTGTGGAGATCGGGGAGATCTTGTGCAGCTTGTGTTGATAGTGAGTAGATCGGGTAGATCGTGTGAAGATAAGGTAGATCGGGTAGATTGTAACCACTGCGAAAACCCCACATTTAAATACATTATCACTTAGAATACTTATTCTTTTCTACGTGTAATTTTTTTTTATTATTTTATTCATCTGGGCATAACCACTATCTCATGTGACGTAACTCACATCTATGATAAACGTATTCGCACGCGACCTAACCTTGACCTAATATATGTTTATATAATTTCTTATGTCAAGTATAGTAACTTTACAAATTACCATTTGCCACTTTACGTTAATTCGTTAACGTACTAGTTTAACTAAACTATTTTCACCCAATATAGTTTCTATAAGACTTTAAACCACTATAATACCAAAAATAGTTAATGAAACACTAGAAATACCAAAGTATAAGTTACCTAAGTAAAGTACAAGTCACTAAAGCATAAAAACCCTAATTTCACTATAACTCCCGGTAAAACCCTAATATCACAGAAACTATTATTTATTTACAAACCTTAGTTAATATTTTTATAAAAATATTAGGTATGAGTCCTTTAAGCTAAGGTACAAGTCATTTAAGCATAAAACTTAAATGAAAATAAAAATCTAATAAAAACTTTAATAATAGTTATTTAAATTACATACTTTGTAATATTTTCACACAATAAATTCTAAAAATAATTTATTAAGTTATTTAACATATGTACAACTCCTTAAACTCAATGTACAACCCTTTAATGCATAAAACCTTAAAAACTCATTAATTTGTATTTAAAGCCTAATAAAAATTACATAAAAATTATGTAAAATTAGGAAATAATTAAAATTATATTTTTCTTATTTACCTAACGTTAGTACAACTCCCTTAAGCCTAAGGTACAACCTCCTAAAGCACAAAAATCATTTTTTCTCTATTTATATATAATTCGATATATACATAAATGTGTCACATAAATCTAAAATTCATTTTTATGTAAACCCTAGAATTAGAAACCTTAGTTTTGTCCTAAACCCTAGAGTACTAGTGAACTAAGCCCTAGGTACTACCCCTTTATGCATATTTCGAACCAAACTCATTCCAATCCCTTCCATATAGTTCGAATCCTATCTAAGACAAACCAAAACCTAACTTTACTTAAACCCTAAGAGAGTAAATGAGAGGATCTTAGCTTGCCACACCTTCTATTCTAGAAATAGGTATACTTACTTGTATGGAGAATAAGAGAACACATCACTTTGCCCCTCCATAGCCTACATGGCCAAGCCCTCTCCACACATTTGTCCTAACACATGGCACCAATAAAAATTGAACACATCAACATAAGCATTAGAAAACCCTAGATAATTCCCTCCTATAAATAAACAACCCATATACCCTAATAATCACATACCACTCGACACCTTCCAAAACAGTCCATACCCTCACATTTCGAAATTTCACAGCCCTTAATCTAGTCTAAGAAAGATCCTAGGAAGCTAAGAAGAAGGATAGAAACATTGGTGATCAAGTTTCAAAACCCTAGTTCCATAAAAACCCTAATCGACACATATTTTGCTAAGGTGAGTTCTCAACCCTTTTCCTTATCTTACATATGCTCTAAGTACTCTTAATATACTACCTTAATGATCTCCAATAAAAGCTATAATCAAAAACTAAGTTAAAAGTTAAATTTTTCTTTCTTTTGTTTTCTGTACGAACCAAACAAACACCAACTATTTGTTTTCCTTTTCGATATTTTAAGAACACTAGCCTATAAGATACTTAAATATTGTTAAAGAGAATATTTTTAGAAGAACGTAGCAATTTGAATCACTAAAAATGAATAAACGAGTCAAAAGTTATGGATAATTGAAGTTATATATAAACTATAAAAACTTTCTGTAACAGCAGACGAGGTTGAGCGAAACGAGACATTTCTGGTCCGTTTCGTCGAAAACTTAAAACACGAGAGTTGTCCGGAACGTTATTTTCTTCAAAAAGTCTTTAAACCTCGAGTCATGAAAACGTATAAAAAGGAGTGTTTTTATTTAATTTCAGAACCGATTTTATAAAAAGACAGCAGCAGATATAGAGTTTTGAACTTAAGTTTCGACCACTAAATAGAGTCTAAAAATTCTAGATTTTTGCATAAACGAAGTTCTACTAGATATCTAGCAGTAGGAAAAAGAACGAAGTGTTTTCATAAAGAAACGAGTGAGTTCTAGCCATGTCTTGTCGGGATGTTTATGTCTCGACAAAACTGTGGGTCGAACATTTTAAAAATTAATTGCGAAGTCTAGAGTTCGAACCAAGGTCTGGGTTTTTGTAAAAATAGTCTCAAGACACTGATAATTAAGTTGGCTAAAGAATCGTAAAAACTTTTGTTAAAATACGTAAGAAATAAAATGTTTTTGGGAGATAAGGATGTCGAATAAAATGATATAGAAGTCTCAAGGGTAAAAAGTGTCAAAACTCTAATTAGTATTGTAAAAAGGACTTCACATGCTGTCGAGTGGAACCCTAGGGGTAAAAATGGTCGATTTTGAAACTTAAGGGTAGAAAGTGTCAATTTACTAAAGTTTAAGGGTAAAACTTGTCATTTCAATATAGTTCAGGGATAAGAGTTGCCAACCCTAGAAACTAAAAGGTTTAAAGTGAAAATATACTTATAAACCCTAATTCTTAATTTAATATTATTATTAATAAATTATTATTAATATTATTATTATTACTATTGTTATTATTATTATTAGGATATTAGAACCTAATATACGTTTTCTACTATAACTAACGAACGAAGTATCTATTTAACGAACAAACAGAACCGAAACCTACAAATAAGAAAATAAGATAAAATTTTATTTTTGAAACTACATATTGGCTCAATTAAGTATTTAACCATGAACCAAAGTATTACAAAAAGAACATTGGAAAACTTATAATATTCAGAAACGATTACTGAAAACTTGACATACAAACCCAGGTAGCGTGCCGGAGACGTTTATCAACTTTCTTTCATTTTGTTTTCCATCCAGACTGCCCAGGTGAGTTCATAGTCCCACTTTTTACTATGTTTTTCTAAACTTGTGGGGAGATACATGGTACAAACCGAACACAAGTATTTTCTGTATGCTTTCCTGATTGTTATTGCCTAAGTTAACTGTTGCCTATTTATTTCAAAAGTCCCTATTATCATGCACCATTAATCACTTTCGGGTGAGCGCGAATATAATGAATAGATCTATTGGCAGTTGACGCCCCATTTGTGTTGCTGGTTAAGTAACCAAATGCATTATATTTGAGTTTAATAAAGAGTTTCAGGCAGACTCCTACCCGGGGCAAGGTTACTTACATTTAATTATGGGGTAATTTACATAACCTGTTAACGTTTTGCGTGTCATGAGGCTTAGTGCAATATACCGAACTGTGATATTCCTGATTTACTTAAATTTAGCTTGTGTTCAAACTGATTACTACTGAAAACACTATGGATTCACTCAACCTTTGTGTTGACTTTTTAAGCATGTTTATCTCAGGTAACTAGAAGTATGATTCGGCACGGAGTGGCTATGGACTTTCTTCTAATAAAAAGAGTGTCCATTTTGTTATCATTCAAAGAATATTGTATCTTTTATAATATATGTCTAAACTTCCCTCTGGGACCTATCCTTTGTACTCTGATTTAAGTAAATGAATGATAACAATTTTATTTAAAAACGTCTCTTTTCGAGTCGTTTTCTATCTCCATGACTGTGAACTATGAAGTAGCACCCCAAACTTATATTCCGCTGCGAATATCGAAAAACGGGGGTGTTACAGATTGGTATCAGAGCTTGTGGTTATAGAGAACCAAATGTTTTCAAACATTGGACTATAACCGGTTTTCACAAACTTAACTAGGAAGTCCTCCGTGCCACAACGCTGCTGAAACACTACTTGTTTATTTTTAAATAGTTTACATAGTGAAATATTTAGGATTACCGAGTGGTTACAGAACCCTGATTTTCCCATGCCCATTCTATTCCTCTTATGTCGGACTCGGATATTGAAGAATATCACGACGGTACCGGACATCATGATAATATCTACATCCTCGTCACCACTACCACGACCACTTTCCTACATATATACCGTCAGTTTCTATTTCCCCCATCTGTCCCATTCGAACTTAGTGAAGAAGCTAGGACCATTATCGTCCGATATCATACTTTATCCCGATTTTCTGTTTCCGACTTCCTTATTCCACCGCGATGTCTTTGAAAAAAGTGAAAACTCGCAATCAGCATAAGAACGACAACCGACTATTTTCACCCTGCTGACGCAATTAGAACGGCAAGAAGAAACAGATCGAGACTGCTTAGGTCGTCCCGACAAGCTATCCCTAGGATGCATCGAGGGTATAAAATATAAGAGTTGAAGATTCAGAGACCATGAAGCAGAAGATGGACGAGAATCGTGAGAAGACAGAGAACTGTCATGAGCAGCTGAGACGAGAAATACCTATGACGAATTGAAGATGTTAGAAGAAAAGAAATGAAGAAGTGATAACAGTTCAGACGAAGATCACTATTTTGGAGAAAATAGTGGGAGATGTGCAAGATAGATATTAATAGTAAATATATATCCTCGTCAGCATGATCGTCAAACTGAAAAGTTGACTCGGAGGAGTTCTGGTAGTCACTCAATCAGATTTATATCTACCAGCTTTTGTACAATATCTTGACCATGAGATATGTAGCATAAATACGAAGCTTGTACTAATTTTGTTATATATAACAAATTAGCAAGTTATTTATGACTATATGTGGTTTTGATTTTGTTGTATTTTGCTGTGTACGATATCGGTTGACGTGGACCAGTGATGATCATCCTACCTACGCGTATGATAGTATTTGGACATGTTGCGACCTTATGATTATCATAAGTTTTATCTTGATAATCTAACATGTACAAAATATAAACGTATGTTTTATTATGGTTTTCATAGAAATATGCCTCGCACTTCCCCCGAACCGCCCATGTCCCAAGCTGCTATCCGAAAGCTTGTTGCAGACAGTGTTGCTGCAGCACTAGAGAGTCAAGCAGCAGAATTTGCTCGTACCGGAAGCACTAGCCGACCCAATGGAGAAAGCGAGCCCGCTAATGCTCGCAAATGCACCTACAAAGACTTCATGAACTGTAAACCAACTTTCTTTAAGGGAACAGAAGGAGCTACTGAATTAGCTCGTTGGTTTGAACGTACGGAAATAGTCTTTGTGAGATGTGGGTGTACCGATGATTGCAAAGTTGCTTTTGCTACGGGGACTTTATTGGATGACGCCCTGTCTTGGTGGACTTCGACTACCCAGACTATGGGTGTTGAAGCAGCTCACCAACTGACTTGGGAAGATCTCAAAAAGAAGATGTTGAAGAAATACTGCCCCCGCACTGAGATAAAGAAACTGGAAGATGAGTTTCACCAACTAGTGGTGAAAGAAACAGATCTTAAGGCCTACAATAGGAGGTTTCAGGAGCTTGCTCTCCTATGTCCAACTATTGTGCCTGATCTGGAGAAGATGTTGGAGAAATATACGGAAGGATTACCTCGAAGCATCGAGGGAAATGTGATTGCGTCAAAGCCTCAGTCATTAGAAGAGGCCATTTCCATAGCCCAGCAATTGATGGATCGTGAGATCAAACGTGATTCCACCCAGAGAGATGGTGATCACAAGCGGAAGCTTGATGATAGAAGGATCACCCATCGCTACCACAACTACCAGCACGACCGTAACAATCACCACTACCAACAGAATCGTCGGCAAGAGACTGCCAAAGATTATGCCGTCACATCTGCTGAGAAGAATGGTTATATCGGAACAAAACCATTTTGCAATCGATGCTCGTTGCACCACTACGGTCCGTGCACCATTAGGTGTGCAAAGTGTCTGAAAGTTGGACATCAGACCAAAGACTGTAAAGCAACAGGAGCAAATCCACAGCCAGTAGCCATAACTTGCTATGGATGTGGTGAGAAGGGGCATTACAAGAGCCGGTGCCCGAAACCGAAAGCTGACCAGAATAACGGTGCACGTGGAAGAGCGTATGTGCTAGGAGATGGGAACGCACAGCCGAACCAAGACTAGTGCAGGAGAATGAGAACTCGTTAAGATTCCGACAATGTCAACGAATGACGTCCCTATAAATTTCCGTTATAGCTAAATAAATCGTATCGTAAAACTTTCTAAGCCTATCTCCTATTGTATTCTACCTTAGTTACGATGGACGTAACCTAAGTGTAACAACTATCCTTCTACCGTATGAATTCTTTACCTTGTAATATTTCCGTAATAATTACAATCTACGTTTCTACTCCATTTACCCTGTTCCTATTCACTACACTCTCATCTCACTAGAAATTTGGTTAATATTAGTTTTGACCATTCAGTGTAAAATTTCTACTCGAACCCTAAGATTTATTTTTAGGATATCCCATTAGTACCCTAGAAATTCCTGACTTATCACTATAGTATGAACCAGTGTTGCAAAAAAAGGTCTACAAGGCCGATTAATCGCCGATTAGGTTCTACAAGGCTACCGACCTTGCCGATTTATGTAACTGGGTCAAACAAATAGGTCAACCGTGGTCAACGGCGATCAACGGCGGTCAATGGTGGTCAAACTTGACTGAAACCTATAAATCTTGCCGGAAGTACCCAAAACTCACTATAAACTTATTTTGATCACTTATAGTATGTGTTTAAGTCTATTACAAGTTATTTTTTAGAAAATACCTCGCCGGAAATACCTAAAACTCACCGGAAATACACAAAACTTGCCAGAAATAACTAAAATTTGTCAGTAATGCCAATCCGATTAATCACCGATTAATCCCGCCTAGACCGATTACAAGCTACAAGGTGGTCGACCGCCCGACTACCGATTCGCGATTTTTGCAACCTTGATGAACAATAATTTTCTTATTTTTGTGAAAGATAACTATGTTGTCATTTTACAAAAATAACACGTTGAGCACCATCTAAAACAATTTGAAAAATATAAAACACCTCAACAACTGGACCAAATATCACATCATTCAGTCCTTAGTTATGCATAGCCTGGCCAACTATGTATAATTTAGGAAGAATCATGTCATAAGTGGAACAGTTAAACTTTTCAGATTTTCAAATAACAATTTTCATTCAAAAATAAAATTTTGAGACAAAACAAATTGTTCATACTAATTCCATTTTAAATGTCTACAATTTCCACCCATCACCTCTAAGATAAGAAAATCAAATACGGACAAGATACCCAAACCTTTTTCCTCACATTCCGACCAACATAGACTGAATCTCGGGACAAGATTCCCTTAACGGGGGAAGACTGTAACCACTGCGAAAATCCCACATTTAAATACATTATCACTTAGAATACTTATTCTTTTCTACGTGTAAAATTTTTTTATTATTTTATTCATCTGGGCATAACCACTATCTCATGTGACGTAACTCACATCTATGATAAACGTATTCGCACGCGACCTAACCTTGACCTAATATATGTTTATATAATTTCTTATGTCAAGTATAGTAACTTTACAAATTACCATTTGCCACTTTACGTTAATTCGTTAACGTACTAGTTTAACTAAACTATTTTCACCCAATATAGTTTCTATGAGACTTTAAACCACTATAATACCAAAAATAGTTAACGAAACCCTAGAAATACCAAAGTATAAGTTACCTAAGTAAAGTACAAGTCACTAAAGCATAAAAACCCTAATTTCACTATAACTCTCGGTAAAACCCTAATTTCACAGAAACTATTATTTATTTACAAACCTTAGTTAATATTTTAATAAAAATATTAGGTATGAATCCTTTAAGCTAAGGTACAACTCATTAAAGCATAAAACTTAAATGAAAATAAAAATCTTATAAAAACTTTAATAATAGTTATTTAAATTACATACTTTGTAATATTTTCACACAATAAATTCTAAAAATAATTTATTAAGTTATTTAACATATGTACAACTCCTTAAACTCAATGTACAACCCTTTAATGCATAAAACCTTAAAAACTCATTAATTTGTATTTAAAGCCTAATAAAAATTACATAAAAATTATGTAAAATTAGGAAATAATTAATATTATATTTTTCTTATTTACCTAACATTAGTACAACTCCCTTAAGCCTAAGGTACAACCTCCTAAAGCACAAAAATCATTTTTTCTCTATTTATATATAATTCGATATATACATAAATGTGTCACATAAATCTAAAATTCGTTTTTATGTAAACCCTAGAATTAGAAACCTTAGTTTTGTCCTAAACCCTAGAGTACTAGTGAACTAAGCCCTAGGTACTACCCCTTTATGCATATTTCGAACCAAACTCATTCCAATCCCTTCCATATAGTTCGAATCCTATCTAAGACAAACCAAAACCTAACTTTACTTAAACCCCAAGAGAGTAAATGAGAGGATCTTAGCTTGCCACACCTTCTATTCTAGAAATAGGTATACTTACTTGTATGGAGAATAAGAGAACACATCACTTTCCCCCTCCATAGCCTACATGGCCAAGCCCTCTCCTCACATTTGTCCTAACACATGGCACCAATAAAAATTGAACACATCAACATAAGCATTAGAAAACCCTAGATAATTCCCTCCTATAAATAAACAACCCATATACCCTAATAATCCCATACCACTCGACACCTTCCAAAACAGTCAATACCCTCACATTTCGAAATTTCACAGCCCTTAATCTAGTCTAAGAAAGATCCTAGGAAGCTAAGAAGAAGGATAGAAACATTGGTGATCAAGTTTCAAAACCCTAGTTCCATAAAAACCCTAATCGACACATATTTTGCTAAGGTGAGTTCTCAACCCTTTTCCTTATCTTACATATGCTCTAAGTACTCTTAATATACTACCTTAATGATCTCCAATAAAAGCTATAATCAAAAACTAAGTTAAAAGTTAAATTTTTCTTTCTTTTGTTTTCTGTACGAACCAAACAAACACCAACTATTTGTTTTTCTTTTCGATATTTTAAGAACACTAGCCTGTAAGATACTTAAATATTGTTAAAGAGAATATTTTTAGAAGAACGTAGCAATTTGAATCACTAAAAATGAATAAACGAGTCAAAAGTTATGGATAATTGAAGTTATATATAAACTATAAAAACTTTCTGTAACAGCAGACGAGGTTGAGTGAAACGAGACATTTCTGGTTTGTTTCGTCAAAAACTTAAAACACGAGAGTTGTCCGGAACGTTATTTTATCCAAAATTTCTTTAAACCTCGAGTCATGAAAACGTATAAAAAGGAGTGTTTTTATTTAATTTCAGAACCGATTTTATAAAAAGACAGCAGCAGATATAGAGTTTTGAACTTAAGTTTCGACCACTAAATAGAGTCTAAAAATTCTTGATTTTTGCACAAACGAAGTTCTACTAGATATCTAGCAGTAGGAAAAAGAACGAAGTGTTTTCGTTAAGAAACGAGTGAGTTCTAGCCATGTCTTGTCGGGATGTTTCTGTCTCGACAAAACTGTGGGTCGAACATTTTAAAAATTAATTGCGAAGTCTAGAGTTCGAACCAAGGTCTGGGTTTTTGTAAAAATAGTCTCAAGACACTGATAATTAAGTTGGCTAAAGAATCGTAAAAAGTTTTGTTAAAATACGTAAGAAATAAAATGTTTTTGGGAGATAAGGATGTCGAATAAAATGATATAGAAGTCTCAAGGGTAAAAAGTGTCAAAACTCTAATTAGTATTGTAAAAAGGACTTCACATGCTGTCGAGTGGAACCCTAGGGGTAAAAATGGTCAATTTTGAAACTTAAGGGTAGAAAGTGTCAATTTACTAAAGTTCAAGGGTAAAACTTGTCATTTCAATATAGTTCAGAGATAAGAGTTGCCAACCCTAGAAACTAAAAGGTTTAAAGTGAAAATATACTTATAAACCCTAATTCTTAATTTAATATTATTATTAATAAATTATTATTAATATTATTATTATTACTATTGTTATTATTATTATTAGGATATTAGAACCTAATATACGTTTTCTACTATAACTAACGAACGAAGTATCTATTTAACGAACAAACAGAACCGAAACCTACAAATAAGAAAATAAGATAAAATCTTATTTTTGAAACTACATATTGGCTCAATTAAGTATTTAACCATCAACCAAAGTATTACAAAACGAACATTGGAAAACTTATAATATTCAGAAACGATTACTGAAAACTTGACATACAAACCCAGGTAGCGTGCCGGAGACGTTTATCAACTTTCTTTCATTTTGTTTTCCATCCAGACTGCCCAGGTGAGTTCATAGTCCCACTTTTTACTATGTTTTTCTAAACTTGTGGGGAGATACATGGTACAAACCGAACACAAGTATTTTCTGTATGCTTTCCTGATTGTTATTGCCTAAGTTAACTGTTGCCTATTTATTTCAAAAGTCCCTATTATCATGCACCATTAATCACTTTCGGGTGAGCGCGAATATAATGAATAGATCTATTGGCAGTTGACGCCCCATTTGTGTTGCTGGTTAAGTAACCAAATGCATTATATTTGAGTTTAATAAAGAGTTTCAGGCAGACTCCTACCCGGGGCAAGGTTACTTACATTTAATTATGGGGTAATTTACATAACCTGTTAACGTTTTGCGTGTCATGAGGCTTAGTGCAATATACCGAACTGTCATATTCCTGATTTACTTAAATTTAGCTTGTGTTCAAACTGATTACTACTGAAAACACTATGGATTCACTCAACCTTTTTGTTGACTTTTTAAGCATGTTTATCTCAGGTAACTAGAAGTATGATTCGGCACAGAGTGGCTATGGACTTTCTTCTAATAAAAAGAGTGTCCATTTTGTTATCATTCAAAGAATATTGTATCTTTTATAATATATGTCTAAACTTCCCTCTGGGACCTATCCTTTGTACTCTGATTTAAATAAATGAATGATAACAATTTTATTTAAAAACATCTCTTTTCGAGTCGTTTTCTATCTCCATGACTGTGAACTATGAAGTAGCACCCCAAACTTATATTCCGCTGCGAATATCGAAAAACGGGGGTGTTACAGATTGGTATCAGAGCTTGTGGTTATAGAGAACCAAATGTTTTCAAACATTGGACTATAACCGGTTTTCACAAACTTAACTAGGAAGTCCTCCGTGCCACAACGCTGCTGAAACACTACTTGTTTATTTTTAAATAGTTTACATAGTGAAATATTTAGGATTACCGAGTGGTTACAAAACCCTAATTTTCCCATGCCCATTTTATTCCTCTTATGTCGGACTCGGATATTGAAGAATATCACGATGGTATCGGACATCTTGATAATATCTACATCCTCGTCACCACTACCACGACCATTTTCCTACATAAATACCGTCAGTTTCTATTTCCCCAATCTGTCCCATTCGAACTTAGTGAAGAAGCTAGGACCATTATCGTCCGATATAAGACTTTATCCCGATTTTCTGATTCCGACTTCCCTATTCCACCGCGATGTCTTTGAAAAATGTGAAAACTCGCAATCAGCATAAGAACGACAACCAACTATTTTCACCCTGCTGACGCAATTAGAACGGCAAGAAGAAACAGATCGAGACTGCTTAGGTCGTCCCGACAAGCTATCCCTAGGATGCATCGAGGGTATAAAATATAAGAGTTGAAGATTCAGAGACCATGAAGCAGAAGATGGACGAGAATCGTGAGAAGACAGAGAACCGTCATGAGCAGCTGAGACGAGAAATACCTATGACGAATTGAAGATGTTAGAAGAAAAGAAATGAAGAAGTGATAACAGTTCAGACGAAGATCACTATTTTGGAGAAAATAGTGGGGGATGTGCAAGATAGATATTAATAGTAAATATATATCCTCGTCAGCATGATCGTCAAACTGAAAAGTTGACTCGGAGGAGTTCTGGTAGTCACTCAATCAGATTTATATCTACCAGCTTTTGTACAATATCTTGACCATGAGATATGTAGCATAAATACGACGCTTGTACTAATTTTGTTATATATAACAAATTAGCAAGTTATTTATGACTATATATGGTTTTGATTTTGTTGTATTTTGCTGTGTACGATATCGGTTGACGTGGACCAGTGATGACCATCCTACCTACGCGTATGATAGTATTTGGACATGTTGCGACCTTATGATTATCATAAGTTTTATCTTGATAATCTAACATGTACAAAATATAAACGTATGTTTTATTATGGTTTTCATAGAAATATGCCTCGCACTTCCCCCGAACCGCCCATGTCCCAAGCTGCTATCCGAAAGCTTGTTGCAGACAGTGTTGCAGTACCACTAGAGAGTCAAGCAGCAGAATTTGCTCGTACCGGAAGCACTAGCCGACCCAATGGAGAAAGCGAGCCCGCTAATGCTCGCAAATGCACCTACAAAGACCTCATGAACTGTAAACCAACTTTCTTTAAGGGAACAGAAGGAGCTACTGAATTAGCTCGTTGGTTTGAACGTACGGAAATAGTCTTTGTGAGATGTGGGTGTACCGATGATTGCAAAGTTGCTTTTGCTACGGGGACTTTATTGGATGACGCCCTGTCTTGGTGGACTTCGACTACCCAGACTATGGGTGTTGAAGCAGCTCACCAACTGACTTGGGAAGATCTCAAAAAGAAGATGTTGAAGAAATACTGCCCCCGCACTGAGATAAAGAAACTGGAAGATGAGTTTCACCAACTAGTGGTGAAAGAAACAGATCTTAAGGCCTACAATAGGAGGTTTCAGGAGCTTGCTCTCCTATGTCCAACTATTGTGCCTGATCTGGAGAAGATGTTGGAGAAATATACGGAAGGATTACCTCGAAGCATCGAGGGAAATGTGATTGCGTCAAAGCCTCAGTCATTAGAAGAGGCCATTTCCATAGCCCAGCAATTGATGGATCGTGAGATCAAACGTGATTCCACCCAGAGAGATGGTGATCACAAGCGGAAGCTTGATGATAGAAGGATCACCCATCGCTACCACAACTACCAGCACGACCGTAACAATCACCACTACCAACAGAATCGTCGGCAAGAGACTGCCAAAGATTATGCCGTCACATCTGCTGAGAAGAATGGTTATATCGGAACAAAACCATTTTGCAATCGATGCTCGTTGCACCACTACGGTCCGTGCACCATTAGGTGTGCAAAGTGTCTGAAAGTTGGACATCAGACCAAAGACTGTAAAGCAACAGGAGCAAATCCACAGCCAGTAGCCATAACTTGCTATGGATGTGGTGAGAAGGGGCATTACAAGAGCCGGTGCCCGAAACCGAAAGCTGACCAGAATAACGGTGCACGTGGAAGAGCGTATGTGCTAGGAGATGGGAACGCACAGCCGAACCAAGACTAGTGCAGGAGAATGAGAACTCGTTAAGATTCCGACAATGTCAACGAATGACGTCCCTATAAATTTCCGTTATAGCTAAATAAATCGTATCGTAAAACTTTCTAAGCCTATCTCCTATTGTATTCTACCTTAGTTACGATGGACGTAACCTAAGTGTAACAACTATCCTTCTACCGTATGAATTCTTTACCTTGTAATATTTCCGTAATAATTACAATCTACGTTTCTACTCCATTTACCCTGTTCCTATTCACTACACTCTCATCTCACTAGAAATTTGGTTAATATTAGTTTTGACCATTCCGTGTAAAATTTCTACTCGAACCCTAAGATTTATTTTTAGGATATCCCATTAGTACCCTAGAAATTCCTGACTTATCACTATAGTATGAACAATAATTTTCTTATTTTTGTGAAAGATAACTATGTTGTCATTTTACAAAAATAACACATTGAGCACCATCTAAAACAATTTGAAAAATATAAAACACCTCAACAACTGGACCAAATATCACATCATTCAGTCCTTAGTTATGCATAGCCTGGCCAACTATGTATAATTTAGGAAGAATCATGTCATAAGTGGAACAGTTAAACTTTTCAGATTTTCAAATAACAATTTTCATTCAAAAATAAAATTTTGAGACAAAACAAATTGTTCATACTAATTCCATTTTAAATGTCTACAATTTCCACCCATCACCTCTAAGATAAGAAAATCAAATACGGACAAGATACCCAAACCTTTTTCCTCACATTCCGACCAACATAGACTGAATCTCGGGACAAGATTCCCTTAACGGGGGAAGACTGTAACCACTGCGAAAATCCCACATTTAAATACATTATCACTTAGAATACTTATTCTTTTCTACGTGTAAATTTTTTTTATTATTTTATTCATCTGGGCATAACCACTATCTCATGTGACGTAACTCACATCTATGATAAACGTATTCGCACGCGACCTAACCTTGACCTAATATATGTTTATATAATTTCTTATGTCAAGTATAGTAACTTTACAAATTACCATTTGCCACTTTACGTTAATTCGTTAACGTACTAGTTTAACTAAACTATTTTCACCCAATATAGTTTCTATGAGACTTTAAACCACTATAATACCAAAAATAGTTAACGAAACCCTAGAAATACCAAAGTATAAGTTACCTAAGTAAAGTACAAGTCACTAAAGCATAAAAACCCTAATTTCACTATAACTCCCGGTAAAACCCTAATTTCACAGAAACTATTATTTATTTACAAACCTTAGTTAATATTTTTATAAAAATATTAGGTATGAGTCCTTTAAGCTAAGGTACAAGTCATTTAAGCATAAAACTTAAATGAAAATAAAAATCTTATAAAAACTTTAATAATAGTTATTTAAATTACATACTTTGTAATATTTTCACACAATAAATTCTAAAAATAATTTATTAAGTTATTTAACATATGTACAACTCCTTAAACTCAATGTACAACCCTTTAATGCATAAAACCTTAAAAACTCATTAATTTGTATTTAAAGCCTAATAAAAATTACATAAAAATTATGTAAAATTAGGAAATAATTAAAATTATATTTTTCTTATTTACCTAACATTAGTACAACTCCCTTAAGCCTAAGGTACAACCTCCTAAAGCACAAAAATCATTTTTTCTCTATTTATATATAATTCGATATATACATAAACTAGGTTATTGACCCGTGAAATTCACGGGTTTAAATTGAGAACCGTGGAATATTAGTTTTGAATCTGTTATGAAAAGAAATTAGTTTATAGAAGAGAACAATTTTTGATATTATGTAAAAAAGTGATATGTTAGTTAGACGTATGAATAGAAAATATTAATGCTACATAAAAATAAAATAAATTATATAAACGATATAAAAGGCACCTAATGTTTTTTGCTAATTAAGTTTGAGAACATTTCTCGTAGAAAAAGAGTAAAAATAAGGTAACAAATAAATAAATAAAATATGTAACAACAAACACAAATAACATTTCATGGATTTTTATAAAGATTTGATTAAAAGAATAACTTTTTAAATTAACACTTATAAAATATGAAAATATGTTGCAAAAAATATGAAAATAAATATTTAAATAAGTTAAGTCTTATTTTTGTGACATTCAAGAGATAAATGATCAATTGTTAAGAATATTTGAGTAAATAATATGTTAGATCGGAGTAGTAAAATAATGTAAGTATTATATACTTGATAGATATAAAAAATAATATGTACGCTTTCCATATAGCATTATATGATTTACCAAAAACCCATATCAATAAACTCACGGTTCGTATGCCTCACATATCCCAAAAACACAACAAATTACACTAAGCCAACCATTTTCTTTCTTGTTCTTGGTTAAAAACGGCACAATCCTTTCAAAAGCTAAGAATTTCATCCAATGCGGTAGCTGGGATTCATTAGCACATGATTCTTCTTGGAGTGTTTTTTAGCTTGATACGACCTTTCAATGATTAAGCTATATCGAAATCCCTAAATAGTAAACATGATATAATGGATGCAATTTAGGCAAAAAAGTGAGCAAGAAGTGATGCATTATACTGAACTGTGAAGTACTTTAGGAAGAAGTGAAAAAATGTTTAAAGCAGTTGCTGCACTTTCTAATGACACATAATAATGAGTTAAAATCACCAAAAAGTCATTATGTGTACATGTTACTAATGGAAACTGATGGTCTTGTGTTGCTGAATCTAGATGGGGAATATGGTGTTCTTTTACACTGAGGTAGGGCTAATGGATTTTACACGGTTATCATAAGCATTAACCCTTCAAAGCTGGCCGCTTCAGTTGTGTATGCTGCTCGGTGCACTCTTAAGAAGACCCTGCATGGATAGAGACCCCAAAATTAAAATATAGTTGTTAAACACTTTGAGTAAAACCGAAGAACATGAGGTATAATGATACCTTGATTACATATACAATTTGACCCAAACACTTTTTAAGCCATTTGCAACTGCTATCAGCCACCTTAAAAGAATAAAATTGAAAAAAAAAATTGGTAAAAACCCACCTTCAATCAAAATGTTGTGCCAAAGTCCCAATAGACCTAAATATTGTATACCAGTATATAGCAAAGACAAATTGGATTATGAGAAAGCTGTAGCAAACCTGACACGTTAAAGTTGAATATATGCAATCTCAAACACCGTACCGAAGTCCCAACAACTTCTTATATGTGCATCGAAAATTAAAAATAGATAAGCAAGTTCAATAAGCAATCCGAAACACACATATACATATTTCAGGTAAAACAAACTGCGTCTTATTTCCGATTGGTAACAGTACATATCACCAAGTATCGGAATTACAAACTCTGTGTTTTCACATACTTAAAGCAGAAGTGTAGCAGTACATATCACCAAGTATTAGTGGTATCGATTTAGGACCAGAAGTGTAGCAAGCACATAAAGACGGGAACATCAAAATACCATTTGCAATGAAAACAACAAATAAAGCCAACAATCTATGCATATTTAAAAACCTTAAACAAACATAATCCAACATTTTTTGAAACATATCATGCATAATGTATGGTTATGGGGGGTTTGGGATTACTCACTGTAATTTTTTACTATAGTTTGGTTCTTTCTTAAATAACTGTCATGTTATTTATGCTTACAAAATGAATACTAACCGATTGCTGACACTTTATTGCAACCCATTGTTCTTCACAACACCAGTAGATAGTACACCATCATAGGCACGGTTAACTATCCACCTGTTCCTTGATAGCCTGGACCTTTTGTATCTTGTAGGCGTTAAGTGAGGAATCTGGAAAATAAGTCAGAAGATTCACTTAGCAATTAAATCCTTGTGCAACAGATCGTCAACATCAATAGCATAATCATAGTATAACTAACACAAACAAAAATCAAGGAATGATTGAGAATTACAACTTTTACTACACCATTCTACTATTTAATCTCAAAAAGTATACGCATTTGATAACCAAAAGCAAGCATGATTCGGCATCACAACTATCAACTGATACATGTACCCTACTAAGTCTGATTCGGCATGAATACTATCATCTCATCTATATACTTTTCTACAAAATACTAACACCGCCATGACAAAACAACCAATCAGTAAGCATATTTTCTATCATACTTAATGTCAATGTTGAAAACCAAAGTATTAAGAATGACTACATTTTTTAACATGGCTATATTTAGAGTTTGGTTCATCTGAATGTTTCACCAACCTGTACTCAAAGATGATAAATTACTAACTACTTATAATAAGCATGATTCTGAAAATATTCATGCTTGGATTATTAATTTTCTTCTCACATTTCAATCCAACAAAGCAAACTGGTTGGATTTTATCTTTTTATTATATGCCTAAGTTGCCTTTTCAATATTGTTTATTCCACTTAGAAAATAAGCTGATATTGTATCGATCAAATCACATAAGGTTTTTAATAAGCAAATACCTTAAAGACGATCGCCATTTTGGCCAATCTGTCATGCAACCTGGTATCCTTATCCTAACATTACTGTTATGTTAAGTTTATGTTTCATATAGCAACCTAGTATACATGTCGCTATTGGTCAGTGGTCATAGCGTATACACATTGGGCAGCAAGTAAGGTTGTATCAGCCTGCATACGGATAAGTGCCATATGACATTGGTCTCAAATATTCAGTGTTTCTTAATAAAAGGTTTTCATCTGATTATTGAATGTGCAAGCATGAAATACATAATCTAACTTATGAAAAAGTAATGTTCCATACCTCGGCAATTCCACACAATTTACAAAATCAGGATCTGCTATCATCTCGTCGGCATTTTGAGCCCTTAATTTTACAGCAACTCGAACGATGGCAGAGACTGCACTGCCAACCCGCGACCACCACTCCAACCTGTAACAAATTGAAATTTATATCGTAGTATGTAGAAAAGTGAATATAGTAATAGGTAAATTTATGACAGATATAAAACTAATTTGCACCTCCATGTGACATATTGCAAGCTGATTTGCATAATCATCAGCCATGTACTCTCCATGGCGCTCACAATTGATGAATGCTTCTATGTTAAGTTTATGTTAAGGCAACTTACGGTTATGTTAAGTTCATGTTTCATATAGCAACCTGGTATACATGTCGCTATTGGTCAGTGGTCATAGCGCATACACATTGGGCAGCAAGTAAGGTTGCATCAGCGTGCATACAGAAAGTGAAATTTGAATTGAGTAATAATTTTGCTTCTGAATTCGTTTCAGAAAATTATGTAAATAGGCAAACTACCTGTATTTACTTATGCTTTGCGGGAATCAAAGTGGAAGAAAATCAGGGGCAGATCAAATGTTAACGTGGGTCGAGACACTATAACACAAGCTTAATGTGCTTTCTTTCTTCAAAACCTAAAAGTATCAGCAGCCACATAAAAACAGGTGAGAGAGAAATCTTTGAAATCTTTGACATGCCAGAATGGTTCACATTTTTACGCATACCTGATGTCGAATTAGCATGAATCGATGCCATCCCTAGAAGTATCTGCCAACGAAAACAATCAACATTCAATAATGATAACAGAAAATTATTGAAATTGGAAGCTACACACCTGTCAAAAGGATTTAAATGCGTGTATGATTCCTAGAAACTTAGCGACTTCATTTACAAAGAATTCTACCAACAAAGAAGTTGGGTAACCTTGCTCCACTGAATTTCGCAACCAAAACCAAAATTGTAGATCTTATACTTGCATTCATTGGCACCATATAATTTTGTTAATTTTCTCGTAGCTCTCGAAACTCTTTAAATAATCAAACTGGCAACAAAAGTTGGAAAAGAATGTAAAGATTAAAAAGTTCACGTACCTTAGAATCTAGAAGAATGTAATTGCTTTGTCATCTTCATTATCGCCATCATCTTCAATCAATGGTTCATCATACTGCAAAAAAAATTCTTTAAACGTCAGACACATTACCCATATAGCCATCATCATTACTGCTTGTGTTATTTGCGTCTACAATTCCCAGAGAAAAAAAAATCCAACAATAAAGTAATTATCGCAAGCAAACTACTCAATGGATAATCATTTGCACGAAACAGACTAATTACATTTGCCAAAGTCCGTTCTAAAAAAAGGCTCTCAACCTACTAAGAAAAACGCAAATAATCACTACGTGCCAATGAATTTCCAAAGACTATTTTCTGTTTAGGGTGTTTCTGTTGGCTTATTTTTCTGGCTTATGGGCTTATTAGACTATGTTTATTTAGCCTTATTAGCCCACAAATTAAGCTTATCAGCTTTGCAAAAGTTGAATGACCCCATAACTAGGAAGCATAAGCTAAAACAAACACCCCCTTATTTGTATTTCCCTATCGCAATAATCAAATATTCACTCTCAAAACGCAATACCCAAAACCCTCTTAGCAACCCATCAACAATATAACCATATTCAAAAGACTATACCAAACACCCCCATAAATCTTTATAAACTCAGTAAGAATCACCAACATTCAACATAAATATACCAATTTCATATGATCACACACCTTTTTACAGACACAGAACATGTTTGTGGATCTTTTGTTAGAGAGTTTTAGGCCTCCTTTTCTAAATGCACAGCTGCGACCCAAAGTACATTGCTTGCAGCCACATTTTCCGCTTATGCAGCATCAACGGATAAATAAGTAAGCAAATTTCTTCAATTCCCATATCCATGATAGGTTGTGTCTGCTTTGTGATAATATCAAATAAATAGATTATTGAACTTACTTCGGATATAATCATGAAACATAGCTCGATTTCCGGATGAATATGTTTGGGAGGGATGGTGGTTGTCGGCGGCTGGATGATTTTATTGTTAGGGTTTCATTTGGGAGGGATGGTGGTTTGTGTCTGCTTTGTTTTGGTTCGTGAGTTACAATGGGTGAGGAAAATATAGGTTGTCACCGAAAAATGGGTGGCTTCCCTAGTACATTTTTCCTTTTTTTATTTGTTTCCATAATTTTAGATTGAAAATATGGGTTGTCACCGAAAAATGGGTGGCTTCCCTTGTACATTTTTCCTTTTTTTTATTTGTTTCCATAATTTTAGATTTAAAATGTATAATTTGATTTTAAATGTGTTGGTAAAATTACTAATTTAGACACTCTAAAATTTGAATATTGCTTTTTTAGAGGGGCATTCATTGTCTTTTTCAACTGCTGTATATTAGAATCTATAGATGTGTCACATAAATCTAAAATTCGTTTTTATGTAAACCCTAGAATTAGAAACCTTAGTTTTGTCCTAAACCCTAGAGTACTAGTGAACTAAGCCCTAGGTACTACCCCTTTATGCATATTTCGAACCAAACTCATTCCAATCCCTTCCATATAGTTTGAATCCTATCTAAGACAAACCAAAACCTAACTTTACTTAAACCCTAAGAGAGTAAATGAGAGGATCTTAGCTTGCCACACCTTCTATTCTAGAAATAGGTATACTTACTTGTATGGAGAATAAGAGAACACATCACTTTCCCCCACCATAGCCTACATGGCCAAGCCCTCTCCACACATTTATCCTAACACATGGCACCAATAAAAATTGAACACATCAACATAAGCATTAGAAAACCCTAGATAATTCCCTCCTATAAATAAACAACCCATATACCCTAATAATCCCATACCACTCGACACCTTCCAAAACAGTCCATACCCTCACATTTCGAAATTTCACAGCCCTTAATCTAGTCTAAGAAAGATCCTAGGAAGCTAAGAAGAAGGATAGAAACATTGGTGATCAAGTTTCAAAACCCTAGTTCCATAAAAACCCTAATCGACACATATTTTGCTAAGGTGAGTTCTCAACCCTTTTCCTTATCTTACATATGCTCTAAGTACTCTTAATATACTACCTTAATGATCTCCAATAAAAGCTATAATAAAAAACTAAGTTAACAGTTAAATTTTTCTTTCTTTTGTTTTCTGTACGAACCAAACAAACACCAACTATTTGTTTTCCTTTTCGATATTTTAAGAACACTAGCCTATAAGATACTTAAATATTGTTAAAGAGAATATTTTTAGAAGAACGTAGCAATTTGAATCACTAAAAATGAATAAACGAGTCAAAAGTTATGGATAATTGAAGTTATATATAAACTATAAAAACTTTCTGTAACAGCAGACGAGGTTGAGCGAAACGAGACATTTCTGGTATGTTTCGTCAAAAACTTAAAACACGAGAGTTGTCCGGATCGTTATTTTATTCAAAAATTCTTTAGACCTCGAGTCATGAAAACGTATAAAAAGGAGTGTTTTTATTTAATTTCAGAACCGATTTTATAAAAAGACAGCAGCAGATATAGAGTTTTGAACTTAAGTTTCGACCACTAAATAGAGTCTAAAAATTCTAGATTTTTGCACAAACGAAGTTCTACTAGATATCTAGCAGTAGGAAAAAGAACGAAGTGTTTTCGTTAAGAAACGAGTGAGTTCTAGCCATGTCTTGTCGGGATGTTTCTGTCTCGACAAAACTGTGGGTCGAACATTTTAAAAATTAATTGCGAAGTCTAGAGTTCGAACCAAGGTCTGGGTTTTTGTAAAAATAGTCTCAAGACACTGATAATTAAGTTGGCTAAAGAATCATAAAAAGTTTTGTTAAAATACGTAAGAAATAAAATGTTTTTGGGAGATAAGGATGTCGAATAAAATGATATAGAAGTCTCAAGGGTAAAAAGTGTCAAAACTCTAATTAGTATTGTAAAAAGGACTTCACATGCTGTCGAGTGGAACCCTAGGGGTAAAAATGGTCGATTTTGAAACTTAAGGGTAGAAAGTGTCAATTTACTAAAGTTCAAGGGTAAAACTTGTCATTTCAATATAGTTCAGGGATAAGAGTTGCCAACCCTAGAAACTAAAAGGTTTAAAGTGAAAATATACTTATAAACCCTAATTCTTAATTTAATATTATTATTAATAAATTATTATTAATATTATTATTATTACTATTGTTATTATTATTATTAGGATATTAGAACCTAATATACGTTTTCTACTATAACTAACGAACGAAGTATCTATTTAACGAACAAACAGAACCAAAACCTACAAATAAGAAAATAAGATAAAATCTTATTTTTGAAACTACATATTGGCTCAATTAAGTATTTAACCATCAACCAAAGTATTACGAAACGAACATTGGAAAACTTATAATATTCAGAAACGATTACTGAAAACTTGACATACAAACCCAGGTAGCGTGCCGGAGACGTTTATCAACTTTCTTTCATTTTGTTTTCCATCCAGACTGCCCAGGTGAGTTCATAGTCCCACTTTTTACTATGTTTTCCACCGAACACAAGTATTTTCTGTATGCTTTCCTGATTGTTATTGCCTAAGTTAACTGTTGCCTATTTATTTTAAAAGTCCCTATTATCATGCACCATTAATCACTTTCGGGTGAGCGCGAATATAATGAATAGATCTATTGGCAGTTGACGCCCCATTTGTGTTGCTGGTTAAGTAACCAAATGCATTATATTTGAGTTTAATAAAGAGTTTCAGGCAGACTCCTACACGGGGCAAGGTTACCTACATTTAATTATGGGGTAATTTATATAAACCTGTTAACGTTTTGCGTGTCATGAGGCTTAGTGCAATATACCGAACTGTGATACTTCTGATTTACTTAAATTTAGCTTGTGTTCAAACTGATTACTACTGAAAACACTATGGATTCACTCAACCTTTGTGTTGACTTTTTAAGCATGTTTATCTCAGGTAACTAGAAGTATGATTCGGCACGGAGTGGCTGTGGACTTTCTTCTAATAAAAAGAGTGTCCATTTTGTTATCATTCAAAGAATATTGTATCTTTTATAATATATGTCTAAACTTCCCTCCGGGACCTATCCTTTGTACTCTGATTTAAATAAATGAATGATAAGAATTTTATTTAAAAACGTCTCTTTTCGAGTCGTTTTCTATCTCCATGACTGTGAACTATGAAGTAGCACCCCCAAACTTATATTCCGCTGCGAATATCGAAAAACGGGGGTGTCACATAGATCGTGAGTAGATCGGGTAGATCGAGTGTAGATGTGGATCTTGTAGCTTGTGTGATTTGTGAGGATAAGGTAGATCGTGAGTGAGATTGGTACTAGCTAGATTAGTACTCGACATTTAGCTTAATGTCGGAAAATAATATAAGCGACGCGGTTTATGTGTTTAGGTCTCATAACACAAGGTTTGTTATGTTGGGCCATAAAACATAACGGGTTTGGTTGTACCCGAAGAAGAACTCGACATCTAGCTTAGTGTCGAAAAATATTGTAAGCGACGTTGTATGGTTTTCTCCGCCAAGAAGGGAGCTTGTTGATTAGTAAAGTAACTATCGAGTTGGGTACTCGGGGAGTAGAGTAGGGCGAAGAGGAGCTTCGTGACCATACCACTATAAATCATCGCGCCCGGTTTGCGCTTTCCTTACTTATCTCTTTACTTTTTATCTTTGCATTTACCATTTTATATTTTCATTGCCTTTATATTTGTGTGGCTTATTGCTTATATTGTGTGGTAGTTATGTTGTGTCTATGTTTGTGTTATGGTAATATGATTCACTTATGGAATTCAACTACCACTAGTTGTCACAAGACTTTTTGTTGACACTTCTCATATTATGTCAAACTTGATTGGTCATTTGATACAAAAGATTTAAGTTTTTAAATGAAAACGTATTCACCCCCCCCCCCCTCTACAGTTTCCACAGCTTCACCAAGTCATCTCTATCAAATACTTTGAGCATATCATCAAAGTGTTGGTAGACCTCTAAATGATTTCCAACTCTGATGATCTTCCAAAGCTTTCCTATGTCATCAGTATAAATTTCCCAGTCAATGATTGGATACTTGGCCTATAGAGCTTATACATTCATGCTTTCTTCTGGAACAATAATCATCATCTGTTGTAGTTGTTCATCAGTTAACTCCTTTTCTTCTTCCTCTTCTGCTGTAGGTATGTCTTCATCAATATTTTGTCTTTTAGAAGACTCTGACACCAAAGAAATTCCAGCCCACTTTGTACTTCTTGTTTCTTCTTCAGTGTCCATAGGGATGAAATCTTGTACCTTCTTGTAAGCCTTGAAGTATAATCCTTCATTTTCATCAAATGTTCTGCCTTTTAGTTGACTCACAGTCCAATGATCTTGGTTCTGTAAGTACTCCTTCAGGTATCTCATCATTTGTGCTTGAGTTGGAGGTTTTCTTGCAGCAGCCATCTTTTTACTCTGATTCTTCTTTATCATCTCAATCAATTCGTTGAGAGCATTTTCCCTTTCTTCATCTAGAATAGCTGCTCTGTCTTGTTCATACAATTGCTGAGCTAAGAGTGCATCAGCTTGTTCTTGAGCTAACCTCTCTTCTTCTTCACTTCTGAGCTTCTGTTCAACCAGAAACCTAGCAATCCTTTGTTCTTCATCTAGCTTAGCTTGTTCTTCTTCATGCATCCTTTTTGCCATTTGTTCATCAAAGCTCATCTGAAGTTGTATACTTTTCTTGACC
This sequence comes from Artemisia tridentata subsp. tridentata, assembly GCA_021014915.2. Classification (NCBI taxonomy): domain Eukaryota; kingdom Viridiplantae; phylum Streptophyta; class Magnoliopsida; order Asterales; family Asteraceae; genus Artemisia; species Artemisia tridentata. The sequence goes on from CP139504.1 coordinate 59,499,357, forward strand.
TTCTTTGGTGGTTCAGATTCCTGCATAATGCCTTTCCCTTTGTCTGCACTTCTTCTTGTATACACAGCAACACTGGCAGTACTAACATCCTCTTGAGTTGTAGGGGCAGACTGCCTCCCCTGAGTCTCAGCATTCTTCCTCCCCTGTTTGGAAGAATCATCCAAATCACCATCATCATCATCATCTTCATCTGAACTTGAGGACTCCACAATAGTTGTCTTTCTCTTAGCCTTAAGGGACCTGACTCTGTGCTGCAATTTCTTCACCTTCTTGATGAGTTTTGTGTAGGCAACACCATAGAGTTTCTTTGTCTCTTTCAACTCTGCCTCCAAGCCAGTAACCCTGTTTGTTAGTTGTGTACAAATATCCATCAATTCAGTAAGTGTCACTCTGCCCTCATCACTTCCATGTGTGTGACCTATTTGGAGAGGTGAATCATGGGGTATTTCCCCTATAGTATCCATGTGGCTGGGGAGTCCATCACCTGAACCAAGTTCAAGAGAACCTGATATAGTAGATGTTGCCATGGGTTGGGTCTTACTGATGTTACCACTGACCTGCCCAGCTTCTAAGCCAGAAACAGTAGTGGTAGCCCTCACCATTTTGTCAAGGACAGCCTCATCTGCTACATTGATTTGAGGAGGAGATCTGGGCTAAGGGACCACAGATTCCTGTCTGTTCCTTCCCTTATACCAAAACACTTCAATATTATTAGCTCAATAATATGAGTACTCTTGCTTAGTACTAGGGTTTACAACCTTGAAGCTTTACAAAAACGTATTCTAGAGATGTATATAAGATATTAACCTAGGACCTCTTTATAGGCACAAGGAGTCCTTTACAAGATAACTATCAATATACAATATTCGTATCTTTCTAAACATATAAGATATACACTAAATATCTTCTATACATATCACATTACGCGTCTTCATCTCTGGCAGTACCTTCTTCATCAGCAGTCTTCAGCAGTACTAACTTTCTACCAGCAGTACTAATATTATAACTAGCAGTACTAACTTTCTACCAGCAGTACTAATATTATAACTAGCAGTACTAACTCAGTTAGTACTGTTAGTTATATTCTTCAGCAGTTCCAACTGTTTAGCTTGGCAGTACAAAGTGCTTGATCATTTAATTCCCAACAATATGTCCAAACCCCCTCCAAAGCCGTGTTTTATTTGCGACGGACCTCATTGGACAAGGAATTGTCCAAGTCGGAAAGCTATTAATGCCTTGGTTTCCGAGATAGGTCCAAGAATAGAAGAATCACCATAAGAGGAACTGGGATAGATTAGACGCCTTGGAAAATTAATGGAAGTATTGACTGGAGCCGAGACTAAGAATCAAGGATTTCTCTTTACAGAGATGATGGTAAACAATATAAAGACACTGTGACTCATTAACACTGGTGCTACCCATAACTTCTTGGACGTCAAAGAGGCCGAACTACAGGGCATAAAATACACTCCTGAAAACGGGAAGATCAAGACCGTAAACTCATAACCAACACAAATCCTTAGGACAACTAAGGTAAAAGCTTGTATCGATAAGTGAACTAACGAACTAACATTTACGGTTGTGCCATTGGATGATTACAGGGTTGTACTAGGCCTATATTTCTTTGAAATAGCTCGAGCTTTTTCTATGCCCGCCACCAAGATGTTGGTCATCCTCGATAATGAAGTATCCCAGGTCACAAACCTAAAGAAGTGGAGTGAAATACAAACCTTTTTATCGGCAACGCAATTTAAAAGGACCGCCAAGGAAGGAGAGTGCTTTTTGGAAGCCGTAAGGAAGTCCTTTGACGATAAAACAACAACACACCCTAGAGTCCCCGAGACAGCTCTAGGAGAAATCCAAAATGTAATGCCGGTTGAACTACCAAAAATATCATCACATCGAAAGGAAGTTGACCACCAGATCAAGCCTGTCCCCGGAGCTATGCCCCATGCCATGAATTCTTATCAAATGGATCTACTTGAGCTTCCGAAGTTGAAAAGACGACTCAAAGAACTACCTGATTCTAGGTACGTCCAACCATATAAGACCTCTTTTGGAGCACCTGTACCATCTCAGAAAAATAAAGAATGGCTCGGAGACGCGGATGAAACAAGAACATACTTGGACAACGCGGTGAAACGGATAAAGAAATGGGCAGAAAAGAAGCGAAGAAGAGTTTCGTGTTACAATGAATACTTGATCAAATGGAAAGGACAACCCGTGGAGAAGACAAGCCGGGAACGGGAGAGATTTGCTATGGCCTTTCGAAGATCAAATTCGTAGCTAAAAAGATTAAAGCACGACGAGGACGTCGTGAATTTAAGTGGGGGAGGTTGTTACGAGCTAAATCCTAGCAACCCCAATCCAAAGAAATCATCGGTGCGGCAACATGACTAGATTACTCTAGAATATTAAACATAAGAATATCTTAGATATTTTGTCTAAAATATCATAGATACTTATTAGGAATAATCTAGATATAAGCTAAATATCTAAGATATTTAGTAGGAATAATCTAGAAACAAGCTATATTTAACTTATGAAAATATGAAAGATATTTGTATTAGAACTTTCTAAAACCTAATAAGCCCTTAGTATAAATAAGGGCTTATTACTCCTATTTGTATTCATCCATTTGTAACCAACATTTCTAATGCAATATATATCAAGTATTCTCGAGGACATCTACAAAGTGTTCATCACTAACCTCTTTCATACTTTTTGGCTTACTTAGTCGTTGAAACCGAGTCGCTAAGTGCCACACGGACATTGTAAATTAATCTCGTGACACATAGCCTTACTAGTCCTTACAAAGATCCCCAAGTATAAGCAATTAAAAGTAGCACTCATTAATAACGGTTTTTATATAAGTGTTTCATATGTTGTAGTCGTAACTGTAGAGTGTTAAATAATTAATAATGAGCTTTTTGCCGAAATGCTTCTTCTTCGACAATTTTTGAAAATGAGCTTTTTTACAAAGCGTAAAACGGTGGTTGCTTGCTACTAGCCAAATAATGCATCAAACTCTTTTACATAGCGTCAAACACGTATGTTTGGAAAAACTAGCTGTAAGCTGTAAACTATAAAATGTAAGCTGTAAGCTGTAAACTGCAAAGCTATTAATATGGGCTACAAACTGTATCTTTTTTTCAATAAAAGTGTTTGGTAAATTAGCTGTTAAAGTGTTTGGAGCTACTTGTTTAAAATAAAAGCTTGAAGTTGGTGTATCCAAACGGAGCTACTTGTTTTAGAGAAGATTATTTTTGTTACAAAAGCTTATAGCTCAAAAAAAAGCTGCGTACCAAACAGGCCCTTACTTAAAGTAAAACGCTATTTGCCAAACATACTATGAGCTTTCTTTGATGGTAAAAAAATAAATGTTAGCTAAGAAAATCAAGACTTTAAAATTTTATGTTAACTTACAACATTTTGTATATTACATCTCCAAATCTTCACTGGTTACCTCTCAAGTTTTTTAGAATTTTTTTTCGCGACCACCCAATAAATTTTTCTACGAAGTTTTTAAATCACTAATCATGTACATTTTCAAAGGTTCAAATCGGCGGAGAAAACTTGACTATGTGCACCCCTTTCGGGTGCCGACTAACCCTTCCTAAATGACCTAGTACTATGCAATGGGGACCTGTTCTAGTGACTTTTATCCTTTAGTTGGGATTGAACATATGACCTATTTTTTAAAAAGCTCTCATTGACCAGTCAACTGAACGTTTGCGATGGGTGAGTGATACCATTGGAGCAACGCCTCAAGCTACTAAAGCTAGAGCTTAATCCATGTTTTTCTAAAGCCCTAGTCACACTTTTTTTTTTTTTTTCCATTATCTCTAGCGCCATGATTTTGAAAGTCACATGTTTGCAAAAAGTAATAAAAAAATAAATAATAATAATAATAATAATAATAATAATAATAATAATAATAATAATAATAATAATAATAATAATAATAATAATAATAATAATAATAATAATAATAATAATAATAATAATAATAATAATAATAATATAAGTCTTTTCTGTTCTATGTTTACAACTTGTGAAAATCTAATTAGAGGGTGAGAGGAATTCGACACACGGTTAAGGTGGTTAAACCTTGTATACTTTGTGTTTAATGATATATTGAGTTTATATGATTAAGTATGCGGAATTTACTTAATCACACTTAGAAGGTTATGTCTATTATGGAAATGGAAGAATTATGTTTGTTACTTAACAATGAACAAAGAAAGTTTATCACTAAACGATTCAATATTATTCAAAATAATACGAGTGATCTTGTTTTTATCACTAGGGTTACAAAGACCTTGAATCTTATGTTTCTAGATTTGTGATATATGTTTTTGTTTGTTCTATGTCTTAACAGATATGAGTTTGTAATAGTTCACATGTACATAATCACTAATCTAAGATCTCTTTTATAGTCCAAGAGATCTATTACAATATTACTTTAAGTCTACTCAACACTTGTCTTACAAAAGATCAAGTCGAGCTAGCGTATGGAAGTTTATATCTCACAAGTTGTTCAAATAAATTAATACAAGCACATGCATCAACTTGTTGACTGAGAATATATCTAGATATTATTTTTGCATAAAAGTGACTCATACAAATAATATCTTCTTCGATCTTATCCTTGTAGCAGCTCTATGAGTCACTGATCAGTAGTACCATTCTCTACTAGCAGTACCTTCTACTTGAACTAGGAGTACCTTCTTGTTCTAGCAGTACCTTGATGTACTAGCAGTACCTTGATCATGAACCAGCAGTACCTTCTTCTTAAAGTATTTTACTATACTCTAACTTCAGAATATTTAATTCCCAACAATCCTCCCCTAAACATGTGAATCATTTCAAACATGTTTTCTGAATTAAATGAGGACTGGAGAAGATCTTTCAAACACTTCATGAATCTGAACTATTCTTCTTATTCTGAACTGATCTGCTTTGTTCTTCTTTGACTTCAGCAATATCAAAACATTGTACCAAAAGATGGTGCAATTTCCTTGGATGGAGGAATTGTAAGAGGCAATGATTTTAACAAGTGAAATCATCTATCAGCATGCCTTTGCAAGTGATAAACAAACATAATGAACTGAATTGAAACTTTCCTTCGTTTGATCTAGATAGAACTTTCTCCTTTAGGAATGCTTCATCCCTTCTAGATATATGATCTATTCTTGTCATTTTCAACCTCTATGTCATCATCTTGTATGCTCTTATCTTCTCCTTCCTTCTATTGGATTATTCTTCCTTTTATGGGCAATTATTTCCTTCCCTGAGATTGTAACCTCCCCTGAAGCAAATAACTTTTGTTTCATCCTCCCCTTGTTTGGAAGATCTCACTATGTACCTTTGACTGATCTATCAATGTGAACTTGTTGTCAGACAATATTGTACATGAAGCCATCAATTCCTTAAAAGTTTAAGTTGCTGTCCTCATCACTTCTAGGTGTGTTAACTCCTATGAGAGGTGAATCAGTGGACATTTGATTCATGGTCCATCAATGGATGGTTTTTGTGAATCCTTTGAAAATCCTTGTTTAAGAAATTATTTGACTTAGCAGTATGTTCATGATTTTAGAATTGAAAAATCATACTGCTTCCAACCATTTTGAAAGGATTAAGTGTGTAACAGACACTTAATCAAAATTTCGGTTTAAAGCAACCTCTGGTTGTGTGAGAACCAATGTTTTTCAGTTATAAATAACTGCCTGTGTAAAGATAAATCAATTCAAAAGATTTTCTTGACAGGGTTTCCAGCTCATAGCAATTGTTGCCTCTAACACAAGTGTTAGATTCACTTTTACTAGCTGTTCTTTCTATCAGATGTCCTTAGACTAGCTCATTATACTTGAAAGTATAAAATGATAGAAAGTGAGTTGCATCAGTTACTATCTGATCAACTAAGTCATCAATTCAATGTGAAATATCATAACTAGGTTTCAAGAAAGAAGTTTTAAGGAGTTAAAATCCTAAACTCAGTCCATCATAAACTTACTATGTTAGCAATTGGATAAGCATTATGCTGCTCCCATTTCACTTGAAATCTCCTTTGTATTCACATATTCATACCTGAAATAGTTAGTCTAAAACCAAAAGAACAATGTACAAAGTACTTGTCTTGCATTAAAATAAGCATAGAACCAACTGTATGAATAACACAATTTACATTTTTGATATATTAGCAGTACCTTATAAATCCAGCAGTACCAACAAAAATTTATGTACATAAACACATCATTTGAAAATTTTAAAGATTAAGCATTCCAATACTTGCTACTAAGTACTGAAACCTTGAAACATCAAAAGCTTTTGTAAGTAGATCGGCAAAATTATATTCTGAAGCAATTTTCATTACTTGAATTAATCTTTTCTCATTGCAATCTCTAATAAAGTGATGTCTAATTTCAATGTGTTTTGTTTTAGAATGTTGCACTGGATTTTTAATAATACAAATTGTACTACTATTATCAATATGAATAACAGTGTTTAAAAAATTGTACCCATAGTCAAGAAGTTGGTTTTGAAGCCATAAGACTTGAGCACAGCAACTTGCAGCAGCTATATATTCAGCTTCAGTTGTTGAATTTGCCACACTTGTTTGCTTCTTACACTGCCATGAGACAAGTCTACATCCAAGGAATTGACATCCTCCAGTTGTTGACTTTCTGTCCAAGCTAGCACCAGCATAATCACTATCCGAAAATGCTACTAACTCAAAAGGAGAGTCTCTAGAATACCATATACCCAACCTTGGTTGTCCTTTGAGATATCTAAAAATTCTCTTAACTGCAGTTAAATGAGAAACCTTTGGAGTTACTTGAAATCTTGCATAAACACAAACAGGGAACATGATGTCAGGTCTAGATGATGTAAGATACATCAAAGAGCCTATCCTAGATCTATAAGTGTGTACATCTACATTCTCTCCATCTTCATCTTTCAGAAGGTGCTTCTCAGAGTCCATTGGTGTGCTTGCCATTTTTGAATCAGCAAATTGAAACTTTCTAAGAATTTCTGCAACATATTTATCTTGAGAGATAAAAATGCCTTCAGATGATTGTTTAATTTGCAAACCTAAAAAGAATGTGAGTTCTCCCATAGAACTCATCTGAAACTTATCATGCATAAGCTTCTCGAACTCTAAACACATTTCCTTCCTTGTAGATCCAAAGATAATGTCATCCACATACACCTGTACTAACAGAAGATCCTGCTTGTGCTGTTCGATGAAAAGTGTCTGATCAATCTTTCCTCTTTGAAATCCATTTTCTAATAAATAGGAAGCAAGTGTTGCATACCAAGCTCTTGGTGCCTGATGTAGGCCATATAGAGCTTTCATTACTCTGTACACTTTGTTTGGATGGTCAGGGTCAATGAAGCCAGGAGGTTGTGAAACATACACCTCTTCTCCAATTGTACCATATAAAAATGCACTCTTGACATCCATTTGGTAGACTGTGAAGCCTAAAAATGAAGCATAAGCTAGAAACAGCCTAATTGCCTCAATCCTTGCTACTGGAGCATAAACTTCATCATAATCTATCCCTTCTTCTTGTGTGTACCCTTGGGCTACTAATCTAGCCTTATTTCTAATAACTATCCCTCTTTCATCCCTTTTGTTCTTAAAAACCCATCTAGTGCCAATCACCTTTTCATTCCTAGGTAAATCAACTAGCACCCAAACCTTTTGAATCTTGAACTGAAGAAGCTCTTCTTGCATAGCCTCTACCCAGCTTGAATCATCTAGGGCTGTAAGAATATTCTTTGGTTCCTTTTGAGAGAGAAAACATACAAACAAGCAAGAGTTTGAAACCTCATGCTGTTTTGAAGCATAAAGAGCATCAAGAATCCCTTGTTGGTCTGAAGAGACCAGTTGTCTTCATGTCTTCACACCAGATTGTACATCTCCAATCACATTATCCAGGGAGTGAACTTTGTGAATTCTTGTGTGTGGTGTAGAAGGAACTTGATAAGATGGTAGAAGATTACTCAAATCCACTTCATCTTCTTGGAACTCTGCTTCTCTTGAATTTGAAAAACCAGCAGTATCTTCAAATGAACTAGCCGTACCTCCAAATGTACTAACAGTACCTTTATAGATACTAGCAGTACCTTGCTCTGTGTCAGCAGTACCATCAATATTTGAAATATTGAGTTGTTCCTTTATTCCATCATTCTTGTGCTCATCTTCAACATCTCCTTTAGCTTTACTAGAAGAAGATACATCATTTGTTGAAGTTGATTCCACACCTGAATTTGACCATATTGGCATTGTGCCATCAGATTGATCTTTATCTAACTCCACCTCATTTGTTGCTTGTGAACCTGAAAAATTATTAGTTTCTGCAACAAAAGGTATATAATTCATAGAATTTGTTAGATACTCAAGATCAAATATCCATTTTGGTCCTTGGCCTACTACATTGGATTTGTTTTCAAGAAACTCCACATGTAGTTCTTCTTATACTTTCTCAGTTCTTAAGTTGTAAACTCTAAAAGCTTTTCTAACAAGAGAATATCCAACTAAGAAACCTTCATCTGCTTTACCATCAGATTTTCCTAAATGGTCTAAGGTATTGAGAATTGTCACATGACATCCAAAAGGTCTAAGAAATCCTATTGCAGGAGTTCTACCATTAAAGAGTTCATATGATGTCTTATTGTGAGGCTGCACAACTAAAACTCTATTTTGAACATAGCAAGCAGTATTGATTGCCTCTGCCCAAAAGATTATAGGTAGCTTAGAATCAGCTAACATTGTTCTAGCAGCTTCAATTAGTGTTCTATTCTTTCTTTCAAACACACCATTCTGTTGTGGTGTTCTAGCAACACTATATTCTCTCTGAATACCTTTTTCTTTGCAGAAATCATCCATAACTCTATTTTTAAACTCTGTCCCATTATCAGACCTAATGACTTTTACTTTCTTGCTTACTAGGTTTTCTATTTTTGTTATGAAAGTCTTAAGGGTGTTTGATGTTTCATCCTTAGACACTAAAAAGAAAACCCATGTAAATCTGCTATAGTCATCAGTTATAACAAGACAATATTTCTTATGTTGCATACTCCTTACTGAAACAGGTCCAAATAAGTCCATATGAAGTATAAACAATGACTGATTGATAGAGTTAAAAATCTTGGGCTTACAAGTGGCTTTGTGTTGTTTGCCTTTTAGACAAGCAATGCATGTTTGATCATTTTCAAATCTTTTGTGAGGTAAACCTCTTACCAAACCATTCTTAACAATTTTATTTATGGTTTTGAAATTAATATGACCAAGCCTTCTATGCCATAACATTGATTCATCCAATGTAGCCTTTGCAACAAGACAAGTTAAATCCTTTTTAGGAATAATGTTCTTCATATCAACACTATACATATTGGCCTTTCTAGGAATTCTAAGAAGCACTTGATTTTCATCAGGCATCTTAAAATCCTTAGATAGAACAAGACATTCAGTGTCAGTAAAAAGGACATTGTTCTTTTTGTCACACATTTGTGAGACACTAAAAAGATTATACTTTAGCTCTTGTACATAGTACACATCTTCAAAATCTAAATTTTCGGTTTTAATTGTACCTTTACCAGAAATTTTGCCACGAAAACCACCTCCAAAGGTAACATATCCTCCATTGAAAGCTTCAAAATCTGAAAGATAAGACATGTTGTCTGTCATGTGCCTTGAACATCCACTATCTGAGTATCCTTGATCTTCTTGTTTATCAGTTGAATGTTCCTGCACACAAATAAGAGTGCTAGTTTTCTTTGGGGATCCAAGCCATTACTGACTTGGATCTGCCTCTTGCATCAATGTAATTTAATCTTTTAAGGACAGTTGATGCAACATTGGATTTAAGAATCCAACATGCTGAGGCCTTAACAGCATTTGCCCTATTACCCTTAGCAGCAGAGTGAATAACATGCTTAGCAGAAGAGTCTGCTAGCTTTGTAGTTGAACTCTTTGGTCTCCAAATTTGTTTGTGGACCACTGCTTTTGTTTGAATGGGCCTTAGAACAGTTGTAGATGCATGTTTGAAAATTGTTTTTGCATCCTTAGCTGTTGATTTAGGGTTAACAGTCATCAAAGGTCTAACAGTACCTTTTTTTCTACCCGTACCTTTTATTTGTACTGGCAGTACCTTTTTGTTTGTATTAGCAGGACCTTTTTGTCTATCAGGACCTTTTGGTCCAGACTTGTTTGAGACTGTTATGGGTTTAGTTCTATGAGTGTTAGAGTGAAAGTGAGTTTGAGAGGTTTGCCTTTTGTAGTTCACCCTATTGTTTTCATACCCAGTTACCCATTGGTTGCAGAAAGCTTCAAGATGGTCAAAACTACCACATGTATAACAAGCTTTGTTGTAAAAAGCAAAGTCATCACCTAATTGGTTAGACTTGAGGTTGTTCCAATTCCTTTGGTTACCTCTGGGCTTGTTTGTTGTTCTATATTGTTCACAATATCTAACTGGTTTCCTAACAGTCTTAACATTTGACTTATGCCTGTTAGTGTTGTGATTGACTATCTTAGGAACACTTGTTCCTACTTTCTTAACCAATACAGGTTTAGACATAACCTGTTCTTCTTCATCATCATCACTATCAGTTGTACAATCTTCAACAACTATAGCATCTCCTTTCTTAACAAATGATACCTTGTCCTGATAAGATAAAGTTTTATCTAAACTTTTACTTACCTTTTCTATCTGAGGACTCTTAGTGGCCTTAGAACCATATTCCATGATTGGTTCTTGAAACTCAGCTAATCCTGTGTGTGCTAAATCAATACCTGGAGGTGAATGAACACCTCTGTATAGTAGGGGGACAGACTTAAATCCAACACCAGAATTAACCTTATCAATTACTTGAGCTTCCCAAAGCTTATTGAATCCATCTAAGGCATGAGCCAAAACATCTACAGATATCTTAACATTTTCTCTTTCATTTTTGTGTTTAGCTAATGAATCATTCAACTCAACAATACACTCATCTCTGATCTTAATGTCATTTTTTAGTATATTGATGTCATTAGTAAAATTAGATTCATTACTTTTAAAATGTAAGACTTGCTTTTCTACAACACCTAGACCTCTTTTGTGATTAGCTAAATTAAAAAGAGTATCAATTAGCTCTGCTCTATGAGCATCAAATCTCTTACTAAGGTCTTCATAAGCTTTAAGATTAGGACATGATTCAGTACAATTTTGAATAGAATTTACTTCTGAATCAGAATGAGCCATTAGAGCAAATTCATTGGCCATAAGAGCAGCATTTGGTGGTGCTTCCTCTTCAATATCCATAGAGCTCCAATCATAACCAATACCATCAATAGCCAACATAGCCTTTGGCTCTTCAACAGTAACTTCCTTTCTCTTATCTTGCTTATACCATGTGTTTCTATTCTCCTGCTTCCTTGGGCTTCTACACTCCTTAGCAAAGTGTCCCAACCTATGACAGTTGAAACATTCCACTTTCTTCTTGTCAAACCCAGCAGTATCATTACCATTTATGGTAATTTTCTTCCCAGTTCTCTGCCAATGCTTCTTGGCCCTCATGCTGAGCAAAGCAACCTGCCATTTGATGTCCATCTCTTCCAAATCGTCACCATCAACCTGCTCAAGGTCTTCATGATTTAGAGGAGAACCACTAGATTGACTAGACATGAATACATAGAATGCTGGATCACCAAGTCCTGCAACAGTCTTTTGTGAACTAGTAGACGGACCACCATGAGTAGCATTAGAAACACCTTCAACTTCTTCTACCTCCTCAGACTTACCAATACTAGGAGATGACAAAAGTGCCACATTCCCAGAACTAGTACCATAAATTCCAGATTTTTTAAGACTTTGTTCAACAATTTTGAAGTTGTTGTACAAATCATTGAGCTTCATTGTTTCAATGTCTGGTTTGTTCATCCAGACAATAACATGAGTATGGAACTCATCAGGTAGACTTCTCAAAAACTTCATGTTGAGATCTTCCTTCTCTGTCTCAACACCTAACACAGCCAACTGGCTGACAAGCTTGTGTAGCCTTGAGAATAGCTTATCAAGAGACTCATTACTAAAAGCAGTAAAGTTTTCAAGTTGTTGCTTTAGTAATGTCTTCTGTGTCTTTTTGGTAGTCTCATTACCACCAAAATATGCACAAATCTCTTCAAAAAGAGTTTTTGCATCAAGATACTTGTTAAAAGATAGCATCTGTTCACTAGGAATGGTCATAAGCAACAAATTTCTTGCTTTCTAATCATTTCTCTTCAGTATCTTCTCTTCATTAGAAACTGGTCCAGTATTTCTTTTCCTAATTGATTTACCTTCTAGGACAACCTCTGAATAGCTTGGTGAAAAAGAATCACCATATATAATGATATCCCAAAGAGTGTAATCTTGGACCATGAAATATTGCTCAATTCTCATCCTCCATAACTCAAACTCATTTGGTTTGATCATGGGCAACTTTGCAGCAACATTTGTTTGAGCATCATGTGCATCCATTTCTGTTTCTTCTAATTCAATTATATCAACCTGTGCTCTGATACCAACTGAGAGGAATTCGACACACGGTTAAGGTGGTTAAACCTTGTATACTTTGTGTGTAATGATATATTGAGTTTATATGATTAAGTACGCGGCATTTACTTAATCACACTTAGAAGGTTATGTATGTTATGGAAATGGAAGAATTATGTTTGTTACTTAACAATGAACAAAGAAAGTTTATCACTAAACGATTCAATATTATTCAAAATAATACGAGTGATCTTGTGTTTATCACTAGGGTTACAAAGACCTTGAATCTTATGTTTCTAGATTTGTGATATATGTTTTTGTTTGTTCTATGTCTTAACAGATATGAGTTTGTAATAGTTCACATGTACATAATCACTAATCTAAGATCTCTTTTATAGTCCAAGAGATCTATTACAATATTACTTTAAGTCTAATCAACACTTGTCTTACAAAAGATCAAGTCGAGCTAGCGTATGAAAGTTTATATCTCACAAGCTATTCAAATAAATTAATGCAAGCACATGCATCAACTTGTTGACTGAGAATATATCTAGATATTATTTTTGCATAAGAGTGACTCATACAAATAATATCTTCTTCGATCTTGTCCTTTTAGCAGCTCTATGACTCACTGATCAGCAGTACTATTCTCTACTAGCAGTACCTTCTACTTGAACTAGCAGTACCTTCTTGTTCTAGCAGTACCTTGATGTACTAGCAGTACCTTGATCATGAACCAGCAGTACCTTCTTCTTAAAGTATTTTACTATACTCTAACTTCAGAATATTTAATTCCCAACAGAGGGCCACGTGAGTTTGGAAGGCCCCAACTTGTTAGAATTGATACATTGTATTTCTACATCATAAGCCTACAATTTATTAGAAATATAAATAAAAAAGACAAAAACAAAAAACACTTAATATTCCAAAAAATCTATGTTTTGGCATGATAGAAACAAAGAGTGAGTTAGTTAATTTGATGCTTCATAAATCAAAGTCATTACTAGACTTTTTTTAAGAGGCTTGGTTTTCTTATTTTATCTTCTTCTTACTTTTATCTTTATTCTAGAAATTCTTCAATTACGCTTTCTATTAATCCAAGTGATCTAGTTAAACATATTCAAAGTACGAGAATAATGTTAAAGGTTTTTGTATGGCTTGCAACAAAAAAGAAAAATAAAAAAAGAAAACTAAAACAAAAAGTTTTGGCTGACCTCATGAAGTGAAGTGATACGGTCAACCTCGACAATCCCTTGAAAAACTTCTTCGACACAGTCATCCAATCTACTTTGTTGTGCATTCGGAAATATTGGAATGGTGTACGTTTTGATTTAGAAGAATTAGAACCTCCTCGCAAAGACACTATTTTGAAAGACATAAAATTCTCTCCCGGTTTGTAATAGGAATAGAAATTTCAATCAAATTTGGATAAATCGGATATTTTATCGGATTGGGATCCACTAAAGTTTAATATGAACATGATAGGTCATGTTAATGTTTTTGTGAGAAGGAAAAATATGTGTGCCTTTTAATATTTCACTTTACATCAAACTTCAATTCACAATTTCACTCAAAATAACACTAACATGACCTATCAAGTTCAAGTGAAACTTGAGAGGATTTCAATCATATTTTATCCGATCAAGGCATGTTCCAATCCTATGTAAACTTTTTTTTTTTTTTTTTTTTTTTTTTTTTTTTTTTTTTTTTTTTTTTGCTAGTTCCATGCTAGAATTTAATCTTAATAAAATTTCTTGTGCTAAAAAAAAGTAAAAGAAAACTATTAATGTCAAAAGTATCGTAAAACGATTAGACGGATTAGCTTTATTTCTCGATTGAAATGAATAATATGTAAAATTGATTTTTAAAATTTATCAAAATCATATTTTATCCGATCAAGGCATGTTCCAATCCTATGTAACTTTTTTTTTTTTTTTTTTTTTTTTTTGCTAGTTCCATGCTAGAATTTAATCTTAATAAAAATTTCTTGTGCTAAAAAAAAAGTAAAAGAAAACTATTAATGTCAAAAGTATCGTACAACGATTAGACGGATTAGCTTTATTTCTCGATTGAAATGAATAATATGTAAAATTGATTTTTAAAATTTATCAAGGATTTCAAAGAAAAAAAATTAGGCTAAAGGGAGTGGAAGGTGACTCACTCACCGCCACCTCAGCGATACCTCAGTTTTCTCTCTCCTCTCACTTCCCCTCACTCCCTCTCACCAAAAATTTGTTTTGGTTACCTTCCCTCATCTTTCATACCCATTTTTTATTTAATTAAATACTTTAATATTTATAAACTAAAAACATAAATGTGAACGTAAACGTACGAAACTAAAAACGTAAACGTACGAAATTAAAAACTTAAACGTACGAAATTAAAAACTTTTATTCAAAAATTAAAAACATTACATAAATTAAAAACATTACATAAATAAAAAACATAAACGTACTAGATTAAAAACATTATACTATAAGTGATTATGAATCGAGCTTTTATATTGCTCCGTAATAGTTGATGAGACATTACTTCTCATTTACGGCTTTCAGCACTTCTTCTCTAACAGCCTTCAAGGCGATTGAGAGACGCAAATCTGATTCCTCAGCCATTAGCAGAGTTTGTAGACCGACGATGTTAAATGGCTGGTCTTGAGGTAGCTCACGCAACCTTTCGACCTCTTCACCACGGCTAATCATCTGGCGTATAATACGAGTTATCTCTTGTTCGGTCCTTAGTCGCCTAAGGATAGCCTTTTGCATCCCGTTTGGTTCGTTAGCCATAGTGTTAGTGTGAAAATGAATGATAATTGAGTGAGTTTGATAAAAAGTTGTGTGAGAAAATGACTGAGGGTAAATGGGTATTTATAGGGGTATTTGATAGCCGTTGGAGCCTATCAAATTCAAAATTTCAAACTGTTGTGAAAACATACAAAATAAAATTGCATTCATTTATATAAAAATAAAAGTTACAATACAAAATTTAAAATTACAATACTAAATTTAAAATTAAAATACGAAATTTAAAATACAATCGTCCTAAGTGTATTTTTCATGTAGCGAAATAAACTTAGCATTGATTTATTCTTATATTTTCTCGGCCTTTCTAAACAAAGCATTATGCATCTCGTAATCTTTCATAGATTCTTCGTTTAAAAAAGTCTCTATTGAGCACGGTTTTGAGGCGGAATGTTATTGCATTTCTCGTATTATTGTCTTAGATCATCTTTAGCTTCGCATGCCTTGTCAAATTGCATGGCTAAGTCGATCAACGCTTGCTGATGAGCGGTATCCTCCGCAATTAGTTTATCAACTAAAGTCATGATTTCATCGATTGTATGTGGAAGCGGACAAGCCATATCAGATTTTTTGTAAGGATAAAATTTGAAGTTATGTAAAGTTTATGTAATTTTTTTTCGGTATTTATAGTTGAAAAATGGGGTGTTGTAATTTTTTTTTTATTTTATATATATATATACACACACACACACTTACTAATATACAGCATTTGAAAAAGACGTTAAATACCCTTTGAAAAAGTGAATGCTGAATTTTGAGGATGTCTACTTTTGTCTTTTACACCTCAAAATTAACATTAAATTCGGCAATTAAAATTTTAAAACTTTTTTACATGATTTTCGGCAATTAACATTTGAAAAACTTTGTTACCCAAAAATTGGTCAAAGATAGAAGCTTATGTGGGAAGCTTTGGTCCAACCCCACACACATCCTAAACAAAAAAAATAAGCGTATCCTCCCTCCCTTATTTTCACCCGCCTCTCCCATATCCTAAACATTTTCACCCTCCTTATCAAACCCCAACAATAGAACCCTAATCGCCATCATCATCATCAGAAAAACAAATATTTGCAGCTTTGATTCTTCCCAATCTCAACTATCTTGCATGAGGTAATATCTTCTGCTTCTTCATATTCTTCTCCTCAATAAGTTAGATATCAATTTTGTCTTACATTTGATTCTGAATTTATGCTTACTAATCTCGATCACCAAATAGTTATTCAAAAACCGTTATTTTTTGTTGTTGCAGAGATGAATAAGATCTAAGAAAAAGGTATGAATGTCATTTTCCGAAATTGCAATGAAATCCTGAGTTTAATCTATAACGAAATCATGGTGAGAATGTTATTCTGTTATCACTGTATTTTTTTTTGTTGCTAATTTAAACAGGATATCCGGGGTTTCTGATTTTCAGTGTATTTAAGCTGAGGGCATACTCTGGTTGAAAAAACACAAAACTTCATTTTCTATGGATTTCCATAAGCTGCGGCTCATTTAGCTAAACAAAAAACACAGCACCTTGATGGTACTCTCTATTCTCTCTTTGCATGTTTACTCTTAATTCTGTCACTTTACATATGTCTATTAGAAATTAGGTTTATTAAATTTTTGTTACCGTTTGAATTAATGCAATGGGTTATCAGTTGGGAATTTATGGTGGTGGTGGTGGACGGATATTGGGTATCTAAACAGCCAATCTGATAATTTTAACGAAATATGTTTGTTTGAATAAGTAGCTTGAAACTGTCTTATTTTAAGACTAATATGCAGCTTTAGAGGGTGTTTAGGATTGGTTGTTTCAGTGCTTATACACTTATTTGTTTACTAGATCAGTAACCTTAACATGTACATAACCTTATCATTTTTACATAGACATAATAAGCATACCGATTTAAATAACATATATCAAGCATTATAACTTTTTCGTTGTCTGTATTTTCAGCTAAATGAAGAAGAGGAAGTTGAAGTTCCAGTGACCAAGGAACCATCGAAAGAGGTGACGAACTCGGCAAATCCATTTATGTAAGATGTTCATCAAAAGGAGAAATAGGTGAAGAAGGATATTTCAAGAGATAATTTGGAAAGAAATTGCATGTAAGTTACCAAGCTACCTTATGCCATCACTTCTAATTTATTTTTAGGTTTACTTGGTTTAAACAATTTAGGATTTTGATTGGTGCAGTAAAAAGGCCATGGCTATAGTGTCCATTTAATTATGGAATTTGATTTAAGTTAGGGTATTTTGGATGATTTTTTGGGTTTAACAGATCTGGTTGACGATTGTTTACATTATGGGGTTGATCGCTCTTAGTTTAGAGGAACACATAATCATATACATGGGAGGCTGACATTTTCTAAACATATCAGAATGTGTACACAAGCTTTTGAATTGTTTTTTTGTTGTTCACGACGTAACTCTTGTATATTTCTTTTAAATTAAATGACTATATATGAATTCTATCTGTTGTCTTATTTCTAACCGACGATAAAGATAGTCAAGTTAACTATTAGGTTTGTTAAGTTCCATCCTGTTTATAATTGGTTTTAGTATTCCAATGATTTCGCTTTGTTTCATTATTAATAATGGATTCTATACTTTTATGTTTCATGATTAACATATTTTGAGACCCAAAAGAAAGTACCAAGTTAATTATAATGTTGGTCAATTAGTTAGCAATAGCAACTTCAGGTTAGGTTATGCGTCAACAATTAGAAGCAGGACAAAAAAAATGTAAGGTGGGCAATGGCCGAAAAATATTTACTGTGAACGTTTAGTTAATATCGATGTGTGTTTGAGTATGATATAGTGCTTTATTTATAGCAGATTCACCCTTCAAATTCACCATTTGACGATGTACTTGTGTATGAAAATCTAAGGTGCTTGCCTTTGCAGCATATATATTGGTGGTATGTCTTCTTTCATATTGTGGTTGCAAATGGTTTAGCATGTTATATAATGTTTGCAGATGTATCGTCATCTTCTCTTTACCTAAGTTATTACAATAAGGTATGCGAACATTGTCAACTTGAGATAATGAATCCGCTCTTTTGTTTGAGTGTTTATAAATTATTAATGCAGATCTGAAAGTATGGATATATGAGGACCCAACAGGGCAAGTACGTCGCTTGACTAGTATGCGACATCAACGAATGAAACTTTTGGTTATGCCATTATTTGGCTAAGATTTAGTGGATAGATGTTGGCTCATCTAAAAATATTATTTTCTGCATTTTCATAAACACCTGGGTTTTTAAGGGGTGTTTGGCTAAGCCTACTGAAGGCTGGAATAGAGCTGAAGCTTTTTAAACTGGCTTTTTGCAAAAGGCGTAAGTACCCAAACACCCTCTAAGATAGCAGCTGATGCATAAATCAGGCCATTTCCACTTAAACCAGACATTTCTATTTATGTGAACCTTCTAATTACCAGAGATGTCTTCCTATATCAGATTCATGCTACAACTTTTGAGGCCCCGTTTGAACAAACACGGTTGGTTGTTTTTATTTTATTTATTTATTTATTTATTTATTCTTATTTTATTTTTTATTCTTATTTTATTTTTATTTATTTATTTATTTATTATTATTTTGTTGTTGTTTTGATTCTGTTACACTTTTGAAGAACCAAACTCTAGATGATATTGGAGAAGAATTATCCTGTCAAGCTAACCATATCCGTTCTGTATCCATTTCTAGCGGTAGGGAAAAAGCTAAGGCGGAGCTTGAGCCAGAGATGAAAGCGCATTTAGAGTCAAAGAACATTGAAATTGCTAGATTATTGGACTGATTGTTATGTCTCAGAGAAATCAAGAAACAATCGGTAAGTCATGGAAATTTTGTTATCTTTTCTTCATTCCAGACTTGAATCCTCTTAATTCGTCATTGTATTGTGTGCAGAAACAACGCGACGAGCTAGGCGAATAAGGAAGACAAGACAACTTGAATCCCCTATGTAGGCTGTATAGATCGAGACCAAGCAAGCAAGGACCATTTTGTGGTCTCACCAAGTCATGGTAAGTAACCAAACAAATCCCCTTTTGGGTTCCTTTTTCCCAGCCGAGACTAACACACACCCTTAAGTGGGTTTTTATTTACTGGAAATTAAACACACCCTTGCGATTGCCTTTTTGGTTGATTTTTAGCCAAAATAACCCAAACAGCTATACCGAATAGAAAGTAAGCTCTAGACAAACAGACACCTTCTTGGCTGATTTTTAGCCAAAACACTCCAAACCATCTATGTGGTTTGTGTTGGTGGACCGAGCACAAACCAACACCCTACGTGGGTGTGGTTGTGAATCAACCGAAACACATAAACATCATATAAGCTTCATCTTAGAATAATCAATTAAAACCAAAAAGGAATAAGCATATCCAATCCAACACAAGACCCATACGGGTTTCGACTTGAAACCCACTCGGGTTTAAACCTGACCCAATAACAAAATAAATCAAACAAACACCTCTCAAATCTGTACTTAACCACACGAATTTTAGATATCAAAAAAATTTCTATTGTTGTTTCAATTCCACTAGAAACTTATGAATCGGTTTAAACAAAAGATTAACAAAAGTATATGTGAGTTTCGACATACCCATAGATCGAGAGACATGAGGAGGGACAGAGGTGTGGTGATGGTGATTCAAGGTCACAAACCCGAATAAAAAACAAGAGCACCTTGATCTCCTTCTTAGTCTCCCTTGATGGTAATGATGGTGGTGGTGACAGAATGATAAGGCAGCTGGTGGTGGATATGGTAGGCTGTTATCAAGAGAGACAGGGGAGAGATGAAGTTGATTATTAGAGAGTGAGAAGGATAAGATATGAAATCTGATATAAAAGAGGATAAAGGGATAAGGGAGCGTCATCTAGGCTAAATTTTAACAGATTATGACACTTATTTTATGACTTTGCTCTTTGCGCGTCATCTTGTAGCGTGGGTCATAAAAAGCGGGTCAAGGATAGCCCTTTTTCTAGTAGTGGCCTTTCCTATACTAATTTTATTGGATATATTAGAGCATATTATACAAAACCAAAATTAACAAACGCTAATATTGGCAGGTTATGTCGAATAAACAAGTTTTGTATTGGGAAGGATTTAGAAGATTCATGGCCGGCTACAAAAGAACTCATCAAAGAGGCATGTGAGGAAGAGTATTTATGACATATGTTGTATCCATGTAATATTCTAAGTAAAGATTCTGTTGGGTCAAGAATTTGACCCAAGTACCCCGACAAGATTTGAACATAAAATAGCCTAACTCACTGATAGAATAGTGGGTTACTCATTGATAAAGAAATCAGTGAGTGTTGTAAAAAGCCCGTTGTTGAAGAAACACTTTACTTACTGATACGGTGTCAGTGAGTAAAGTATACGAGCTACAAACAACACCAATATCACTGAGAATTGACAAATGTCTCAGTGACCCTGAAGATACTATCTCTACAAGCAGACTGAAAATATGGCGGGAACTTCCAAAAAGGAAGTCAGACAAAGTACATCAAAAGGAGTGTTGGTGCCTTTCAATAAAGAAAAGTGATGGGACTTTTCAATAAAGAAAAGGAATGGGGACCACCAACCCATGTGCATTTGTTTCATTTACTTCTATATAATGTCTGTATTGTAATAGAGTTAGTATGGATTCCTAAACAAACAAAATAATACACATAATGTATTAGTTGATAGGAACATCCTCTCACTGAATCACAAGCATAGCTTGGATCAGTGAGAGTTTATTTGTCACCAAAGGGGATGATTTACCGGAATTATCCCCTTGAAGAAGTTGAAGATGTTATCATTTAATCTAATAGGTTTTGAGTAATCTTGTAACAATTCTTTTCACTATCAATGAACTGTTCTTGTTTTACTCGAATTTCATGGAACAACAAGTGGTACCAGAGCCTAAGGTTCATTCTTATGAGCCAGATCCATGCATGACTACTGATAACATTCTTCAAAAAATAAATAAATGTGATCTTCAAAAACTGCTACTGTTATAGCAATTTTTGAGGGGGAGAAACACATTTATTTTGGTGACTGACAAACACCATCCCCTCCCTGAACCCCACAAAACCCCACCCACTACACAAATCTTATCCACACACAAAACCCACACACCCCCACCACACAAAAAAATCTTATCCCACACACAAATAAGATTAACCAAAAACCCCACCACAAAAAAAAAAAAAAAAAAAAAAAAAAAAAAAAAAAAAAAAAAAAAAAAAAACATACACACACACAAAAAAAAATCCATCACACACGACCCAGATCCGGATCTACACAAACCCAGACTCAAAACCGACACTCATAATACTATCAAAAACCCAGATCCAAAACTGACACACACAAATCCTATTACAAGAACAACCAACATCATTCAAAAAGGTACCATAGCCCTACACTCTCGATCTACACAAACTCATTCAAAAAATCAAGATACGGCACCTTATACAGATCCAGCAAGACAAGAAACCAAACTCAAGATCATCAAATACCATCAAAAATTCCTCACTTACTTCGACCAAAGATGGAAGTGATGATGTGCTTTAGGTATGAAAGTAGAAGCTGAGATGGATAATGGGTTTGAATTGGATGTTGTTTGGGAATATAATTTTCAAAATTGTTGATTAGGTTAGCTATGGGCTGACATAGTCATGGATTTGGATTTGAGGTTTGGGATTAAAAAGTATTTGTGATGTTGTGACCTATTGGTGTATATTAGAATGTAATTTTCTGATATGATTAGCTGTTGGAGTTGTGTGTAGCTGTTAGGAGTTGATTGGAATATAAGATGTGGTTTCACAGTGTTAGGATTGTTGAAGGCTCTGCTCGAGATGCTATAGATGCCTCGGGTAAATTGAGGAAGGCACTTTGTCAATTGGAAAGTTATAGTTTAGTTGGAGGTGTATTGGATCTGAGTTTTGGAGAGATACGATTTTTTTGTGTTGAACTCTGTGGTTGAGCCGGTGAGTTCAGTTGTGTCTTTTATAATATGAAGATGAACCTGAAAATGTGAGTTTTGCAACTCAGGTAGTGTGAATGACAATCAGGGTATGATACATCTGCTGTGTTGGTTCTCAGGCTGACATGTTGTAACTCAATGGGGCGAATGGGTTTATCAGGGAATGCTGATTCTAATCAGGAAGTAGTAGTATCAGGGGGCACGGATTGTGTCTCAGGGAGTTGTGTGAGGGGTAAAATCAGAAACCCTGAAAATAATCAGGGGCTGAGAATCAGTGGGTAAAACACAAACCTGAACCCCCCTCAGTTAGTGAACCCTATTCTTTGAACCCACTCCCTGAACCCAGTAACTGAAGCTGAACCTGAGCTTGTGAACCCACTCACTAAAACCCAGGTCACTGAAGTCATACCCGGTCATTGAACCCCCTGAACTTAAACCCCTGAACCTTAAGCACTGATAAATATCAGTTGACTGAATTCGTAAGTTGGGTTTCCCACAACCTGAATTCACAAATGAGACTTCTCATTACCCAAACCCTATCATCACCTAAATGCTTGATTTCAAAAATTGCGTTAAGAGTCGCAAATTTTGAGGGGGAGATTCAAGCATTTAAGCATCAAACTTCAAACCAGTCACTCCAAAAAAACCTGAAATCCATCCCACCAAAAATATAAAACTCACACACCATACAAACAAAAAAAAAAAAAAAAAAAAAAAAAAAAAAAAAAAAAAGGTCGTTCTGTTTGAAACTATATCAGGGAGTTGGGATGTATGATTCTGGTAGTGATTGAAGATGTATTGAGTATCAGGGAATGAAAAGTGGGGTGACTGATAAGTATCAGGAAGTAAAAAATGGGAAAGGACACTGATGTGTCAAAAGTGAACCAGGTCCCTGAACCTAGTAACTAAAACCCAAGTTACTGAACCCTTAACCCCCTCAGGAACCTGAACCCTCAGAACTGGTCACTGAACCCTGAACCCTGGTGACTGAAACCCGGTCACTGAACACCTGAACCCTCTCAGTGAAACCAGTCACTGAACCCCTGAACCCTTGAACCTCAGGAACTAAACTCAAGTCCCTGATCAACCAGAACCTCATTCACCCAGGCTATTTGTATATTCAAATAGGGGGAGATTGTTGGGTCAAGAATTTGACCCAAGTACCCCGAAAAGATTTGAACATAAAATAGCCTAACTCACTGATAAAGAAATCAGTGAGTGTTGTAAAAGGCTCGTTGTTAAAGAAACACTTTACTTACTGATACGGTGTCAGTGAGTAAAGTATACGAGCTACAAACAACACCAGTATCACTGAGAATTGACAAATGTCTCAGTGACCCTGAAGATACTATCTCTACAAGCAGACTGAAAATATGGCGGGAACTTCCAAAAAGGAAGTCAGACAAAGTACATCAAAAGGAGTGTTGGTGCCTTTCAATAAAGAAAAGTGATGGGACTTTTCAATAAAGAAAAGGAATGGGGACCACCAACCCATGTGCATTTGTTTCATTTACTTCTATATAATGTTTGTATTGTAATAGAGTTAGTATGGATTCCTAAACAAACAAAATAGTACACATAATATATTAGTTGATAGGAACATCCTCTCACTGAATCACAAGCATAGCTTGGATCAGTGAGAGTTTATTTGTCACCAAAGGGGATGATTTACCGGAATTATCCCCTTGAAGAAGTTGAAGATGTTATCATGTAATCTAATAAGTTTTGAGTAATCTTGTAACAATTCTTTTCACTATCAATGGACTGTTCTTGTTTTACTCGAATTTCATGGACCAACAGATTCGATATTTGAAACATGAACATGTTTTTTTTCATGAGTCTTCTATGATTTGGTTGACGTTATACTCTTGAAATACAACTGTACAATATATCATTAAAAGAATCTTGCATGAGTAGTAATGCTACACTATAAAAAAATGAAGTTATGCTTTGATAATGCAAAAATAGGAGGGTTACTCTTGGTTCCTTTTCAAGATTTAATAAAACATGTTTGTAACGCTATTTGTTTCAAAAAAAATAGGAGGGTTACTTGATCGATTAACAAGTAGTCTTTGGTATATTTTCGATCGATTTAATTGTTTACCTTATAATCCCGTGATAATGGGAGGTTACTTGATCGATTAACATGCCGTCTTTGTTGTATTTACGGTTAACCTAATTATTTACCTTTTAACCCCGTGATGTTCATGGGAGGGTTACTTGATCGATTAACAATCCGTCTTTACATAATACATTTTTTATCGGTTTCACGGTTTTCTATTTAATACAGTGAATTTCACGGGTCAATAAACTAACATATATATAGCCAACGGATAATTGCATCAATTGGGGCTCACTTTTTCAGCCTTGTCATTATGGTGAGCAACTCACCAAACTAGTGCAATATTACAGTGACTAAGGACATGAGTTTTGGTTGTGGCGTGTGACACATGGCTTACGATGCATGTAGTCACGACCAATCCTCTCAGTCTTAGAAAGATCAAATTCATGTAAACAATCTTTTTATGTAAACGATATTTTGCGCATATAACTTTAATATAGAAGTCCTTGTTTCAAAATTTTCCTTTAAACCCAGATTGAGCTGTACCTGTACATAAAGTCGTTTAAATATAAATTATAAAAATTTTAAACTATCGAACAAAAGCAATATGATATTGGCATATTTCAGTAATAACAATTATAAACTTCAACACTATTGCAGATGAACAGTAGAGTTTGAAGCAACTTCAAAACACCCCCTCAACTTAAAATAATGATAGTTGAGCCCAAATTTTATAATTTAGCAAAATCTCCATAACACCTTTTATATTTAGTGAAATGACGAATTAACACCAACTCCACAATTTAACACTCTTTAAGTTAGATAAATTGATATATTAATAACTAAACTCATTAAACTCTATACTACAATTTTCTACACATCTTTTCCCTTAATTTTGTTTACAAGTTTTTTAAAAGCATTTACGAGAAGAATAAAATAAATGTCTATATGTAGATCTTAAAGTCGATATTATCATTATCCATACTATTATCTTAGATATATTATTAGAGGTGAGTTATTTTACATACTAAACTTTACTCATATAACAAGTGGCTCATCCATACCCTTTATCTAAAAAGAAATCAACGACTGAAATTAAAATCATTTTAATATTTCACATATTTTTTATAATTTAAATATCTTTTAAACCGTTAATCGTTAAATGAAAATAATTACACTATCGCGACGAGCATTTAATTATCTTTCTATAGACGAGCACTTTTATATACTTTCGACAATTTTTTTCTTCGTTTTTTCACCTTTTTTGGTCTTTCTTTTTTCTTCGTTGTTAAAACATGAATGAAAAAAATCATATATGATTAAACACAAATTTCATAATAATATCACATGTGATATTAGTGTTAAATTACATATGATAGGTAATATCACATGTGATATTAGTGTTAAATCACATATGATATTACATATCATATGTGATTTAATATTACATGTGATATTATTAGAATATTCAAATTAGTATTTAATCTCATGTGATTTTTTTCATTCAAATTTCAGTAACGAAAAAAACGTAAAAAAGAAACGTGAAAACACGAAAAAAAATTTGTCGAAATTATATCAAAGTGCCTATCTATAAAAAGATAATTAAATGCTTGCGGTAATTGTATATTTTTTTTTCTCTTAACGATTAACGGTTTTAAAGATATTAATATTTGAAAAAATAAATGAAAGTAGGTTTTTTAAATTGTTGGGATCAATCTCATCCATTATATAAAAAAAGATGATGTTGGAGATTGATCCCTTCGTATGTAAAAAAGTATGGTATGTAAATGATCTTTAATCTTATTATTATCCTATATAACTTTTAAGCTCTACACTATAACTTTTTACACATCTTTTCCCTTAATTTCATTTACAATTTTTGTAAAAGCGTTTGCGGTGAAGAATAAAATTAAAGTCTATATGTAGGGATGAGCACGGTACCATAATGGTATCGAACCTGTACCGAATTGGTGGTACTGATTTTTTCCCGAGCATGAAAGTGGGTACCGGTACCGTACCGGATGGGATTCGGGTACCGGTACCGGTACTTGGTACCGGAATATCGATATCTATACGGTTCTTCCTGTTTTTTGTTAAACCAAAAAGAATTCTAAGAAAATGCAACAAAAAATAGGAAAAAACAAGCATTTTCAAGTGATTTCAAACCACGACATGTCACAAAACGCAACCAACACTTGAATAAATACATCATAAAGATAGTCGTAACATACAAACGTTCCAAAACTTTTAAAATAGGTTCGGGTTTAATTTTTGAGAGGGTTTTTGAAGGATCTATAGTTGCCACAATAAGTATTTCAAACGTTTGGTTTCTTTCCATATGTTTTACATGACTATTGTTTGACATGGAACGGGGCTAAATGGGTGTTAGGATAAGTTATTTAATTTAAAAACATGACTACTTAAATTTTAGGATTTTTTTCGGTACTTCCCGCTTTTGTACCGGTACAGTAATAGTGGTACCGAATTTTTTTTGGCTCGATTCATGGTACCGGTACCCTACCGTGTATTAGGAGTCGGTACCGTTTCGGTATGGTACCGGTACGATTCCGGTTCGGTACCGGTATTCGGGTCCAAATGCTCATCCCTAGGGGTGTCAGTACGGTCGGGTTGACCCGAACCCAATTCTGGTTAAATCGAGTTAAAAAATCTTGTCGCGTTGTTTTGACCCGAACCCGACAACCCGATATTGTCATCGGGTCGGGTTATGATTAAATAATTAATGTTAATGGGTTATCGGGTCAACTAGATAAAACCTTAAAATCATACATACTCATAGTATAAGTTTCAATTATTCACAAGTTACAGGCACAACTATTTATAAAAGAAAAATGTTTGGCATTATGTTGAACTGACGTTCTTGGGGTGCTTGTGGTTGACGTATAGTAGGCCTCGAACTTGCATAATCCCATATCAACATTTTATATTAGACACATAGTGGTATTGAGAATGTTTAAGGCTGCCCTCGGTAAGGAGGGTCAATTCTTTCAATTTTCTCTGCCACGTCAGCTTTCTCTTTCCAGCGACCTTCAGGCGATTGGGTGCCTCAGTACAGGCGACCATGATCTTTTTTTTTTTTTTTTTTTTTTTTTTATTTATTTATTTTTAAAACATTTTTAACACAAACTCAAATTTCATTAATAATTAAAACGTTACATAATAATTCAAATAAAATTAAAACATTACAATAAAATTCAAATAACATTAAAACATTACGATAAAATTCAAATAACATTAAAACGACTAAACTAGTTTTGATTATGACGATGCCAAATGTCTTCCACCAAATCGGATTTGAGGCTAAGATGAGTTGTTTTGTTGCATATCTCCCTGGTAATTTCCAACGATTCCACACGCGTTCTTATGGGATCATAAGAACGGTGCTGCTCCGCTGGAAAGAATACGGGAGATATCGCCCGCTCTTCGTCCTGAATTATTATATTATGTAATATGATGCATGTGTAAATTATATGTGATAGACGCTCTTTGTCAAACCCTTTAGCCGGATGTTTAATCATTAGCCACTTCCTCTTTAGTACACCAAAAGCACACATCTTTTCTTGCTGCTTCGTGCATCGTCTTATACAATATTCGTTTGTGATCACTTGTCCCTGAATTTTTAATGGACTTCACAATAACAGAGTATTCTGGATATATCCCATCAGCAAGATAATATCCCCGTTTATAAGGCACGCTGTTAGCATAGAATTCCACATCCGGTGCTCTCCCCGTTTTGAGATCATTGAAAATAGGCGATTTACGTAAAACATTTACGTCGTTATTCATCCCGGCGACACCAAAGAACGCATGCCAAATTCATAAATCTTGGGAGGCGATTGCTTCTAATAAAATGAAAGGAGTTTGCCCGTGATCACCCCTACAAAATTGAGCTTTTAAAGCATGTGGGCAATTCTCCCACGACCAATCTGTACAATCAATGCTTCCTATCATCCCAGGAAACCCATGACTTTCGTAGTGATGAGCATAGAGTTTGTCAATGTCAGTAACCGTCGGCTTTCGCAGATACTCTGCACCATATAACTCCATTATGGCCTTACAAAATTTTTGGAGACACTCACGAATTGTTGACGCACCCATTTGCACATATTCGTCTAGAGCATCCGCATTGACTCCGTATGCCAATTGACGAAGTACACTTCATCAATGGAGAAATACCAAGTACGCCTGCACAACTAGGAGTTTGTTGGAAATAAGGTGAATGATCGGTTACCTCTCGAACAATTCTTGTGAATAGTTTTCAGCTCATTCGGAAACGATCATGGAATGCTTGATCGTCGTATCTTGGGAACTCGCAGAAGTAAGCAACCACTAAACGGTTATGAGCACCCAAACGATCCCTACTAATTTGGTTTCGTGAGACTTTAGTTTGTGACGCTTGAAAAGCCTCCCAACACTCTTCCGCAAACATCATAAACTCGCTACTAACTTCATTTTCATCATCCGAAGACGAATCGGCAATGAATAGCTCGTAAGAATTCATAGTGTGAAAAAATATAAAAAATGTGTGAAATGAGATTTGTGGATTGAAGTGTGTTTATGTTATGTATTTATAAGTAAGTTTAAAAGAATTTTTTTTTTGTTTTTTTTTTGCAACGGAAGGACAAGGAATAAGTTTAAATATTAAATGCACACTTCATTCATTTCGATCGTGTACATGACCAAGTTACAAAAAACTTATGCCTCGATCGATTAGGTACAAAAGGAAGATCTGTATGTAATCGATCGGCTAAGTCGATCCCTATCTATTACTGCGAGTAGCCTAAATTAGAACATATCAAGTTATATTAATTTACTAGTCAGATTTCATTTTATACAGTTGCTCCCATACACGAAATTATTATGAAAATGGAGTAATCCATTTATTTTATGGACTAAGATATTGGATCAAATCCAATGGCTCATAATTACACAACTTGAGAGGATCTTAGTCGTTATGTTATTGATTATTAGGCTAGTAATAGAAATGCAGAGAACTGTTAAAGCTTATTCAAGAGTTAGTGTTAATTTCAAAAATGGTCCATGTGGTCTATCGGGTTTAACTGATTTATTCCCTTTACTTTTTTTTAACGGATCCAGTCCCTGTGGTTGCGACCCATAACGGGTTTGGTCCCTTGACCAAATTTTCCGTTTGTTTGACCGTTAAATTGGTCATGTGACGTGCACATGGGAGGGTAATTGTGTCATTTTGCATATCCTAGAAATCCTTCTTCTTTATAACAAGTTATGCCTGATTTTTCTTCATTATTCCAAACACACACAAACACACTCTCAACCACCCCCACCTCCATCCATCACCATCCTTCTTCTTCAACAACAACAATCACTGCCACCCTTCTTCTTCAACAACCACTGCCACCCCAAACCACCCCCACCCCAAACCGCCATCACCACTTATAATATGCCATCATAACCCCATCCCAACAACAACCAACCGCCGTTTTCTACAACCATCACCATCCAACAACCACCATCATCCCTCAACAATCTCTACAACTATAACCATCCAACAACCACCACTGCCACCCAAACCAGCCCCACCCACCCACATCACTTCCAAAATCCCTCACTCCAAAATCCCACAGTAAATCCCATCTTAGTAAGTTTGCTAACGGAAATACAACACTTGGTGTCAATACTGTTGGGAATTAAATGTTCTGAAGATTAAGTATCAAGAATTACAAGTGTTGAAGGTTAGTACTGCTGAGAAGAATACTCTAACAGTTCCAACTGCTAGTGTATATCTAAGGACTGTTCAAGTTATAACTAACCGTACTAACTGAAGTTAGTACTGGTAGTATAAAGAAGGTACTGCTAGTCGATACTGCTGAGTGGATAAGTATCACATATACCACTGCTTGTTGGATAAGTATTGAAAAGATATTTGTGTACTAAAGTCAAGTATATACGGTAGATAATATCTTTGGACAAAGTGATCAGTAACAAGTTGTGTACACAGATACATGTTGTATCTTATGTACTGACACACTCAAGATAAGTTAGCAAGTAGTTTGATAAGACTTAACAATATTGTAAAGATCTTTCTTGATATATAAAAGAAAGATCTTAGACTAGATAAATGAGTGACTAAGAGTGACTAATAGTGTGTGACTAATTAAGTGCTTAGAAAATAACTCTTAAGAACATAGAACAAACACATATATCACAAGTCATAGAAACATAAGATTCAAGGTTTTGTAACCCTAGTGATAGTGAAGATCACTCGTATTATCTTGAATAATATTGAATCGTTTGGTGATAACATTGCATGTTCTTTGTTCAAATACACACAAGCATAACTGCTCCATTTCCATAACACAAATAACCTTCTAAGTGTGATTAAGTAAATTCCGCGTACTTGATCATATTAACTCAACTTATCACATACACAAAGCAACAAAGGTTTAACCACCTTACTAGTGTATCGAATCCTCTCAATTGGTATCAGAGCCAGGCTGATATAGTTGAATTAGAAGAAGAAGAAGAAGAAATGGACGTTGAATCTATTCAGACCAATGTTGCTGCAAAACTACCCATGCTCAAATAGAATGAGTTTGAGATGTGGAGGCTGAGGATAGAGCAATATTTTCAAGTGCAAGACTATGCACTTTGGGAAATCATTGAAGATGGAAACTTTACCAGCCTACCACCATTACATCAACAGTGGACGGCAAAGTGGTGACAACTCTGCAGACACACCCAACATCTGCATAAGACAGAATAAAGAAGAAAAATGACTTAAAGGCAAGAAGCATGCTGATGATGACCATTCCCAATGATCAACTTCTAAACTTCAGCAAGTTCAAAGATGCCAAGTCATTATTTGAAGCTATTGTTGCCAGATATGGTGGAAATGAAGCCACCAAGAAAACCCACAAGACACTGCTCAAGCAGCAGTTTGAAAACTTCTCTTCTACAAATAATGAATCTCTTGACCATATGTTTAATAGGCTTCAGAATATTGTGAGCCAACTTGCTATTCTTGGGGTTGAAATACCTCAAGAAGATTTGAACTCAAAATTTCTGAGAAGCTTACCAGAAGAGTGGGCTATGCATGTTGTTGTCTGGAAGAATAAGCCAGACCTTGATACAATGGAGCTGATAGATTTGTATAGAAACTTTAAGATTGTGGAGCAAGATTTGAAGAAGAATGAAGGTACTAGTTCTAATACTGGGAACATGGCATTTATGTCAACTCCTAGTACCTCAAAATCTAGTGAAGAGGTGAAAGTTGTTGATGGTGTTGGTGCTGCTAGTTCATCAAACAGTACCATGGGTATTTTGGATGAAAAGACTTGTTGTGCATTTCTTACAAGTCAAAATAATGGGTCCATGCTCACTTATGAAGACCTCCAAGAGATCAATGATGATGATCTGGAGGAAATGGACCTAAAATGGCAAATTTCTCTTCTTAGCATGAGAGCCAAGAAGTTCTATCAAAGGACGGGGAAGAAGCTCTTACTCAACAATACTGGTTTTGACAAGTCAAAGATAGAGTGCTATAACTGCCACATGATGGGTCACTTCTCAAGAGAATGTAGAAGGCCAAGGCAGTAAGATAGCAAGAACAAATGTTTTGGAAGCACATCCAAAACAAGTGAGGTTTCTGAGCCAAACTCAAAAGCTATGGTAGCTATTGATGGGCTAGGTTTTGATTGGAGTTTCATGGCTGATGAAGAAGAAGATTCTTCGCAGATGACACTCATGGCTTTTTCTACTACTGAGGTACAATCTCATAAAGCTTGTTCAAATGCTTGTACTGCTCTTATAGAATTACAAACTTTAATCAAACATTATGATGAACAAAAGAAAGAGCTAAGCAAAACTCATCAAAACTACATTAATTATAAGTGTGGTTTAGAATCAACAGAAAAACAGATCTTATACTACAAAGAAAATGAACTTGCTTTTTCTGATGACAAAGCTCTTCTTAGACAAGACATATTCTTTAGAGATGCTAAAATTAAGATTTTAAGAGAGGCTTTTGATAGGGTCAAAAAGGAAAATGGAAATATTCACTTGACTACACAGACACTAGAACATGCTTCTAGAGGTGTGACCAACATGATAGAATGTCAAGTGATTAATAGAGCTAAGTCAGGAGTAGGATATAAGAGTGTCCCACCTCCATACAGAGGTATCCCTAAACCCCCAGGGATTGACCTAGAAAATTCAGGTGTCCCTGAATTTCAACAACTTGAGCTACAATATGGTGTACAGCCAAAAACAAAGCTAGTTGTTGATGAGCCTAAGAAAGTTAGTGAAAGTTTAAGTAAAACTTCACTTTCTGAGGACAAGGTGTCCTCTGATAGAAGATCAGATAGAGTAGTCATTGAAGACTGGATATCTGATGATGATGAAGATGAACAGATTATGTCTAAACCTGAAGTAGTTAAGAAAGCAGGAACAAGGGTTCCTAAAGTGATCAAAAAGGATACTGTTAAGCCTAAATCAAACATTAAACATGTTAGGCAACCAGTTAAATATTGTGAACAATATAGATCCACTAGCAAGCCCAGAGGAAACCAAAGAAATTGGAATGGCCTCAAGTCTAACCAATTAGGTGATGAATTTTTCTTTTATAATAAAGCTTGTTACTCATGTGGTAGTTTTGATCATCTTGCAGCTTTCTATAACAAATGGGTATCTGGATATGAAAACAATAGGGTGAATTTCAAAAGGCAAACTCCTCAAACTCACTTTCACTCTAAGTCTAAGAGAACAAAACCCAGAGTAGTTTCAACAGCAGTTTCTACTGCTAGACCATTCATGACTGTTAACCCAAGACCAACAGTTAAAAATGCAAAAACAACTTACAAAAATGCATCAAAAACTGTTACAAGGCCCATTCAATCAAAAGCAGTGGTCCAAAAACAAGTTTGGAAACCAAAGGGTTCAACTGCAAAGTTAGCAGTTAATACTGCTAGGCAAGTAGTTAATACTGCTGCTTGGAAAAATAGGGCAAATACTGTTAAGGCCTCAGCATGTTGGATTCTTAAATCCAATGTTGCATCAACTGTTCTTAGGAGATTAAATTTCATTGATGCAAGAGGCATATCCAAGTCAGTAATGGCTTGGGTCCTCAAAGGAAACTAATACTTCTCATTTCTGTGCAGGAACATTCAATTGATAAACAAGAGGATCAAGGATACTCAGATAGTGGATGTTCAAGGCACATGTCAGGCAACAAGTCTTATCTCTAAGATTTTCAATCAATAGATGGAGGCTATGTTACATTTGGAGGAGGTGTTGGTGGCAAAATTTCCGGTAAAGGTACAATTAAAACTGAAAATTTAGATTTTGAAGATGTGTACTATGTACAAGAGCTAAATTATAATCTTTTTAGTGTCTCACAAATGTGTGACAAAAAGAACAAAGTTCTTTTCTGTGACACTGAATGTCTTGTACTTTCTCCTGATTTTAAGATGCCTGATGAAAGTCAAGTGCTTCTTAAAATTCCTAGAAAGGGCAATATGTACAGTGTAGACATGAAGAACATTGTTCCTAAAAAGGCTTTAACTTGTCTTGTTGCAAAGGCCACATTGGATGAATCAATGTTATGGAATAGGAGGCTTGGTCATATTAATTTCAAAACCATAAATCAGATTGTAAAGAATGGTTTGGTAAGAGGTTTACATCAAAAATGATTTTTTAAAATGATCAAACATGCATTGCTTGTCTTAAAGGCAAACAACACAAGGCCACTTGTAAGCACAAGATTTTTAACCCTATCAATCAATCACTGTTTATGCTTCATATGGACTTATTTGGTCCTACAAATGTTAGAAGTATGCAACATAAGAGATATTGTCTAGTTATTACTGATGACTATAGTAGATTTACATGGGTTTTCTTTTTAGCTACTAAGGATGAGACACCTAGCATCCTTAAGACTTTCATTACAGAGATAAAAAACCTAGTAGACAAGAAAGTAAAAGTCATTAGATGTGATAATGGGACAGAGTTCAAAAATAGAGTTATGGATGAATTCTGCAAAGAAAAAGGTATTAGGAGAGAATTTAGTGTTGCTAGAACTCCACAACAGAATGGAGTTGCTGAAAGGAAAAATAGAACACTAATAGAAGCTGCTAGAACTATGTTAGCTGACTCTAAGCTACCTATAACTTTTTGGGCTGAAGCAGTCAACACTGCATGCTATGTCCAGAATAGAGTTTTAGTTGTTACGCCTCACAATAAGACATCATATGAGCTTTTTAGAGGTAGAACTCCTGCAATAGGATTTCTTAGAGCTTTTGGATGTCATGTGACAATTCTCAATACCTTAGACCATGTAGGAAAGTTTGATGGTAAAGCAGATAAATGATTCTTAGTTGGATATTCTCTCAATAGCAAAGCTTTTAGAGTATACAACTTAAGAACCAAGAAAGTAGAGGAAAACCTACATGTGGAATTTTTAGAGCATAAATCCAATGTAGTAGGTGAAGGTCCTAATTGGCTATTTGATCTAGAGTCATTAACCCAATCTTTGAATTATGTGCCTGTTGTTGCAGAAACTAATGATTTTTCAGGTTCACAAACAGCAAATGATGCAGGGTTAGACAAGGAGTCAAATCAAGATCATGTATGGATGCCAATCAGTACAAGTGTGGCTTCATCTTCAAAAGAAAGTGTTGATGATGAAATCAAGGAAGATGGAACTGAGAAACAAGACAGTCAAGTTAGCAGTACAAAAGAAGTTTCTACTGCTGAGACATAGCATTCTACTGCTAAGCTTAATTTTTCTGTTGATAGGCCAAATGATTCTACTTCTGGCCCTTCAGACTCAAATGAAGCAGAATTAACAGAAGAAGAGGTGGATTTGAGCAATATCACACCTAACTATCAAGTTCCTTCAACCCCACATGTAACACCCCCGTTTTCGATATTTGCACGGAAATATAAGTTGGGAGTTACTAAACATTCACAGTCATGATAATAGAAAACGACTCAAAATGAGACGTTTAGATAAAATGACTGTGAACTGTTAGTAACTCCCAACTATATTTCCGCTGCGATATCGAAAACGGGGTGTTACACCCACACAAGATTCACAAGTCATCCCTGAAATGTGATGGAGATGTACAAATAGGTGTGAAGACAAGACAACAACTGATGTCTTCAGAATAACAAGGGCTTCTTGATGCCCTTTATGCTTCGAAGCAGCATGAGTTTTCAAACTCTTGCTTGTTTGTATGTTTTCTCTCACAAGATGAACCAAAGAACATTCTGAAAGCCTTAGATGATTCAAGCTGGGTAGAGGCTTTGCAAGAGAAGCTTCTTCAGTTCAAGATTCAGAAGGTTTGGGTGCTAGTTGATTTACCAAAGGATGCAAAGGTAATTGGCACTAGATGGGTTTTCAAGAATAAAATGGATGAAAGGGGAATAGTGATTAGGAATAAGGCTAGATTAGTAGCCCAAGGGTACACACAACAAGAAGGGATAGACTATGATGAGGTTTTTTCTCCAGTAGCAAGACTTGAGGCAATTAGGCTTTTCTTAGCTTATGCTTCATTTTTAGGCTTCACAGTTTATCAAATGGATGTCAAGAGTGCATTTTTATATGGTACTATTGAAGAAGAGGTGTATGTCTCACAACCTCCAGGGTTCATTGATCCTGACCATCCAGGCAAAGTGTGCAGAGTAGTAAAAGCTCTATATGGCCTACATCAGGCACTAAGAGCTTGGTATGAAACACTAGCTTCCTACTTAATAGAGAATGGATTTCAAAGAGGCAAGATTGATCAGACACTATTCATCAAACAGGACAAGAAGGATCTTCTGTTAGTACAGGTGTATGTGGATGACATTATCTTTGGGTCTACAAGGAAGGAGATGTGTTTGGAGTTTGAGAAGCTTATGTATCATAAGTTTCAGATGAGTTCCATAGGGGAACTTACATTCTTTTTGGGTTTGCAAGTTAAACAGTCATATGAAGGCATATTTATTAGTCAAGATAAATATGTTGCTGAGATACTAAGGAAGTTCAACTTTG
Organism: Artemisia tridentata subsp. tridentata; assembly: GCA_021014915.2. Classification (NCBI taxonomy): domain Eukaryota; kingdom Viridiplantae; phylum Streptophyta; class Magnoliopsida; order Asterales; family Asteraceae; genus Artemisia; species Artemisia tridentata. The sequence continues at coordinate 59,535,736 of CP139504.1, forward strand.
CTGATTCAAAAATGGCAAGCACACCAATGGACTCTGAGAAGCCACTTCCTAAAGACTTAGATGGAGAAAATGTAGATGTACACACTTACAGATCTATGATAGGATCTTTGATGTATCTTACATCATCAAGACTTGACATCATGTTCTCTGTTTGTGCTTGTGCAAGATTTCAAGTAACTCCAAAGGTTTCTCATTTAACAACAGTCAAAAGGATTTTTAGATATCTCAAGGGTCAACCTAGGTTGGGTCTATGATATTCTAGAGAGTCACCTTTTGACTTGGTAGCATTTTCGGATAGTGATTATGCTGGTGCTAGCTTGGACAGAAAGTCAACAACTGGAGGATGTCAATTCCTTGGGTGTAGACTTATCTCATGGCAGTGTAAGAAGCAAACAATTGTGGCTACTTCAACAACTGAAGCTAAATATGTAGCTGCTGCAAGTTGCTGTGCTTAAGTTCTATGGCTTCAAAACCAACTTCTTAATTATGGGTACAATTTCTTAAACACTGTCATTCATATTGATAATAGTAGTACAATTTGCATCATTAAAAATCGAGTACAACATCCTAAAACAAAACACATTGAAATTAGACATCACTTTATAAGAGACTGCAATGAGAAAAGATTAATTCAAGTTCTTAAAATAGCTTCAGAATACAACTTTGCAGATCTGCTAACCAAAGCTTTTGATGTTGGAAGGTTTCAATACTTGGTAGCAAGTATTGGCATGCTTAATCTTTAAGATTTTTAATCTGTGTGGTTTTTATATATATCTTACGTTTGTACTGATATCTTTGTAAATTGATACTGTTAATAGAACAGTTTATACTGCTAGTTCATATTTTGTTTAAACAGTTCATATTGTTGGTCATATTTTAAATACTGCTATAAGACAAATGCTATGCATTTTGTTTCTTGGTTTTGGACTAACAATTTCAGGTATGAACTTTAAGCAAAAAGGAAATTTCAAGTGAAATGGAAGCAGCAGAATGATGATATTAGTTGCTGACATAATAGGTTTATGATGGACTGAGTTTAGGAATTCTTAACAAAGATTAACATCTAAGTTCACTAATTCTTTAAAACTGCTTTCTTGAAACCTAGTTATCATATTTCACATTGAATTGATGACTTAGTTGATCAGATAGTAACTGATACAACTCACTTTTTATCATTTTATACTTTTAAGTATAATGAGCAAGTCTAAGGACATCTGATAGAAAGAACAGCTAGTAAAAGTGAATCTAACACTTGTGTTAGAAGCAACAATTACTATGAGCTGGAAACCCTGTCAAGAAAGCCTTTTGAATAGGTTTATCTTTACACAGGCCGTTATTTATAACTGAAAACATTGGTTCTCATACAACCAGAGGTTGCTTTAAACCGAAATCTTGATTAAAGTGTCTGTTATATACTTAATCCCTTCAAAATGGTTGAAAGCAGTATGATTTTTCATAATAAAATCATGTACATACTGCTAATGGCAAAAGTTTCTTAAAAAGGATTTTAAAAGAGACTCTCACATCAAATGATGGACCATGAGTCAAATGCCCCATGAATCACCTCTCATAGGAGTTAACATACCTAGAAGTGATGAGGGCAGCAAATTAAACTCTTAAGGAATTGATGGCCTCATGTACAACATTGTCTGATAACAAGTTCTAATTGATAGCTCAGATGATGGGGAGAGACATATTTTGGTACATTGTGAGAGATCTTCCAAACAGGGGAGGATAAAATTTTATTTGCAATCCAGGGGAGGAAACATCTCAGGGGTGGAAATAAAGCCCAAGGAAGATTAACCAATGAAAGGGAGGAAAAGACAAGAGCATACAAGATCAGAGCTGGAGTATTTTATATATTCAGAAGGGATGAAGCATTCAAAAGGAGAAAGTTCTATCTAGGTTAAAGGAAGAGAGCTTTCAGTTTCAATTTCAGTTCACCACATTTGTTCATCACTTGCAAAAGCATGCTGATAGATGATTTCACTTGTTGAAACAAGCATCCAAGATACACATCATCATTGTCTCTTATAATTCTTCCATCCAAGGAAATTGCACCATCTTTTAGGTATTGAATGAAGCCTGAAGATTGGTTTTTGATATTGTTAAAGTCAAAGTAAATGGCATAGGAGCTACTAAGAAAGATATTCAATCTCACATAACAGAAAAAAGTTCAGTCCAAGGGTCTGACTATGAAGTATTTGCAAGATCCTCACAATCATGATTTAATTCAGAAGAAACATGATGATTAGGGAATCCACATGTTTAGGGGAAGATTGTTGGGAATTAAATGTTCTGAAGATTAAGTATCAAGAATTACAAGTGTTGAAGGTTAGTACTGCTGAGAAGAATACTCTAACAGTTCCAACTACTAGTGTGTATCTAAGGACTGTTCAAGTTATAACTAACCGTACTAACTGAAGTTAGTACTGGTAGTATAAAGAAGGTACTGCTAGTCAATACTGCTGAGTGGATAAGTATCACATATACCACTGCTTGTTGGATAAGTATTGAAAAGATATTTGTGTACTAAAGTCAAGTATATACGGTAGATAATATCTTTGGACAAAGTGATCAGTAACAAGTTGTGTACACAGATACATGTTGTATCTTATGTACTGACACACTCAAGATAAGTTAGCAAGTAGTTTGATAAGACTTAACAATATTGTAAAGATCTTTCTTGATATATAAAAGAAAGATCTTAGACTAGATAAATGAGTGACTAAGAGTGACTAATAGTGTGTGACTAATTAAGTGCTTAGAAAATAACTCTTAAGAACATAGAACAAACACATATATCACAAGTCATAGAAACATAAGATTCAAGGTTTTGTAACCCTAGTGATAGTGAAGATCACTCGTATTATCTTGAATAATTGATGAACTCAAATAAGTACATTTTATTACTATCATTTATCCTAATTATTTGACTTGTTTTATTATATTATGTATGAGGATTGATACTTAATCGTTTACTTTTGTAATTCTCAGGTAAAAACAAGCATTTGGTGAAACTTGGCGATTTTGGACTAATTATGGAGCAAAACAGGCAAGAAGTTAAGAGTCTACTGAAATGCACAAGATCAAGACTATTCTGCTCCAGATGCGCCGCATCTCACTTATTACATACGGCGCATCACTATCAAGATTTCACCAGATACGATCCAAGATACAAAAGGACATGCGCCGCATCTATTTATGGAGTTACGCTGCATCTTCTGGCGGTGTACGAATATTCCTGAATATATTAATCTTGGACCCCACGCGAAGTTAAGTCAATGCGCCGCATCTACTTACTAGATGCGCCGCATCTTACCCTCAGACAGAAACTATAAATACCCCAAGACCAGACGAATTTCGAGGACATATATTATATACGAAGTACGAAGACCAGAGAAACCTAAGGCCAAATTCAGACGAATAGGCAGCACAAGACACACCCGAACGAAGATACAAGAGCTGTAAGAAGGTGCTGCATGTGTTTAATTCATTAAGTAGTTTTGTTTTATTGTGTTAGTAAACTTTAATTCATCAGGATTGATGGCTTGTGTAATGTGACAACGGAAAGATTGCACTCCCTTAAAACTGCTTTCCCATCAATTAAAGTTTATATGTTGATGTCTTTGGTTACTACTTATTAGTGCATTGATAACCTCTGTGTTTATTAGTGGCCTGCGCATTTGACTACGGAAGAGAATGTGGCTCCCACGGTTGTTACTAAATTGATCACTTAGGAATAACTTTTAGACATAAGTAATCATTAAGGGTTTACTCGCCGATAAGAATAGGGCCAACGAGAAAGGGTTAACTACATACACTTCATATAAAACTATCAATAAAACAAGTGACAATCTACTTAATCATCAGGACAGATCTTCTTATTGTCTCAAGTATTTATCTGTGTACGTGTGTGCTGTTCGCTGATTCGTGCCTATTGGTTTAGTTTATTATTTAATTGCAACCAAATCATGCCAGTCTCTCAGGCTGAACCCCCTTGCGTTAGATTAGGTTGTATAGCTAACTTAGAATATTAAAATACTGATTAGAATAACGAGATAATACGTTCCACTCTTAGTGATCGACACTCTACTTACCATTATATTCATACTGACCGGGTACACTGCTCGTTAAGTGTGTGTGTTATTGATAAGTCGGCTAAATATAAATTTAAAACTTGAATAGGCATTAATACTGCTAAACCGCAACGACACATCGCACGCATCAAGTTTTTGGCGCCGCTGCCGGGGAGTGTATTGTTATTATCTGTTAATTTGATTTAGTATTTTGATTAGGTTTTTCTTTTTAGCTTTATTTTTTTTATTCTAATCACTAACTCTGTTATATATTAGTTAAATTGCATTCATTGTATTATTTGCATATTTTCTGTTTTGTGTGTTATTTGTTTTCTTTTATTTTTGTTTCTTTTCGTTTGTTTTTTTTTTTTTTTTCTTTTTATTTTTCTGTATTCTGCTATCGTTGTACTGAGCTAATTCAAACGATACGGCGCATCTATTTTCATAGATACGGCGTATTGCGTTTAATTTTTATAAAATACAACGCATTTAATAAATTCGATACGACGCATCTTTCCCCAATATAAAGCGTATCTTGTTTTTAATAAGAAATTTTTCTAAGCGATAACGCCATACGACGCATCTGTTTTAACAGATACGGCGTATTTATTATTTTAATTAAAAACAGTTTTTCGAATTATTAAACGGATACGACGCATCGATCTTTATCGATACGGCGCATCTACTAAATCAAAAATCGATTATATTTATTAAAATTTGAATTCGTTACGATTTTTGATAATTTAAACTTGATACGGCGCATTCTAATTCATAAGCGGTGTATCTATTTTCTGAATAAAAGTCTGATTACATTTTAACGTAATAAGATACGGCGTATCCAACTTTCTGGATACGGCGCATCGTCCGCAGATATCAGCCATTTTTATTCTTTTCTAAAATTCATTAATTTATCTTCTAGCGAACAGATGCTACTGATGATTTTACCTATGATAACAGGTTTTGCTATGGAAGATATGTCAATGAACGGATATCTTACTAAAGGAACAAAACAACATGATTAATGGATTGGCAATTGAGTGCACCAATTGTCAACGGTGCTTAACAAAGTTCTTTTGGTAAAACACGATTTGAAAGGGATTACAACTAGAGGCGGAAAGTCAACCTTTCAAATGTGATCGGTATTAAGGAGCTGAACGTGAGTCTAACTTGAAGACTCTGGAATAAAGACAAGTGCTGACCGGGAGACAACCCGGATTTATCTTTTAATTTTCTGTTCTGTGTCGAGTCTGTCAGACCTGCAGAAGATGCGGCGCATCTCCATCATAAGATGCGACGCATCTCATGCACTGGTCATATCTTATTTTATTTTCTGCATTTTTTATTTTTGACTTTAAAACTTTCTGTCAGTTTATTTAATGCGGCGCATCCCTGGTTAAGGATGCGACGCATCTTTTATTCTGATTCGTATTTATTCCAGGCTCAATACGGCGTATCTTTTTCTATAAGATACGGCGTATCGACTGACCTGATGATGTACAGTTTAATATTTCCTACAGGTTGTTGATGCGGCGTATCCAATATCCCATGGATACGGCGCATCGACACTCTGACCTGTAATTTTTAGTATTTTTATTTTTCTAACCAATGATTAACGAGATGTTCTCGAGTCTATTTTTCTGTGGTCTCTATATTTTTACAGGTCTGGGCAATTGAAGGTATTGATGAACTCCCATATTACATAAGCTCACATTCTTACATTGGAGGATCATACCGAGCAAATCTCAGGGGAGTTTTCCGTTCTAATTCTTTCTATTTTCTGTTTTTAATTTCAAATTAAACAACGAGGACGTTGTTTATCTTAAGTGGGGGATGGAGAATTAGAACGTTACTTGTCCTTATTTTTCAAAAATTTGCTTAATATGTGTTTAATATGCTCAAATTTAAAATTTTTCTAGCATGTTTTTGTGAAATCAAAGTTGCATAACCCGCACACATGACCCCTATTTCCAAATTGTAAGGATTAAGCCTACTCAGTTTCCCAATATTTTACCCAAAATTCACAAATCTATGAGTGTGCCGGTGACTTGTAAACTTTAGAACTTGGCTTGTATACTATTCGAGACCACCATAATAAGTATTATTTATATAATTGGAATGACTTGTCTAAATTGGTAAATTTCTAGGATTACACCCAAATAGCCTTTATATGTTATGTGTTATTAGCTAACTACACTGGTTAGTTAACCCCCGTATAAACCCTTTTGTTACTCTCACTTTTAGAGTAAGATACCCCTAGAAAAACACTCAGAGCCATTCCTTTCGTTTCTTACACCCTTGTTAAAATGTTTCGTTACACACCCTTACACCTTAGCCTACCCTGTAGATTAAAATCCGTGGTTGGTTAATTGCTTTAGGCAAAGTGTGTTTCCTTACATTACCTGTGTTCGCGTGCGTAATTCATTATCTTTGGTTAGGTCGGGAAATTGCACAATGCAATTGGAGTGAAAGTAAATATTGTATATCTTTGAGTTTATTTTTCGTGTGTTTACTACTTTCACTATTTCCGTTATTTCTGAAGTCATGAAAAGTATGGAAAAATTATCCAGAATTATCATTATAGTGATGTGGTGAAATTTTACACATCTATGTTTATGTTTAAAAAAAAAAAAAAAAAAAAAAAAAAAAAAAAAAAAAATCGAAAAATAGAAAAGAAAAAGAAAAAAGAAAAGTTGTAACCACACTTAGGATTTTAATTTATTTGTTTTGTTTATTTTTCATTTTACACCAATTTATATCCCAAATATTATCCATACCCTGTATTATTCTTTATCCAACCAATTGATTTCCATATTAGATTCTTTGACTTTATTGTGAGATTATGGACTTTATAGCAACTTAAGTATCGTAGTCGTGGATTCGCTATTGATTAGATTTTGATCGCCTTTCTGATTAATATTATTGGTGAGTTTGGACCTCTTTTCAGCCTATTCGATAAGGATTAGCATTGCAGTATCGGTTCGTGATCGATCATGTATTTGTATTTTCGCCTTTCTGGATTTAGATCGATATTAAAGAGAATGATTAACCCTTAAACCTCAAAACCCTTTTTACACGCTTTAGACTTGTTATTCCTTGGCTTTAGTGGGGGAGATGTGTATACTTGCCAAGCTTATGATAGAATATTCGTCACGACTGGACAGTTAAACGATTAGATTTGCTTTTATCAAATTATTTTATTTTACTTCTAATTCGTTAAGTGTTTGGTTGTGTGATTATGACAAAAATGAATACATGCTTAAATATAAAAATAAATCCTAATATCTTTTAGGATACATTTTCATAAGATTAATTCTAAGGTTTACTTGGGGACAAGTAAAGTTCAAGTGGGGGATATTTGATGAACTCAAATAAGTACATTTTATTACTATCATTTATCCTAATTATTTGACTTGTTTTATTATATTATGTATGAGGATTGATACTTAATCGTTTACTTTTGTAATTCTCAGGTAAAAACAAGCATTTGGTGAAACTTGGCGATTTTGGACTAATTATGGAGCAAAACATGCAAGAAGTTAAGAGTCTACTGAAATGCACAAGATCAAGACTATTCTGCTCCAGATGCGCCGCATCTCACTTATTACATACGGCGCATCACTATCAAGATTTCACCAGATACGATCCAAGATACAATAGGACATGCGCCGCATCTATTTATGGAGTTACGCCGCATCTTCTGGCGGTGTACGAATATTCCTGAATATATTAATCTTGGACCCCACACGAAGTTAAGTCAATGCGCCGCATCTACTTACTAGATGCGCCGCATCTTACCCTCAGACAGAAACTATAAATACCCCAAGACCAGACGAATTTCGAGGACATATATTATATACGAAGTACGAAGACCAGAGAAACCTAAGGCCGAATTCAGACGAATAGGCAGCACAAGACACACCCGAACGAAGATACAAGAGCTGTAAGAAGGTGCTGCATGTGTTTAATTCATTAAGTAGTTTTGTTTTATTGTGTTAGTAAACTTTAATTCATCAGGATTGATGGCTTGTGTAATGTGACAACGGAAAGATTGCACTCCCTTAAAACTGCTTTCCCATCAATTAAAGTTTATATGTTGATGTCTTTGGTTACTACTTATTAGTGCATTGATAACCTCTGTGTTTATTAGTGGCCTGCGCATTTGACTACGGAAGAGAATGTGGCTCCCACGGTTGTTACTAAATTGATCACTTAGGAATAACTTTTAGACATAAGTAATCATTAAGGTTTACTCGCCGATAAGAATAGGGCCAACGAGAAAGGGTTAACTACATACACTTCATATAAAACTATCAATAAAACAAGTGACAATCTACTTAATCATCAGGACAGATCTTCTTATTGTCTCAAGTATTTATCTGTGTACGTGTGTGCTGTTCGCTGATTCGTGCCTATTGGTTTAGTTTATTATTTAATTGCAACCAAATCGTGCCAGTCTCTCAGGCTGAACCCTCTTGCGTTAGATTAGGTTGTATAGCTAACTTAGAATATTAAAATACTGATTAGAATAACGAGATAATACGTTCCACTCTTAGTGATCGACACTCTACTTACCATTATATTCATACTGACCGGGTACACTGCTCGTTAAGTGTGTGTGTTATTGATAAGTCGGCTAAATATAAATTTAAAACTTGAATAGGCATTAATACTGCTAAACCGCAACGACACATCGCACGCATCAATATTATTGAATCGTTTGGTGATAAAATTGCATGTTCTTTGTTCAAATACACACAAGCATAACTGCTCCATTTCCATAACACAAATAACCTTCTAAGTGTGATTAAGTAAATTCCGCGTACTTGATCATATTAACTCAACTTATCACATACACAAAGCAACAAAGGTTTAACCACCTTACCAGTGTATCGAATCCTCTCAAATACCTTTCCACTAGTCAACTTAAGTTTCATTGTCCCTAACCCAACCACATCAACAGGACTATTGTTTTCAAGAACCACCTCATGACCAGTCACAGGCTGGTAGTCAACAAACATGTCCCTCAAGTTACAAACACGAACTGTGCACCTAGTAAGCAAGTACCACCCTCGAGCTCTGACTTTGGTCAACTCTAGGTGTTCATTGGATACCAACAAGCATATTGTTTCATCGAGCACCCACATCACTTCCATCATCACTCTCAACACACAAACACACTTAAAGATCGATGATATTGGCTTCTTGATTTTTGAGAATCTTGAATGGTATTAGAAATCCAGATCCGTCACTGATCGACCTTTATTATTATATTATTATTATTATTATTATTATTATTATTATTATTATTATTATTATTATTATTATTATTATTATTATTATTATTTTTATTTTTTTTTTTTTTTTTTTTTTTTTTTTTTTTTTTTTTTCGTTTTCGTTTTATGGTTTCTTTTTTCTTTGAAATCAAATATATATATGTTTATGGGATTTTTGGTTTGAAACTGTTTATGGGATTTTTGGTCCCTGTGGTTATGATTTTGTTGAAAAAAAAAGAAGGATTGGTGTAGGTTTAAGACAAAAAAATAGATTTGGTTGCTTTGTTGAATTATGTAAGCAGTATGGGTGTTTGTGGGTGGCTGGCCGGAATTTAAGGTGGCCCGATAAGATTATGATTTTTGAGTGTTAGGATTGTATTTATAAAAATAGATTTGGCTGATAAGAAAGAAAGTGTTAGGATTGTATTTAAAGTTAGATTTGTATAATTAGATTATGATTTTTGAGTGGGTGGTTATGGAATTATTTTAGCGGTTGTGGGTGGGGAATAAGGAGAGTGTGGTAAGGGTTTCATGGTGGTGGTAATGGTTTCGTGGTGGTGGCAGTAGGGAGAAGGGTTGGTGGTGGCGATGAGGGTTTCGTGGTGGTGGCAGCAGGGAGGGGAATTAGTGGTGGGTTTTGATGATGAAGGTGGGTGTTTGGAATTAAGTAAATAATAATAATAATAATAATAATAATAATAGTAATAATAATAATAATAATAATAATAATAATAATAATAATAATAATAATAATAATATGAGGGTAGTTTGGTCATTTCATCCCTTCAAACAGTCAAACTAACAGAAAATTTGGTCAAGGGACCAAACCCGTTATGGGTCGCAACCACAGGGACTGTATCCATTAAAAAAAAGTAAAATGACTAAACCCGTTAACTCCAAGAGTTATATCTATACATACATGAAAAACCCTCAAAGTAGAAAAGTGAAAAAATTAAGTAAACTATTTATGAAAACTATAAACTTTTATTATTATTTTCATTTATACTCATCTTATTTTCATTCAGATTAAATAGTGTTAGTGTTTAATTAATGTTTTAAAAACTGGTTCTCTAATCGACCCAGTCTAGTCACCGGATTACCAGTTCAACCGGTTTGACCACCGGATCAACCCGATCTTTCACAAAAATTAAATTTATATATATAGGGTCACTTTCTTGCGAGAACCACTTTATCTACGTTATGTACTCATAATAATGCATAGTGTGCAACATATCAATGCAAAATGACATTTTTTTTAATATTAACCTTGTTTATTTAATCCGAAAGGGTATAATAGTAAAAGAAGTTTTTTTTTTTTTTTTTTTTTTTTTTTTTTTTTTTTTTTTTTTTTTTTTTTTTTAAGAATCGTTATTTTCCAGATTTAGTGCATACATGTTTTTAAGCTATCATGTTTAGTACATATATGTTTTCTTTAAGATGGCATATTTGTAGATTTAGTGCTACAATATATGATTTCAGAAATACTTAGGTGCATATAGGTTTTTTTAATATAATGGAATTTATAACAAACCAAGAACAGAAATGTCATACACAAACTTCGATATCGATTGAAACACAATTAAAATACAAATTACTCAAAAGCATAAATATATGAATCTAATCGGTCTATACACGTGAGCACTAATAAATATTCAACACAAAATGGACATATGTGCACACGCAAATGTTATCATCATTTTTAGAAGTCGGACATATATGCACACGCGTAGCCGTCAACATTTTTTCAAAAGTTGGACATATATGCACACCCGTAGCCGTGAACATTCTTGTAATTACACCTGATACAAAAAAAAGTACAAAAATTAGCAACAATAATTTTATTAAAACATACATGTTTTAAGCATACCGTTTATAAGTAATCATTTTCTAAAACATACCTGTTTTAAAACATACATGTTTTGAACAGAACATACATGTTTAAAAACATCATGTGATCTTCAATAAAATTCAATTCACACCATTTAGCCGAAAGTTAACTGATAAACAAGATTTTGAATGAAAAATAGCATTGCATAGTCAAGAATGATCTTGATCTATTGGATCTAATGACGTATGGAAAATCAATACGATTACATTGGATTAAATTCAAGGAAATGCTAACCTTTTACTAACATATTTACTCATAACATTTTTGATAGATAAAATAGTTTGGCATTTTACTATGCTTCATTTGCGGTACAACACATGTACATTCTACAAGTCTCTCGGTAAACCTCTATTAACTTATTGGTTCTAGCAGACTAATCAATTAGTACCATACAGTCTCATGGTAGTGCTAAAGAACCACTAAAGAGCAGATGAAGCTAAGAAAAGAAGAAGCAAACATGACCAAAATCAAATTTGAATAGCCTTAACCATGGGTCAGATAAACTACACACTAGAAGGTAAAAGTCAATATCCTATAATTATAACTGAGCTCTATAACAACTGATATACCAGCGTTATAGGTCATAACTACTTTTTAACCAAGATATGCTAACTTAAAAATCACCACCAAGCAAAACGAATAAACTATGTCCCACAAAGCCCAAAAGCACCAGAGATGACATCGACTTTTAGATCAAACACTTGAACGATATAGCACCAAACCTGATGTGAAATAAACAAACAAGTGATATTTGACTCGACATTCCCCACACATAGAGAACTATGGTTAGCTATGAGACCCATCACAACACCTTTTTTCCATAAATCATGACAAGTAGTTATCCCTTAAGTCCCTTAACAAAAGCCATTGGTTACTTTAGGAACACTATATTCCACACATACTTTTTGTAATCTTTTGAGGCATAAGTTCTACATGTCACTCAAACAGTATATAACTATACTAACAAGTAACAGCAAATTAACAAGTAAGAGAATGATAACTTTTTCATTATTAACTTAGAGAACGATGGGTTACAAACCCATGACATTTGTATGCTTTTTTTCAGATCTAAACATTAACTTTTCAAATAAAAATGATGGCTTGACTTTTTCAAATCGGTTTTTTATCATGTCGAAAGTCATATTTCGTTTTTCAAATCGAAAAGTAGATATCTAGTTTTATATCGAATGTTTTATCATATCGGAAAACACATAATTCATATCGTAACCAAACCTTAGAGAACATACTTCTCGTTCATATTAAAACAAAAAAACCAATTATAGAGAAAAAAAACTTACAATATATGAAGACAGTGGAGAAGAAATCGATGCTATTGAAACTTGTATATGCTTGTTAATATATGCTAGTTCTCGACTTGAAATTTATGTGCGGCTATGGTGTTCGTGTGTTTAAGTGGACGGCTAGGGTTATCAGAGGAAGATAAAGAGATTTGTGAAAAGAATGAAACGAATAGGTTTTGGGGAAACGGTTTTGTGAATGAGATCCTATTTTTTTGGGAGAATTAAATTCACATGTTACCCCTAATTTATTCTTTTCATTCAAAATAAATTGTTTATATTTTCAAAAATGCCATTTTGCATTGACCTAATGTACATTATGCATTATTAAGAGTAAAAAAGTGATTCTGAAAAAAAAGTCCCACTATATATATATATATATATATATATATATATATATATATATATATATATAATATACCACTATATATATATATATATATATATATATATATATATATATATTCCGAAAACCAGGTTGATCCGGGTCACTTCAAACTCGGTGTGTCTAACCGCGTTTCAAAGATATAAAAACCGGTTTAATTTTACCCTCTTTTTCGACCGGAAGCGGTTCAACCGGTGGAACCGGCCGGGTCGAACCGGGTTTAAAACATTTTGTTTAATCCCCAAATTCTAAAACTTTTATTATTTTTCGTTTATAACCCATAAACTCTTTTTTTATCACTACAACTATCTGTCACTATAAAATCTCGTTGTTATGCACGACTACTTTTCTAGTATTAGACAATGTGCCTTGAACAGTTGACTCAAGATAGATCGAAAGTTTGCGAATTAATTCTACCTTTCTATGAACTTTTGGTCAGTATTAGTATAGGACCCGAATCACCCAACCCGATATAACTCGACCCGAATCTCACCCGAATGATCAATCATCGTCAAGTTGGTGAGTGTATCCTTTTAGATTTTTATATGCTCTTTATATTCTGTGATTTGACAAGATTCGTGTCTTCAATCTTAAGGTGGAGATTTGTTTAATTCAATGTTAAAACTTGAACGGAAAAGAGACCATGGCGGATCTTTAGCTAACGAGAAGTGTTATATCGTTCTATTTGTGTTTCGACTTTTTTTGTGAACGTCGAATGTGTGTGTGTGTTATAGATCGATCTTCCAAAAATAAATTTTAGAAATAAAAAATTAGAAAAAAGGTTATAGAAAAAAAAAAAAATTAAAAAAAAAAAAATCGAAAAAAAATATTTTAGAAAAAAATATTTTAGAAAAAAAAATTTAAGGATCAAACATGAAATGATTATACGAATTCAAGGACCAAACATTTAATTTACTAACGAAGTGAGTTAACGAAAGTTAGTAAAAAACCTAAATCCACTAAAAAAATTTGTTGGCGCCTTTTTATAAAAGAAAAAAAGAAGAGTATCCTGATTGAAAACGTAATATAAGTTTAATGACTTTTTGTGTCATTTGCCTAATATTTACCGAGCTGTAATACTACCCGATCCAATTAAAATTGATATATTTTCTATTTTATTAGAGATCAATTGAAGCAAAATAGGTTTATAGGTCAACGAAAGATTATTGGCTTGTACGGAGTAGCTAGTAGTAGACGAATAAATATATAAAATAATACTCATTACGTCTCAAAATTACTGTTTTCATACTAAAAAAACACGCAATTTAACAAAATTAAAACTACAACACTCTCCAACTAATTATATATCGTCTACACCTATTAAACTTTCTTTTGTTTATTTAAATAAAGAATGAACAATTATCTATATATTAAAACGTCAGAATTTGCTACAATGCAATGTACAGTGATTGCTACAGTGCAATGTACAGTGCTCGCTACAGTACGGGGCCAGAATTTGCAGCCCCACCCGGTCCACTTCCCCCCCCCCCCCTCCCCAATTTCACCGCCTCTTCTCCAGAAAATTCCAGTCTCCTCCACCTGAACAAATAAACCCAACCACAAACCACACTGTTATCAGCCATCCTCCTCAATCTCGCCTGGCCGTGACTCACCACGAGTCGCGTCTCGGCCTCACTTCGTACCAACTGCCGAGACAAATAGAAACCCGAAACCAATCCAAAAATCCAAACTACAACATAAACAATACATTAGAAGGAAGTCCATAAGCTCAGGTTGATAAGCTCAAAAAAGTGAGCTTATCGGCTTTTTTTAAAAATCTGAAAAAGCTAATAAGCCCCCCATAAAATAAAAGAAGGTAATAATCCAAACATCCCCTAGAACATAAAACAAATCCAAACATGTGGTGTTTTAATAATCAAAACTATGCTGTCAATCACAAACACAAATAAATAAAAGACAATCAAATAAACAACCAACTCACCAGTCACGGATGAAAATGTAGATCCATACGGTTTAGGGTTTTAAAAACATTTTTATAAAAGGTATAGGGTTTCAAAAATAATAAATGAAATGGGGTAGGGGAGGCGCGTGGGCGCGTTTACCGTCGAAAGAAACAAAGGGGAGGTGAGGTGTGGTGGTCTCGGTGGTGGCGACGCTCACGGGGGTGGCACGTGGAGGTGGTTCGAAGGGTGGTGAGGGCGAGTGAGTGGTACGGTTAGAGTTGGGAAGTCCCGATCTATCGATTGGTGTAAGAAAGTAAAAGTAGCCGGAAAGTTGGCCGGAATTTATGAATATTCCGGCGGCGGTCACCGAAAACTGCTGGTGTCGCCGGAGGATTGCCGGTCGGCGAGATCAAGAGAGAGAGAGAGAAAGAATGAGATGTGTATGTATGTGTTTTAGGTGAGAAATGAAATAAATAAATATATAAAAGGTTTTTATATTAAAAAGGGAGGGTGTGAAATGAAAATGTGAAAGTGAGGGTATAAAACGAAAAGTAGGAGCGGAGGGGCCAAAACTGTCAATCTTGGCTAATCTTTTCACAAAATCGCTTCGGGGCTCATTCGACATAACAAACGGACTCAAAAAAATACGAAACTTGTGCCATTTTTAACGAAATAATTTTTCCAACGAAAACGAGTATAAACTTGCAATACTTTCAACATTAAAAAAAAAAAAAAAAAAAAAAAAAAAACAACAAAGCGCTCTGCTGCAACGCGCCGGTTTCCAAGCTTTATTTTAAAACATCTTAAAATAAAAATATTAAAAATAATTTTGAGACGGAAAAAGTCGGATATAATATTACACTTAATTGTTTCACTTTCTTTTTAATGAAAATCATATCGTTAGTGGATTTGCTTTAAGTGTCATGTCGCAAATGATATTTTAGTTAAATACAAAATGCATATGCTTATTAAGTACTCGTATGTAAAACTTTCGCATGTATTTAAAAAAAAAGTTTGTTTGTTAATCATTTTATTCCTTAATAAGTGTTCATGGATGTTGATGCTATTACTTTTGTTGGGTAAATGATAAAGTAAACAAATCAATTTTAAGAGAAAAGTTAATTATGGACTATTATTTTTTTGATATTGATTGACAAATCTCAGTTACGTATTTTATCTCATTTTATAAAAAAATAATAAGGGATTAACTGATAAGTGCAATTAAAACCCACTTCAACCCTTATTATTTTACTATGTATCAAGAAGTGTAAATCATTAACTTACATAAATTATATAGTGTGGTATTAACATATACTTTCAACAATTTTTTTAATGTTTTTTGGGTACAGTATTTTACTTGATATACCACATGTGATATAACACTAATCTGTAACTTCAAACAATCAATTTGTTGTCATAAAATGGGCATAATTATTTGTGTAAAACTTCAAATGATTCATCGTTTTTGCCATTGAAAAATACACATCTTTAGCCTTCTGATCATGCATCACACGTAATTTTTTAGCTATCAAATCAATATAGTTTATAGAAGTTGGAGATAATAAAAGATTTTTTTGAAAGTCAAACTCGCTTGATGTATCACATGTAATATAATATTAAGGGGTTAATTTGTAAGTTCGAACAATCAACATGCTGTCGTAAAATGAGCATAAGTATTTGTGTCAAACTCCTAATGATCCATCATTTTTGACATTGAAAGATACAAATCCTTAGCTTTCCAACCATATATCACACATAATTTTTGAACCTCTAAATCAATATATTTATTTCATAAAAGTTGGAGAAAATAGAAGATCTTTCTTAAGTCAAGCTCGATTGATGTATCACATGTGATATAACACTAATCTATAATTTTGAACACTCAAAATGATGTCGTAAAATGAGCATAAGTATTGTATAGAACTCCAAAAGATTCACCATTTTTTTACATTGAAAAATATGTATCCTTAACTTTCCAACCATATATCACACATAATATTTGAACCTCTAAATCAATATAGTTTATTCATAGAAGCTGGTAAAAATAGAAAGAAAAAAATTGATATTCAAACTCGTTTGACATATCACATGTGATATGACACTAATCTGTAAGTTCAAACTAGGGATGAGCATGGGTCCGGTGGATCCGAGAACCGAACCGAATATAGTTTTTGGTTCCGGTTCTGGTTCTTTGGGTCTACCCGGATAGGAACCGCTTTTCTGAAGAAAAAATAATAACCTCGTGCACTAATGAATTAAGCCATTAAAAAAAAAATTGTAAGCACCTGCAACCATTTACTTTTAAACCAATAACAATTAACAACTAAAGCATAAACTCAAATAAAAAATCATTCTATAGTTTCACTTGTTTGTATTTTTAACAAAACAATAATGCATAACAATCCGGAAAACAAAATTGTTGACATAAATAATGCCTAAAAACATTATTCATATCTCTATGTTTTAATGATCACAAAATATAAACTCATTAAACATAAACTTATCAAATAAACAAGTATTTAGTTGTAAATATTCACTTCTACAACTTAATCACTTAAGGTATGAATAAACAAGTGCTTAATGCATTATATGATCAAAGGAACATTTTCTTAAACACTAGATTTTTTATAAAATGTCAAAAACATTTTATATCTTTTAGAAAAACATTTTTGGTAATAAATAAAAAGGTTTAATTCATTATAAATTTATGAATTCAAATTTTTAACCAAAATCAGTAAAAATGTTCCAGAAAAACCTTCCCCACAAAAAGACAAAACTGGCCAACGGGCAGGGAGGGCGGCCCCCTTAATTATGCTAGGCGGCCCCTTTAAAATTAAGGGGACCGCCCCCCCCCCCTATTTAAGGGGGCCGGCCACGCTCCTGTAGGTTCCAGCTGTCCAGTTTTTCTGCCTATAAATACCAGCCTTCCCCTGGATTTTTACTCACCTTTTGCACACAAAAACTTTCTGTTATAGATCTCATTTCATATCTTCAAAAACCCTTTGATCATATAATCTTAAGCTTTGGTTTTCAAGTGATCAAAGCTTCTTCCATTCAAGTGCAAGAGAAGAATACTCCTTCAACAACTAGAGAAGAAGTATTGCAACTTAGATACCTAAGTTGTTTGTGTCATCATACATTTGTATAAAAGTTGTGTATTGTTGTTAGATAGTTGTGTGTATAATTGTTTGGGATAGGTTAGTGTGTAAGTAGAGAAGTTGTATTGTTAAGGTGTGTATGTAGTGAAGGTGTGAAGAAGTAGAAGTGTACATAGGTTGTGCTTAGTTGTGAAGTGTCGTGAAGAAGTCGTGAAGAAGTCGTGAAGAAGTCGTGAAGAAGAAGGTGTGATTAAGTCGTGTTTAAGTTGTGAGATTGGTTCTAGCTACGATTAGAACTCGACATCTAGCTTTGTGTCGTTAAGCCGGTGTAAGCTAAAGTTGTGTAAGGTTTTCTCCGCCATAAGGGAGCTTGTACACATAGTGAAGAAAACTCTCGAGTTAGGTGCTCAGGGAGTGGAGTAGGGCAAGGAAGGTGTCCTTGTAGCCGAACCACTATAAATCTCTTGTCTCTCGGTTAGATCTTTCCATCTCTAACTTTCATTTCATTTTATTACCTTACTTGCATTACTTATTTTTATTTACTTATATAAATATTGTTCATATTGTTCAAAGAGTTGAGATCACATAAATTCGAATCTAAGTTTTAAAAAGTAAATAAAGTTTTCACAATAAATTTTAAAAGGACATAAAACTATTCAACCCTCCTTCTAGTTTTCCACAAAAATAAAACAATTTAAAACTTTGTCCAACAAAATAACTAAGACGGTTTATAGTTCCACAATTTATTTCTCTTTGTCTCTTCCGGTTAGTTTCTTTAATTTTTCTTCCATATCCTTGACAATATCATCGCCTTTAATAAGATCTTCAACATCATCCCAATTAATAGGCGTTCTCGAATTTCTCACCCAATCTTGGGTGCAAAACGATGAGACTCATCTACGTTTGAGGGTGTTTCTTTCACTAAAAAATTGCACATGCATGATCTCGGCATAGAACCACAAAAGATATTTAGGAAATATACAATGACTTAGTTAGATGGCTAAATCCTCAAACGAGACATCCTAAGATAATGATGAACATGTTATGAGCTAGTACATCGAATGCAAATAAAAATAAAATATAAAACTTACTTCCATTGTTTTGATAATGATGATAGTTGTTTATGTGAGTTTTGAATGTTGAACGATCTTGGATTGTTATTAGGTTTAGATTAATTATTGATTTGTGGATGTTTCAATGAATTAAAGATTAGGGTTTAGAGTATTTGGCTTGATTTTTCTTAAAGTAGGATAGTAGGGTTTTTTATGGCATTGGGATGTATGATTTGAGACTTTGAGTATGAGAAGTAGAAAAAAAATATACGTTTTTATATATTATTGGGTATTTGGTTTCGGAACCGAGAACCGGTGGAACTGAACCGAACCAACCCAAGAACCGAAAAATCTCAAACTCAAGAACCGGAATTGGAACCTTCGGTTCTGGTTCCAGTTCGGTTCTTTGGTTCTTTTGCTCATCCCTAGTTCGAACACTCAACATGTTGATGTAAAATGGCATAAGTATTTGTATACAACTTCATAAGATTCATCATTTTTTGCATCGAAAATAATATTTATGTCCACTTTATGACAGTTGTTTGTGTCTTCGGATCTACAAACTAGTGTTATATCACATTGTGATATATCAAGCGAGTTTGAATATAAAAAAAACAAATTCATATATTTTCTCCAACTTCTGTGAATCTATCTGAAATAGAGGTTCAAAAAAACAAGAATCTTTGATGTAATCCATCTGGTATGGAAGTTCAAAGGAACAAGAATCTTTGATGAGATTTATATGAGATAGAATTTCAAAGATATTTAAGTCATGGAATGACTGAAACATTTTTACCAGGATATGACTGTATAGATGATCTTAATAGTTGAATAATAATCCATTCTCGAGTCTTGATGGTGTATACCCCATGTGTAGTACAATAAAATAAAGGAGACATTTATTGAAGAAGATTTTTTTATGAAAGTGAAATACTCAAGTGATGGTATTCCCAGAATTCTAGAGATTGAGTAAAGCTCAAATGCTACGAGAGTTAGCATTTTAGATCTGTAAATCAAACTGCTTGAAAGAGTTTAAGTTTTTAGATCATGAGTAAAATCTTGTGCTGCTTTAACTGGATTAACCCTTGTTAAGTAAAGATCAAACTAATGTGCTTAAGCTGAAAGTCCTTAACAGGATCTAATCAAAGAAGCTTAGAGTTGAGCAACAGAAGCGAAAGCACGCATGGAAGTTATTTTTGATCATTTAACTAACGAGTAAAAAGTATAATAGGAGTTATAGATCTGACTGATTTATGGGATAAGAGAATTCCTAGTATTTCATGATTCAGTGGGCGGAATCAAGATCTGGTACAAACGTACATTTCCTTAGCGCAAGATAGTTTGACATGTAGAACGTGTAGAATCAGTATCGAGGAGTCATTGTTCTTATTTGTTTGATAATTCCAATTGAATTAAGTTTAAAATGAAGTTCTCGTTGAATATTAAGTTCGCGTGTTTCTTGATTAAGCTAGTTTTATAAATAATCCAGTATCACTAAATCATTGGTACCAGATTCACTTACATTCATTAACAACACAATAATGAAAGAATTGAGAAGGGAGACTCAAGGGTCCTTGGAAAGGATTAGTCAAAAAGGATAAGTAGTGATTACTCCCAGAACTTTCTGATACGAGCTTAATCAATCGCCAGGAATCGGTAATATTGCCATAGACTCATCCAAATTGGACAAGACATTATGAGGAGATTACCATTTAACGTATTTCGAATCCGTGAATGAAAAACATTTCATGCCAAAAGGGCCCATAACTGCTTATCATGGTGGGAGACCGAGATAAGTTGAAAAGCTATTGGGAAAGTTATGATACTACGAGGAGTATATCAAGTTTCACATGCATTGTGCGGGGAAAATGTTGTACTTGACCAAGATCAAGAATCGACCACATGGATTAATCAGTTAATGGCATTCTCAGATCGTGGCGTACTATCCCAAAGACACAAGGAGATATAGTACTCTGCATATTTGTTACGCCCCAAAAATGACTCGACAAATTTCGAAAATATACATACTTTTTTACCTTTTACAAAGGAACTAGAAGAATTAGAAAAATATAATGGTAGAACTTTTGTATCTGATCAAAGGAACATTTATAATAATAGTATACCATGACCCGAGATTGAAAACTAGAAACACGAAAGAGATACAAACATTCTGTAAACAGATGCTAATACGCCGTATTCATTGACTGAATACGCCGTATTGAAACTCAAAATTAATACGCTGTATCCATAAAATTTATACGCCATATTCATAAAGGCTTATAAACTTATTGACCAATACGCCATATTCCTATATGGAATACGTCGTATCGCAACTTCAAGTCAATACGCCGTATCCAATACCTGGATACGCCGTATCGCCCCAACAGACTCAGAACCTGTACAGAACCTCTGCAATTACAGCAGAACCACAAACACTACCAAATTACAAACTGTAACAACAACACCAATAAAAACGCTTTCATTATAACCAAAAACATACCATACATATATACGCCATGTTCTAACCCTCACTAATGGTCAAAATGGGTAAAATGGCACCTAGCCAAACACCCCTTTTCAAACATAACTGTAGCTAATTACTAACCAACTTTTACAAACTTTAACACAATCATTCGAGGACATAATTTGAGACCCATGGGCATATCAACCCATGACTCACAACAAAAAAGACCTATATCTATGAAACGACCCGAATTGACAATGATATACCAAAAACAAAGACGACGCTTGGGGGTGATAACACTAAAATCGAGTATGTTTTTAGGAGTGTTATCATGCTTTTTGTACATGTAATTTGGTTAAACTTATGAACTCTTGGTACTTATATGCACAAAGTTGTGTTTTCATGTTTGTAGTTAGCAAAGACGAAGAAAACAAAGAAAAAGACAACGAAACGATTAATAAACGAAGATTTATGCATATACGAAGAATTCCCGACAAAGGTAAGTCTCTTGGAGTATATTCGATAAGATAAAGTCATGAAGTTGTCACTCCAAAGACTTAAGAACAAAGCAAAAAAAGGAAAACGAAAAGTGAAGTGAAGAACATAAGCTAAAACGAAGAAATATTGGAAGACTCGTTGTTCCGACACACCTTCACCATTTTGGCAATAAGTTGAGCATACGACTCCATTTGACCACCTGTTCGCGCCATGGAAAGCTAAGAGAAAGAGCTACAACTTTTGTGTTTCCATTTGAGCCAAAATGCTCTAGCAGATCGGTATTGGCCTGCAACCAATTCGGCTGGAGGGCTCCAAAGAAGACCAGCCAATCGCTGGTGACCAAACCGATCGCTGGGAGCCGATCGCCCTGGTCTGCCATTTCTTTATCACTAAGGCTCCACACTTATAGCCAACAATTCTAGGTCCTCCCAATCAGTATTCTAGGCCATTCTAGTCTGCTTGTTGTCCAAGTTGAAGCATTAAACACCCTAAGCCTTGAGAGTAGTATAAATAGAACCATTTGTAATCATTTCTAATCATCCCCCACCCTTCCTCTCCATCTCAACTTGAGAGAACATCTCTCACACCTCTCCTACCACCATTATTACTCCCAAAAGACCAAGAAACCTCTGCCATTTCCAGAAGAGTGCAAGATCGCTTGAAGCAAAGTGCTTGGAATAGTTTTCTGGCTTGGTTAGAAGTTGTAGTTGATTAGAGGCCTAAGGATTGCTATAATTTCTTCCATTACCTATTGTAATCTTACTTTGGTAATCTACTTTTACTTTTCAAGATGTTTGTATTGATATGATTGTTAAGTCTTTGTGTTTGATTGAAATAATCATGGAGTAGTTTTGTTTACTTGTTTGGAATCATGTGATTATTGATATGGAGTGTTTGGTATTTTGCAATATAAATATATGGTTTTGTTTATGAGTTTGTTTGAATTGTAACATGTCTAAATAACTTGTTGGTGAATCATAACCGGATTTATAGTACTAATGGACTTCTTGTCATGATTTGTTCCAAATGTTAATGCGCATATATGTTTGGTATTTCATAATTGACAACTATGAATAAACATGTTAAATGGACTTGTAATGATTGATTCAAGAGTATAGGTCGGAAGGGCTCTTGTGAACAAATTGGTAAAATCATATTTCTAACAAATGGTTTATAATGACTCGGTTTATAATAACATTCATAGGCCGAAAGGGCGTGTTAGTCTAAACCGTGATATATGCAATTTCATGATATTAACCATTGAATTGGAATTGTATGCTTTTGGATTTTGTATGCTATTGCTTGATTTGTACCCGAAACTTCCATACACTCCATTGATTTATACACTAGTTCTAAACAAGTATTGTTTTTAATCTTATTTGAATTCACATAATCATCATTTTTGTGTTACTTGTTGCTTATATGGTATTTTGGGACGTGACAACCAATTACCACCTTTTTATTGCTTGTTGTTACATAGATTCTTCACAATTGAAAACACCCAAATTCTAGTGAACGACCTCGGCTTACCAACCAAAACTAACTACATACGAAAGGGTCATACTTGCCCATCTGTTTGTAAAACCCGAAAATTTTGAACCATAAAATTCTTCATCATTTTGAAATTTTCCTAAGTACGAACATTATTTATATGTCACTAAAGCTATACATTATAATTAATAATACATAATAGAAATTTAATCCTAAACTAAATAGTTATATCCTAAGTTTTTTCTAAAACTAAAATCCTAATATGGCATAGTCCTTTATAAGTTGTTTTGGCCCCTTAATTCTAACATGGACCGAATTTTCCCAAGCCCATTATCCTCATAAAATAAAAGATATGCATGTCCCTCATTACCTTAAAACAATTCACGGTTCTATCATTATCACGCTTCTTTGTCTCCAAAACATAACCGGTTCTCTTCTCTCTTTCACTGAAAATTAGAAACCTAAAACAAGTCCTAGATCGTTTCTTTTCTCTTCAAGATTAAGACGTCAAAGCTAGTAGCCATTGGTGTTTATTCCATTGTGATCAAATCGTACAGCCTTGGTGATCTAGTGGCGGTTTGTGGGTGCATGGATTCGAGTCCCACTATCTTTCCCATTCGATTCCTTTTGATCCAAGCCATAAGGTATTACTCGTTATACATCTTGGTTATACATAAAAAAATTGTAAACAACTTGACTTTATACAAGCCCTAATCATGTCTCGTTAATATGCACATATGGTCTAATCATGTTTCCAAACCCTAACAGAATTTGTTAACCTTATTAAAAATCATTAAGGACCTGATATAATATGGCATGATATGATGGAAACCCTAGAATTAATTGTGGGTAGATTAGGGTGTTAATAAGGGTTAGGGTTTTGTTTGTAAACTGATGGGATGTTGTCCAGAATTTGGGTCAGATTTAAAGGGGTCTAATTTGATGATGCCAATGTGTTTTTGTATGATTTTTGAGTCTAAAATTAAGTTGAAGTTGCCTACTATCTGAATCTCAAGTTTCATGGTTATTGGTGGTCGGGAAAGCAACCTTTTGATTTTTAGAAGTTTAAGTGTTAAATCTGAATATTGGGTCTGGAAAATCAGTCGGTTCTTATGATTTTTAATTTCCAAACCATAACGAATTAGAACCCCCAATTTTTGTAGGTGAATATTCAATATGTTTATTAGTTACTGTAATTTTTGTAAACTTTTCTGGAAGGCTTAGGTATGTTTATAAAATACAAACTTTTCGGGTATACCATCAGGTCACATTCTGGAACAGGTTTGAAAAATGATTTTTGTTTGGATATTTTCACCAGGAGATAAAATCTGTAAAAATTAGGGGAAGTATTAAACATATATAGGTGTCTCTGGTAAAAATTATAGAACCACAAGAGCTTGTTTGATTTGTCGTAAAAATCATAAGAATATGAACCAGAATCACATGAGAAACCCTAAACATGTTATTAAATGACAATAAGTACTAAAATCCGTTATGACATTAAATGAACACGTAAGTGTTAAATGATCCCTAATCCATGTATATTCGTTGAAGAAGGCGTGACGTTGTTTACTTGTGTTCATTTTCCCATTGCTTTCATTTCATTTGCTAAGGTACAAATATTCTACCCTTTCTCAGTAAGGGTTTCGCATTGACTCTTCGATCCTTGACTTTATTTCATTCATTATGATATTCGTTGGTGATTCCGTTTGATATGATTCCTTTTGATATGATTCCTTATGATATGATATTCAGTTCTATGTAATTTAATATAGCATTCATTTCAGTTGATATTCTTTTGTTTAAATACACTATAATTAATTCGTTATGATGTGATAGCTTGTTTTTTCTGTTACCCGAGCTAACTAGTCATGGAGGTACAATGGCCATGTCATTGAGGCACCAATGGCATGACACTATCTGTGGCGGTGTGATTGGTCCACGGCGTTCCCTTGTGATATGTATATTATTATTGAGCTCGTGCATTTATTTGCCATTTTGGTAAGCCAATATATTTGTCAGAGTACAGGTGTATGGTGGTGTACATAACTTTGTTTTGTAGGGAGCGTATGGATGCATCATAGGTTTGATTTGTGATATGATTATGATATGGCTTAGTAGTGAATGGTTTGTGTGTGCCATACACCCCATTACACTTTTGGGAGTACGCGACTCCATTTGTTATGATATGATTATGTGGTTAAGCAGGTGGCATGCTTTGTGAGCTCGTGGGCATTTCCTTATGATTTATTGACTTCATTATCTTTCATTTGATTTATTATTCATTTGATTCTCATGAACTATGACATCTTGTTCAGCAGATTCTTTTGACTTTGTCTTGTGTACTTATTCATATTCAGTTTATTATTTTATATCTGTTCACTAGGCTTTTTAAGCTCAGCCGCATTTTCTTTTCGCTGCGGCAGGTATCAAGCGGGATGCTGGGATTTAAGTGATGAGAGTAGGAGCTTTTAGTGGACCACCCTGACGATAGTTACCCACTTGCGTTTGGATTAGATTTGGAATTATCTTTCATTTAGACTTTGTTTGGGATTGTATTTCATTTAGAAGTTATTCTATTTCAGACTTAGTATTTTATCACTTCCTCAGAAGAATTTATGTAACCTTGTAATTAATAAAGTCTTCCGCTTGCGTTTATTATGTTCTGATTGACACCATAATGTGACATTTTGACCCTTGTCGGGTTGGAGTGTTACAATTATGGTATCAGATAGCTTAGGCTTCGACCTGTAGTACCTTAAGTTATGACCTATGAAGATGTGGCCCTTAGGATTGCACTATAGGAGCTTATGAATTGACCCTTGAGAAATTTGCTTTAGGTTTGCACTGTAGAAGCTTATGAGATAACCTTTAAGAATTTGCCTTAGGATCTTCCTGTAGGAACTTAAGATTATGACCGGTGTGGATTGGGTAGACTATATGATAAGACATTTGTTTAACCGATCGGCTTGTCCACCAAACCGATCGGCTAGTGCTTTCTGTTTACAAAAACCATTTTTTTTCAAAACCCGTTTTAGCATTTTACCTTAGTTCGAGCCTTACCAGAAACCATTCCTAGTTGTGTTTTGCTCTTGTTTGAACATTCTTTCATTGAGAGAGGAACCAATTAGTCACTTTTTGTCCAACCCGTTCAACCGAAATAAACACCACCCAACCCACCCTTAGGAGTGATTTATTTTTATTGGGTCCTTGTTATTTTCTTTGCTTGTTTGTTTGTCTGGTAAATTATTTTATAAATTGTCTTTTTAGTTTTTTGAACACCTTTTAAATAAAAAATTGGTAAATACAAAAAAATCGTAGAGTTAGTCAGTTTATTTATTTTAAGTCATTTCTCGAAAAGATTTAAAAAAAAAGTTTTGTTTAGTTGTCTTTTGCTTAAAACTTGTCTAAAAAAATGTTTTGTTCAATCGTCTTTGTCTTCTAGTTTGTTTAAGTATTTTTGTTTTCATTTTAGAAGTTTTGTTTAAAAAATAGTCTATTGGAAATGTTTTGTCATAACTAGTTTATTATTTTTCTAAATCTTTTCATAGTAATAGCAGTAAGAATGATAGTAACAATTTTTCTTATAATAGTTAAGTTATTTTTCTTTTACGTTATATATAAAAATTAAAAAATACAAAAAGATTTTTCATTTGATTTGTCTTGAACGTTTTATTTAGTTCTTATTTTTATTGCTTATGACGTTTTGTAAATCACTCCGGGTTTGTATAAACCCGCGCTCTTGGGGTAAACAACTCGTTGGTCCACTTCACGAACTTAAACGTAAGTTCAAAAAGAAGACTCATAAACCCGATAAGACACCAAATGTACCCCTTGAGATCGAGTCACCCGAACCTTACACCAAACCACCGTTTATCGTGGAACTCTTTGTCGTAACATCCAAACTCAACATGTTTGAGGAAAAAGTCGAAACTCCACCCGATTTCCCACCCGTAACCGTCATTAATCCCGATGACCAACCCATGTGGTCAAGCACTAGGACCATTACACCAACACCTAGTTCCGCTATTGTTCAACGCCCTCTTCCCAACAATTTCTATATCAAGGGTACCCACATGCAAATGATTCGGGAGAATCAATTTGATGGGAGAATTCGGTCCGATCCTCACTGACACATAGCCAATTTTATTAAGATTAGTAGCCTATTCTGTTGGGAGAGCATGTTATTATAATTTGAGTTGATAAGTACAAAACCACAAGTGAAGAATGAAACAAGTGTTAAAGATGAAGGACTAAATAAGTCAAAGGATGAAAGTTTACAAATACAGAAGATCTTTTATATTATTAGAATATATCCTTTGTAACCCTAATCCTCTAGTATATAAAGAGGATATGGGGCGTGAGTTTTAACACAGATGTTAGAGATGTAACATCCAGGAAAGGGGTGTGTGTGTCTAGGCGTCAAGTTTCTAAAATGGACGCCTAGGGTTTGTTTATTAGTAGTTGTTAGAGATGATGACGAAGAACCTTGTAATGATAATATTGATTCTATGTTTGAATATTCCTCCTATGTTATCATGTTCCTAGATATGAGATCTAACCAATCTCGAGCTATAAACGATTTTAACATGTGGTATCAGAGCTTGG
Organism: Artemisia tridentata subsp. tridentata; assembly: GCA_021014915.2. Lineage (NCBI taxonomy): Eukaryota > Viridiplantae > Streptophyta > Magnoliopsida > Asterales > Asteraceae > Artemisia > Artemisia tridentata. The sequence goes on from CP139504.1 coordinate 59,563,774, forward strand.
GAGCTCGTGATATTTTGGATTCACAAGGTTTTGTTTGTCGAAGATCGAAGAAAACAAGGAAAATTCGTAACTGGTTCAATTTTCGTAACTCACTGCAGGGCTGTTTTCAAAGGACGATAACTCCTTCGTTAAACATTGGATCGGGCTAAAATTTTTACTGGAGATTCTTCATATACCAAAGTACAATTTCCCCGGAGGGATCTTCGAGCTGAGTTCTAGATCGTCAGGTATAAATTTTTGAAAACTGCAGAGGCATTTATGATTTTCGAATTTTTAGGGTTTTCTTGATTCAACTTCATGAATTCGTGTTCTATTCTTATTGATTCATCATGGAAGCTGGTTTGTTGTTTGATGATCGAATATACCTCGTACTGATTGAATATCGTTAACATGGATTATTCAATATTTACCTCGTACTGCTATTATTGTGGGTTAGTAGCAATATTCTTTATCATTTGGTGGTTGGTGGTAATTATCAACATGGGACAGCAATATTAGTTGGAGGATTATTGCATACAACATTCTTTATTAGTTTTTAATCCGATTAATGTTTATTGGCTAAATCAATTACTACTCAATCGTGGGTCGGTGCTTTTGGTTTATATGTGTTTGTTTGCTGATGGGTTCTTTGGATATCGATTATTGGTTTGGACGCACATCTACTTTTGGAAGTAATATTACGCATGATTAACCCGAAACAAAAACATACTGATAACGTTTTATGAAGAGTTAGTACTGGTGGTATATATAAGTTTGTATTGCTTGTGCAAGAAGTTCGTACTGCTCGCGACCACTGCTTTGTACTGCTATTGACTTAGTACTGCTCGCTTATACTCGTTAGTACTGCTGGCTTGGATTCGTACTGCCATGTTTATCTCGAATTTGTACTGCTGACGTTTGTTTGTACTGCTACGCTACATATGCCAAATCAAGTTAGTACTGTTCGCGAACTATGTTTGTACTGCTCTTACATTCTTGTCAGTGGAAGGTATAATATATGAAGAGATTATGGAGTTGGACGGTGCATGGTATTATTTTCTCTTCATTTGTCGACTTATGCAAGCTATGAAGACATATGCATGGATAATGGGACGTTGCTATAACTGATTAACATGGGACGGTGGCATGATACAAGCAGATTGTTTTTTTTTACATAGCACATGCACAGTGGCTCATGGGGTTTTAAGGATTTGTGATTGTTAAATATTGCATCCGAATACTGAGTATGATTATCGCATAATATTCTTTCCATGCAACAACCCTAAGATTCACTTAATTGATATTGTGGTTTCATGCTAAGTCAAAGAAGATTTTAATCAAGTCAGTGGTGACATGAGATTACAAAAGTGAGGGGAAGCATATTTATTTGATTTGGAACATGTTGGTTCCAACACACACACAGGAGATTTTTGGATTTTGGTTTTGGTTCGTATAGGATTAAAAGCTTGAATTTATTTATTCTCATTGGCGAAGAAGATTATTTATTGCTTATTTGACGATGAAGTGGAATTTTTCAAGTTTGTGTTCTTATCATATCTTAAACGACCTACAACGTTTAAAGATAACTTGTTCATTCATTCAAGTGGTGACTACGAATTGACAAACACTTTAAGGAGTTACGTTATTGTGCTCAGTGTCTCATTGAAGATGAGTTTATTGTCAAGAGATTGCGATCTCCCTATACATCGGTTTGGGTATACGTTCAAAGTCAGCTTTAGTACAAGACATAAGACACAAGGTTGGGTTATTCTACTTTAGCATCAAATTGGTAATGTTTAGTTTTCTTCATCATTACATAAAGCTTACAGAATTGAAGATTCAATAAATGGTTAACATATGGGTTTCAGGAGAAGCTTATTGTTAAAATGATTAACCATTTATATGCTACATCGAGGTGAAGGTTTTCAGAATTGCTGCTTCGTATTATTACTAAGGATTTGGGATTTTTCTGTCTTGAGTTCATTTATAAAAGAAAGCGTTTTATGGTTCGTTCATGGAGGGAAATTCGAGACATTAGAAGACTAGATTGGATGTGTGATACTGATTCGTAATTATGAAGATCAAGGTTGCATATTTTTATCCCCTAATTGATGATTACAAAAAGGGGAAGAAGATTTATAAAGAAGAATTGCAACTTGAAGATCCTTGGTAGAGCATGTTATTAAAGTTCACGTGGTGAGCTTAAGGGGAAGATTTCATTCATGGAAGATCAAAAAGGTTTTGTAATTATCAACTAGGGGAAGATTGTTGGGAATTATAATTTGAGTTGATAAGTACAAAACCACAAGTGAAGAATGAAACAAGTGTTAAAGATGAAGGACTAAATAAGTCAAAGGATGAAAGTTTACAAATACAGAAGATCTTTTATATTATTAGAATATATCCTTTGTAACCCTAATCCTCTAGTATATAAAGAGGATATGGGGCGTGAGTTTTAACACAGATGTTAGAGATGTAACATCCAGGAAAGGGGTGTGTGTGTCTAGGCGTCAAGTTTCTACAATGGACGCCTAGGGTTTGTTTATTAGTAGTTATTAGAGATGGTGACGAAGAACTTTGTAATGATAATATTGATTCTATGTTTGAATATTCTGCCTATGTTATCATGTTCCTACATATGAGATCTAACCAATCTCGAGCTATAAACGATTTTAACATATTCCAATATGGTGAAAATCAAGAGGAAATGGTTAAATTGAGGACTTTTCCTTTCTCGTTATCCGGAGAAGATAAGGCTTGGTTAAATGAGTTGAGTGAAGGAACGATTACTACGTGGGATGAACTTAGAGAAGCTTTTGTTAGCAGATACTTTTCTCCCGCAAAGGTTAAATGTCTCCTAAATGACATTCACAACTTTCACCAAATCAATCACGAAACTCTCATTGATGCTCGGCTCCGTATGAAAGATATGCTTCGCACTTGTCCCAGACACGGTCTAACCAAAGGAGAGATAATTCAAATATTCTATCATGGTCTAGATTATCCAACTCAAGGAATTCTCGATGCTGGAGGAATCTTCCTCTACAACACTCCCACCGAAGCTTTCAAAATCCTTGAGGAAAAGGTCCTACTCAAGCTCGATTTCACGATGAGTTCCCAAAATGACCCCAATCTGAAAACCGTTGTTTCCGCCGGTGGAAGCAACATCTCTTCCAATCACGACATACTGATGGAGAAATTCAAAGCTCTCACTACAAAAATCGATTCTGAATTCTTGAGCATAAGAAGAGAGCTGAAGGAGATGCGAACTGGTCGTAGAAACAACGAAGGTCACTACGATGCCGATTACTACATGAAGGATGACACGCCGATGTGTGAACCTCATGAAGCCAACTATGCCCAAGGATATCACGGAGGGTATTAAGACCGAAATTCCATAAATACGTACTCTTATCCAAACCACAACCCAATCCGTAACTATCCTCGATATCAGCCACAAAATAGAATGCCACATCCATTACAATATTACAAATTATCCAAAGCCTCATCGGAGGGGATGATGAGAGAGTGTATGGTCAGTCAATTGAAAGCCAATGAGGATATGAAGAATCAAGTGGTTGAATTGGAATGTCAAATTGATCATGGAAGAAGGAACCACCAAGCCATAATCCAAGACTTGGAAAGGAGGATAAAAAGATTAAATGAGGAGCATGGAATCCAATGTACCAAATCCCTTCTTCATATCACAAACCCAAGTCTAGACACGAAGTTGCGAAAGGAATATTCAAATCACCATCAATTCGAAATGAACATGATAAGGGTGATGTTGAATTTATTAAGGAGAATGAAATCAAACCTATTTCAACCATGCCTAGCCCGAACCAAATCATGTCTAATTCACCAAACGTGTCACCTATTTTTGAGGATTGCACAGTGCATATCCCTACCACTGAACGTTCAGTGAATGAGAAGGTGTTTATACACGATAAATTGCCGAATCCTGTTGGTGACGACAAGTTAAATGCAATTGTTGGCGTTGGAATTGAAGTGACAAAAAAGAAAGAGATCAGGAAGGATGAAAAAGGTATGCCAAAGGAACCTATCAAAGAGCAGAAGCTGAATGAAAAAGCGGTTCCTAATAACGAAGACATTTATCACTATCTATGGCACCGAACTGAAATTCCCCATTGGAACCGTATCATCAAAGAATCCTAATCCGGGGAAGAGTCTAGCTAACGAATCATAAATAAATTAAGCGCTTCTCGGGAGGCAAACCGAACTTTTAATTGTTTGTTTGCTTTTGTTTTAAATAAACATGTACACCCCTTGACAAAAATTCTTTTCAAGACTTGAAAAACCTTAAGTGTGGGGGTGTTACATGCTAGTAATGTTTAATAATATATATTGCTTGCATTTTGTTTGTTTTGTTTTTGTTTGAATAATTGTAGCAGGTGATGGATGAGGATGCTTAGATCAGAAATCGATTGTTCTCACAACGCTTATGCTAGCATTTGCTTAGCATTTTATCATTTGGAGTTCGATCGCGATTTCTTTGGCCCGGGAAGTTTCGTTTCTCTCAGACTTGTTTACTTTCCCTATTTTACATACTTTGAAGTTTATTTTTCACATTAAGGACAATGCGTAACTTAAGTGGGGGGGGGGGGGGGGAATAAAATAGGAAAAATGAAACTGATTTTTAGAATTCCAAATTTTTGGGCCATTTTTTAATTTTTTGTATCGATAACATTTGCTTGCACATTTTATAGCCCTTTCCACTAAAATTGTGAGGATTTGATCCTGTTTCGTATACAACATACATCTTTTATGCTTGGATCATTTGCTATGAGTGTGCCGGTTATTTTATTTATTATAGAAATTGTACTTGTAAATCATTACCAGACCGTAGTAAGATCACATTCGTGTGATATAAGTGTATTCGTGTGACAATGAGGCACCTTAGGAATTAAACCAAATGGCCTTCCATTTTACATCTAATGATATATTAGCTAGCTACATTGGCTAGTTAACCACCCATATGGACTCATTTGTAGCGCTCATCTTTAGCGCTAGATACCCTTAGTTCACCCTCCGATCCAATCTTTTCATTTTTGTTACATCAAGAAAAATACAAAAATATTTTACACTTTAAATCTTAGCCTTACCTTTGTTAAAGTCTAAATGGTGGGTTGCTAGTTGCTTGGTATGTTGGATTGTTTTTTATGATTATTAGTTAGCCACACTTTGTCATTCGTGTGTGCCATTCCTACAAAGATGAAGACTGATCACCTTTATGTTTTGTATTTTTGTGGTGATGCTTATACGAAGTGTGGGGGAGATGTAAAGTAAAAAATAAAATAAATAAATAAATAAAAAATAAGTCATCGGAAGAAAAGAAGAAAAAATATATGTGATGACAATTATAATGTGCTATATTATGTATGAAGAATATTGTTATGGCGAATCGATGTATCAATATGTGAAAGTCCGAAGAGGAGGAAGATTGTAACTATAATCATTTACGGGTTTGTGGTTTGTTCGTAACTAGCAACAATGGGACTTTGACTTGACTTTATTTATTTTTTTAAAACCAATTTCATAAAATTTCCCATGCCTTATCCTTACCCTTACCAAATCTGTTTATTCGTTGTTAGCATTCGAGCATTCGGATATTGTAATGGCTTTGTGAGAATATCAAGTGCATGGATATTATAGTGACCATCAGAGTTTTTGAGTAAATCAAGAATTCGCGCCAGTGGTCTATGATGTTTTGCAAGAGATGTTTGAACTTATGCCTCGTAAAACCCTTAACCCTACTGTTATAACCCGAATAAAAGACCTCTTTAGATGTTTACACTTGGCACTTACGCTACGTCGGTGGAGTTTTGTTTCTTGTACAAGCCTATGGTAATATTTAGTTCATGACTGAGCAATATGAGTATGTTATTCCTTACTTCTATCTACCACTAAATAAATTGAGTGTTGAGTGAATTTTACATTCGTTCCTTTTCGTGAGGTGCTTAGCCATGTTATCAAGCGAGAGAATCCATAGTGTACTGTCAAATATCTCGGTTCTTCACTAAAAACTTAAAACAAGGAGTCTTATCTTGTACTTGTACTTGGTAGATTTTCATCACATTTTTCTAAGCATTCTTATACACCATGTGGATTTATTTTCCTTAATTCTAGATTTGCTTGAGGGAAAGCAAAGTTTAAGTGTGGGGGTATTTGATAACGCTCAAATCGAGTATGCTTTTAGGAGCGTTTTCATGGTTTTTGTACATGTTATTTGGTTAAACTTACGAACTTTTGATACTTAGATGCACAAACTTGTGTTTTCATGTTTGTAGTTAGCCAAGACGAAGAAAACGAAGAAAAAGACAAAGAAACGATCAATAAATGAAGATTTATGCATGTATGAAGAATTCCCGGCAAAAGTAAGTCTCTTGGAGTATATTCGAGAAGATAAAGTCATGAAGTTGTTACTCCAAAGACTCAAGAACAAAGCAAAAGAAGGAAAACGAGAAGTGAAGTGAAGAAAAGAAGCTAAAACGAAGAAATATTGGAAGACTCGTTGTTCCCAAAACACCTTCACCATATTGGTCATAAGATGAGCATACGAACTCTGTTTGACCCCCCGTTTGCGGCCACGGAAAGCTAAGAGAAAGGGCTACAACTTACGTGTTTTTCATTTTGGGCCAAAAAGCTCCAACCGATCGGTATTGACCCGCAACCGATTCGGCTAGAGGGCTGCAAAGAAGACCAACTGATCGGCTGGTGAGCAAACCGATCGGCTGGGAGGCCCTGGTCTACCATTTATTTATGAATAAGGCTCCACTTATATCCAACGATTCTAGGTCCTTCCAATCAGTATTCTACGCCATTCTAGTTTGCTTGTTGGCCAAGTTGAAACATTAAACACTCTAGGCCTTGAGAGTAGTACAAATAGAACCATTTGTAATCATTTCTAATCATCCATCACCATTCTTCTCCATCCCAACTTGAGAGAACATCTCTCACACCTCTCCTACCACCATTATTACTCCCAAAAGACCAAGAAACATCTGGCATTTCCAGAAGAGTGCAAGATCGCTTAAAGCAAAGTGCTTGGAATAATTTTCCGGCTTGGTTAGAAGTTGTAGTTGATTGGAGGCCCAAGGATTGCTATAATTCCTTCCATTACCTATTGTAATCTTACTTTGGTAATTTACTTTTACTTTTCAAGATGTTTGTTATTGATATGATTGTTGAGACTTTGTGTCTATGATGCACGGGGACGCAGGATTGGGTGGAGTACCTGTTCCTGAAGTGCCATAGGGACGGAAACGGTTCATTGGGATGGCGGCGATATGTTTCCGAGAAGCTTTCGAAGATGGACGGTGACGGTTCATGCTAAGTTTCCGATATGTTTCCGAATATTTTTAGGGCTTAAACTGTTTGTATTCCTTATCTGGCCCATTAAAAAAACCCTTTCAAATTCAACGCTCTTACATATCATCAGCCTATTCATTCATCATCATCATCAACGATCAATTCCCTCTGTCTCCTGATCAATTCATCATCATCATCATCGAAAGAAGCATCCTTTTTCACTATGATTTATTGATTTGTTTATTGGATGTGCTGTGTTGGTGGTTTTAGTGATGGGTTTATTGTTAGAGTTGGCGTAGGAAAAAGAAGAATTAAGGTTTGTTGTGTTGGAGGGAGATGATGAATGTTTAATGATGGGAAAAATGGCAGTTTAGTCAAAGGCTAGAGATGAGATGGTGGATAGTTTATAAAACGTGGCAGCTTGGGAAAGAAGTTACAAGCATTTATTGGGGTGGTGACATGCCAAACACCTTAACGTGGCTTCGGGACTTTACAAACAAGAAGAATTAATATATTGTTTTATTAAAAAAAATAATAATAATAAAATTAACCGACGACATATATATGATATGATTAGAGTTTGTGAACCAGATTTTGAAAATGATTTGATTATTGATAATTAATTACTTTGAAAGATGTAGTTTTTTTTTGGAGTTTACACTTTACATCAATAGTATTTTGGAATTTGTTTAATATATTTTTATTTTTTTATATTTTTTATTGCTGTCCCTGTGCCGTACCCGTATCTAGGATTTTTGAGTTTTGCCGTTCTCCGTACCCGTATCGTCCCCGTACCCCGGTCCCGTACCCGTCCCAGTGCTACATAGCTTTGTGTTTGATTGAAATAATCATGGAGTAGTTTTGTGTACTTGTTTGGAATCATGTGAATATTGATATGAAGTGTTTGGTATTTTGCAATATAGATATATGGTTTTGTTTATGAGTTTGTTTTAATTGTAACATGTCTAAATAACTTGTTGGTGAATCATAACCGGATTTATAGTACGAAAGGACTTCTTGTCATGATTTGTTCCAAATGTTAATGCACATATATGTTCGGCATTTCATAATTGACAACTATGAATAAACATGTTAAATTGACTTGTAATGATTGATTCAAGAGTATAGGTCGGAAGGGCTCTTGTGAACAAATTGGTAAAATCATATTTCTAATAAATGGTTTATAATGACTCGGTTTATAATAACATTCATAGGCCGAAAGGGCGTGTTAGTCTAAACCGTGGTATATGCAATTTCATGATATTAACAATTGAATTGGAATTGTATGCTTTTAGATTTTGTATGCTATTGCTTGATTTGTACCCGAAACTTCCATACACTCCATTGATATATACACTAGTTCTAAACAAGTATTGTTTTTAATCTTAATTGAATTCACATAATCATCATTTTTGTGTTACTTGTTGCTTATATGGTATTTTGGGACGTGACAACCAATTACCACCTTTTTATTGCTTATTGTTACGTAGATTCTTCACAATTGAAAACACCCAAATCCTAGTGAACGACCTTGGCTTACCAACCAAAACTAACTACATACGAAAGGGTCATACTTGCCCGTGTGTTCTTAGCTTTATCCGGTAATTCGTGTTATAAATTTAAAACTAGTAGTCGCGAGACACATCAGGGGGCTTCCAACTTCAATGCTTGATCCAAGAGAGGAGTCTTCTACTTATGAATCCGAGACTAACTTCTATGCACTTCAACCTACGCCTTCTCCTTTCCACGGCTAGACTCACCGGTACCTATGAAAACATAATAAACTATAACTGTAAGCAATATGCTTAGTAAGTATATGGAATAAATGTGCAATAATAATATGACTAGTGAATAACACATAATCATAACATAATCAAGGAGCAAACTATAACATACCTCAAATTAGCACACAAAGTATGCTAATTAAAACATTTACATAAGCTATGGATCCAAGCTAACTATAACATGCTCCAATCATTCACTATAACATATATTCATTCAATAAACATCAAATATCATAATTATAACAATTTACCCACAATACTTACCTTAGTTCACCAATCAAAGTTGGGAATTAAAGCTTCTTCAGTTGATGCTGCTCATGTGATTAAGGCTACTCAGGTATTACAAGGAAAATGCTTTAAGTGTTTAATGTTGCTGGTGAGAAAGTTAAGACTGCTTATGGAGGATAAGACTGCTAGTGTATATTATAACTGCTGAGAACTTCAAGGGAAAATACACTAAGTAGTTAGTGCTGCTAGAAGAAAACTTAGTGCTGCTAGTACTAAGTTACAACTGTTTCAGAGTTAATGCTGCCAGAATAAAGATTAGTGCTGCTGGTTGAATATTACTACTGCTGAAGTGTTAGAGTCGGTTAGATATGTATAGAGTTTTGATAAGTATTGAAAAGATAGAGAAAAGATTTATCTTGTATAGAAAGTTATTGTAAGCTGACTAGGACTCCTTAGTCTATAAAAGGAGGTCTTAGGGTATTGAGATAGATACGCATTAATAAAGAGTCGATTAGCTTCAAGGTTGTAAACCCTAATACTGTTGAGTATTCGTATTAATAATAATATTGAAACTTTGTTTGTTAATCTTGTGTTTACTGTTTCATCAAAAGAATTCTTAATACTAGAGTTTAGATTCCGCATAGATTTTAGTAAATTCAATACAGTTTCTATTCTAGTTGTGTTAGATTTATTTAGCATAGCTAAACCTTTACAAGCTAAGGGAATTTGATCAAGTGCATAACTGGGATCAACAAGTGGTATCAGAGCTTGTGGTTCTAGAAGCTGTGATCAACTCAAAGAAGAATATGTTTAAACACACAAGATTTTGCTGACAAAGATGGATCAAGACTCTGCACATATGGTTGCTGCATCAAAGGTTCCAATGCTCAAGGCTGGTGAGTATGAGATCTGGAGAATGCGAATTGAGCAGTACATGCAGATGATTGATTTCCAAATCAGGGATGTCATTGAGAATGGAAACGGACCACCAAAAATAACCAAATCTACAGAAGGTGTTATTACATTAGTGCCTCTTACAACTGCTGAGGTTAAAGCTCAAAGAAGATTGGAAGTTAAAGCAATGAGTACATTGATGATGGCCGTTCCTAATGATCATCAGTTGAAGTTCCACTCCATTAAAGATGCCAAGTCTCTAATGGAAGCTATTGAAAAGAGGTTTTGAGGTAATGATGCTACAAAGAAGACAAAGAAGAATCTCTTGAAACAACAGTATGAAAACTTCTCTACTCAAGGTTCTGAGGTGCTGGATCAAACCTTTGATCGACTTCAAAAGCTTATAAGTCAACTAGAGATTTTGGGTGTGCAAATATCTCAGGAAGATATGAATCAAAAGTTTTTGAGAAGCTTATCCTCTGAATGGAACACACATGTTGTTGTGTAGAGGAACAAACCTGATCTTGACACAATGAGCATGAAAGATCTTTACAATAATTTAAAGGTGTATGAACCAGAGGTCAAAGGATCATCTAGTTCAAGTACAAACTCACAGAATATGGCATTCATTTCCTCTGCTAATAACAACACTAGTAGTACCAATGAAGCAGTTACTACTGCTCATGGATTTACTACTGCTAGCACTCAAGTGACAGCTGCTAACTCAACAAATGTTGACAACTTGAGTGATTCTGTGATTTATGCTTTCTTGGCTAGTCAACCCAATAGTCCTAAGCTGATTAATGAGGATCTAGAATAAATTCATCCAGATGATGTGGAAGAGATGGATTTAAGATGACAGATGGCTATATTGACAATGAGAGCTAGGAGATTCTTGAAGAAAACTGGAAGGAAGCTGACATTCAATGAGAATGATAACATTGGCTTTGACAAGTCCAAGGTGGAATGCTATAACTGTCACAAAAGGGGACACTTTGCTAGAGAGTGCAGGGCACCAAGGAGCCAAGACTACAATAATGGAGAAAGCTCAAGGAGAATTGTGCCTGTGGAAACAAGTAATTCCACAGCTTTGGTGTCTTGTGATGGTCTAGGTGGCTATGATTGGAGTGACCAAGCTGAAGAAGGACCTAACTATGCTTTGATGGCTTACTCATCTTCATCTTCAAGTTCTGACTCTGAGGTATCTAATGATTCTGGTTGTTCTTATAAATCTTGTTTAGATAATGCTGAGTCACTTAAAGCTCAGAATAATAAACTAGTAGAAGATTTAAGAAAGTCTGAATTGCAGTGTTTAGGTTATAAATTAGGATTAGAGTCAGTGGAGAAAAGACTTGAATACTTTAAAACAAATGAGTCTGAGTATGTAGAAAAGATTAATGTTTTAAAGAGTGAAATTTATGTAAGAGATGAACTTATTAAAGAGTTTATAAGAAGAATTGAAGTAGCTCAAAAGGAAAAAGATGTAGTTCAGAAGGAAAAAGAAAGTATTCAGCTTACAGTTAATAAATATGAACATGCATCTGAAAGTTTTAACAAAATAATAGAGTGTCAAATTGTTAACAAATGCAAAACAGGTTTAGGTTACAATGAGGTTCCCCCTCCCATTACAGGAAAGTTTTTGCCTCCAACAAAGGATTTGTCCTTTACTGGTCTAGAAGAGTTTAAGGAGTCTATAGTTAAGATGACTAAGGTAGAAGAGTCTAAGACAGTTAGGAGGTCTGATGCTCCAATTATTGAAGATTGGGAGTCAGATGATGATAATGAGGAAGTACCTCAACCTAAGGTTGAAAGAAAAACAGTTAAGCCTAGTGTTGAAAAAGATAAAGTTTGTCAAACCTAATCCACAAGGACAAAATACTAGGAACACTGTCAATCAAGTTGAGCAACCTAGGGTGCACACTAACAAGCCTAGAGAGAACCAAAGGAATTGGAATGAAATGATGTCTCAAAGATTAGGTAGTCAGTTTGAGATGTTTAACAAGGCTTGTTATTTCTGTGGTAGGTTTGAACACTTGCAATATGATTGTCGTTACTATCAAAAACTTGTTTGGAGCTATGCTCAGAGGGTGAATCACCAAAGCTTTTCTAAAAATACTCACCCCAATGCTAAAAGAAATATGGTTCCAAGAGCAGTATTAATGAAATCTGGGTTAGTATCAGTTAACACTGCCAAGCAAAATGTTTCTAAAACAACAGTATTAGCTAATACTGCTAGATCAGTTAATACTGCTCAACCAAAACAAACAGTGAATGGTGCTAAATCAATGACACAACTTTCAAAAACAGCACATTAATCTGTAAAAAGGCCCATTCAAAAGAATACAGTTGTTAATACTTCTAGACCAAGTGCAGTAGTTACTACTGCTAAGCCAAAAGCAGCAATTGATACTGTTTGGGGAAATCATTTTGATGCTGTTAAGGCCTCAGCTTGTTGGGTTTGGAAACCAAAAATTAAAATTTTAGACCATGTTTCCAAACACAACAGTGCATCAATAGTTTTAAAGAAATTCGATTATGTTGATGCACAGGGCATATCCAAGTCAGTAATGGCTTGGGTCCTGAAGAGAAACTGATTTTCTTACTTTATGTGTAGGGCAATCCACAGGTGGAATTACAAGATCAAGGAGTCATTGATAGTGGATGCTCAAGGAACATGACTGGAAACATGCCCTATCTTACTGATTATGAAGAAATTGATGGATGATATGTTGCTTTTGGGAGTAATCCCAAAGGAGGAAAAATCACAAGCAAAAGTACTATAAGAACTGGTAAACTTGATTTTTAGAATGTGTATTTTGTCAAAGAGCTAAAATTCAATCTCTTTTGTTGGGTCTAAAGATGCTGCTGATTCGAGAAATACACTAAGTATAACTCTGCTGATCAGTTAAGTAACTCTGCTGATTCGTACAATGACTCTGCTGTTTGTAACTCTGCTGGTTTGGAAGAATAAGCAAAGTGTAACTCTGCTGCTAGCCCACGAAGACTCTGCTGCTAGACTAGTTACTCTGCTGCTTATTAGATATGTATAGTATGTTAAGGATAAGTATAGAAAAGATACGTAAGATATTTTTCTTGTATAGAAAGTCTTGTAAACCGACTAGGACTCCTTACGCTATAAAAGGAGGATCTAGGGTTAGGTTAGATATACGTATCATTATTGTTTTACACTTCAAGGTTTCTTGTAACCCTATTGCTGTCGAGCAATCGTATTAATATATTGAAGTGTTGTTTGAGAATTCGTTTTGTGTTTAATTCTTCTTAAGATCAAATATTAAGTTCCGCATAATATTTGATATACAATTCAAGATCAGTTTCTATACCAATTGCTTTAGATTTATCTAAAGTAATTAATAAGATCGTGAAGCTCAACTGGGATCAACAAGTGGTATCAGAGCTTGTGATCTAGAAGCTGGTACCAAGAAGAATTACTAAATACAAGATCTGCTAATCATCAAAGTAAGCAATGGATTCCGATTCAACACACATGGTTACTGCATTAAGAGTTCCCATGCTCAAGACTGGAGAGTACGAGATCTGGAAGATGAGAATTCAACAATACATGAGAATGGTTGATTACTCACTCTGGGAAGTTGTTCAGAATGGCGATATTCAACCAGCAAAGACTACTACTGGGTCAGTCTTGACTCTCAAGACAAGTGAGGAGAAAGCACAGAGAAGATTGGAGGTTAAAGCTCACAGTATTCTCATGATGGGAATACCTAATGATTATCAACTAAGCTTTAATCATATTGAGTCTGCTAAAGAGTTGTAGGAAGCAATTGAACTTCGATTTGGTGGGAATGAAGCTACCAAGAAATCAAGAAAGAATCTACTGAAGCACCAGTTTGAGACTTTTACTGCTTTGAGTTCTGAGAACATTGAGGGAACTTATGATCGACTTCATAAGTTGACTAGTCAGATGGCTCTTTTGAAGATTGAGGTATCTCAAGAAGATATCAATCTAAAATTTCTGAAAAGTCTATCTTCTGAATGGAACACTCACACAGTGATCTGGAGGCACAAGGAAGATTTTGAGAAGATGACTTTAGATGATCTGTATAACAACTTGAAAGTTTACGAATCTGAAGTCAAGGGATTGTCAAGTTCATCTTCTACCACAAATAATCTTGCTTTTGTTTCCTCAAGCAACAAAAGTTCTGGTAGTCATCAAGAACAGCACTCTGCTGCTGGTACTTTCGCTCCTGCTGTTGGTTCACATGTTTCTGCTGCTGACTCTACCAACACCAACACCATCAGTGATGCTGCTATTTGTGCTTATTTGGCTGAACTTACTACAAGTACTTTAGTTATGCCTCAAGATCTGGATGAACTTGATCCTGATGATGTTGAAGAGATTGATATGCAATGGCAGTTTGCAATGCTTACTATGAGGGCAAGAAGGTTTCTTAATAGAACTGGTAAAGAGATGAAGTACAGAAGGAACAAGAATGTGGGGTTTGAAAAATCAAAGGCTGAATGTTTTAACTGTAGAAAGAAGGGACACTTTGCAAGAGAGTGCAGAGCACCAAAAAGAAACAATGAGAATGTCAAGAAGTCTACTGATGAAGAGCCAAATCCTACTACTGCTATGGTATCATGTGATGGGTTAGGAGAGTATGACTGGAGTGATCATGCTGAAGATGGTCCAAATTGTGCATTGATAGCTGAAGAGGAACCTCAAGTACAACACTTTGCTCTCATGGCCTACTCCTCCGCTGGATCAGACTCTGAGGTATCCAATGAATCATCTTGTTCTTTTAAATCATGTTCTGATACAATTGAAATACTTAAGTCTAGCAATGGAAACCTTAAAATGGAGAATGAAACACTTAAGTTAGACAATCTTAGTTATGAATATGGTTTAAAGAATTTAGAAGAGAAGCTAGAATTCTATAAAAAGGATGAAATTGAATATCTTGATAAGATCATTATTTTAGAAAATGAACTTATTAAGAAAGATTGTGAGATTAAGGTTCTTATGGAGAAAGTAGAAGAGGCTGAAAAGGCTAAAGATTCAGCTATAAGTGAGACTGAAAAACATATTGTTAGGGTGGAAAAACAACAATTTGCCACTGATATTCTCAGTAAACCAATAGGAAGACACTTTGCAGACTCAGGAAGTGGTCTAGGATATAATGCTGTTGCTCACCCTAAGAAACTTAGTGCCAATGCCCCTCCTACTAGGACTTTGTCTTTCATACCTGCATCTGAGGTCAAACCTGTAGGTGAAACTAGTGAAACTAAAGTAGAGTCACCTAAGGATGAGAAAAAGTGGTCTGATGCACCACTTATTGAAGATTGGGAGTTTGACAGTGATGATGAAGGTGTAGAATCTAATTCAACCCCTAAGAACAAAAAGGAAGAAACTCCTACTGTTGTTGAATCAAAAGCACCTAAGGCTAAAAAGGTTGAGTTTGTTAAGCCTAAGCTAGGTAAAGGTATCTCTAGGAAGATGGCTGAGTATGAAAACACACCTAGAGTATATCCTAAGAAAACCAATAACTTGCCTAGAGGAAACCAGAGAAATTGGAACAACCTAGTTTCACAAAGATTAGGTACTGATTTTCAATTACTTAAAAAGGCATGTTATGGTTGTGGTAGTTTTGAACATCTGCAAGATGAGTGCTACTACCATCAGAAACCAGTTTGGAACCAGTACTCAAGGGTGAACCATAGAAACTTTGCTAGAAAGACTCACCCACATCCCAAAAGAAACATGGTTCCCAAGGAAGTCTTGATGAGAGATGGTACTTCTAGAGTTATCTCTCCTATTGCACCACAAGGGCTCATAAAGAAGGACATAGTTGACTCTGATGTTAAGACAAACTCTGCTGTTAAGGCAGACTCTGCTGTTTTGCCTAAAGTTGTTACTGATACTGTTGTGGGCAACCATTTTTATGCTGTTAAGGCCTCAGCTTGCTGGGTCTGGAAACCAAAAGTTAAAGTTATAGATCATGTTCTCAGACACAGCAGTGCACCAATGCAGTTGAAGAAATTTGACTACTTTGATGCACAAGGCAGATCCAAGTCAGTAATGGCTTGGGTCCCAAAGAGAAACTAATTCTCTTACTTTTTGTGCAGGGCAATCTACAAAAGGAGTTAAAGGACAAATGTATTTTTGATAGTGGATGCTCTTCACACATGACTGGAGACCAAAGCAATTTGGAGAACTTTGAAGCTTTGGATGGTGGATATGTTGCCTTTGGGAATGATCCCAAAGGAGGTAAAATTGTTGGAAAAGGCATCATCAGAACTGGAAAATTGGATTTTGAGAAAGTGTATTTGGTGAATGGTTTAAAGTTCAATCTTTTTAGTGTCTCACAAATGTGTGACAGAAAGAATTTTGTTCTTTTTACAGACACTGAATGTCTTGTCTTATCTCCCGACTATAAGATACCTAATGATAAATTAGTACTTTTTAAAGTCCCTAGAAATGACAACATATACAGTGTGGACATAAAGAACATTATTCCCAAAAGAGATTTAACTTGTCTGTTTGCCAAAGCCACTATTGATGAATCCAAACTATGGCACAGAAGGCTTGGACATTTGAACTACAAGGCTATCAACAAGTTGGTGAAAGGGAACTTGGTCAGAGGATTACCTTCAAAGGTTTTTGAGAATCCTGAAGTATGTGTTGCTTGCCAAATGGGAAAGCAACATAGAGCATCTTGTAAGTCCAAATTGGTGAATTCTATTACTGAACCCTTGTTTATGTTACACATGGACCTATTTGGACCTACTTATGTGAAAAGTTTGAATAAAAAGATGTATGGCTTAGTGGTCACTGATGATTTTAGTAGATTTACTTGGGTATTCTTCTTAGCTACTAAGGATGAGACACCTGGCATTCTTAAAGCTTTTATTACAAGGATAGAAAACCTATTTAATCACAAGGTTAAGATCATCAGATGTGACAATGGAACTGAATTTTAGAATCAAGTGATGAATCAGTTCTGTGAGGAAAAGGGGATAACTAGACAATTTAGTGTGGCTAGAACTCCTCAGCAGAATGGTGTTGCAGAGAGGAGAAATAGAACATTAATTGAAGCTGCTAGGACCATGTTGTCAGAGTCTAAGTTACCTACTATCTTTTGGGCTGAAGCAGTCAACACTGCTTGCTATGTGCAAAATAGAAGTAAGATAGTTAAGCCTCACAATAAGACCCCTTACGAGTTATTGCATGGAAGGAAACCACTGATAGATTTCTTTAGAACATTTGGGTGTCCTGTCACTATCTTAAACACTATTGACCACTTAGGCAAGTTTAGTGAGAAAGCAGACATAGGTTACTTTGTTGGATACTCCACTTAAAGTAAGGCTTTTAGAGTTTTCAATCAAAGGACTGGGCATGTGGTGGAAAATTTGCATGTTAGAATTAGAGAAACCACACCTAATGTTGATGGAAAAGGTCCTGAATGGATGTTTGATATTGATTCTTTAACCAAAAGTATGAATTATCAACCAGTCATTGCAGGTACTGCTAACATGTCTGCAGGTACACAAACTAACCCTAATGCAGGTACACAAGCAAAGAAGGATGGATCTGCAGAGGAGTTTGTTTTGATTGAAAAGTGGAAGTTTGATCAGTACTTCTCTCCAACAGATAAAGAAAGAAAGAGTTCAGATGATGATGCTGTTTACAAGGAAGTACCAAAGGTTAATGTAGAAGGTGATGATGAACCTTCTCATGATGACAAGAATGATGATAAGGAAAGGAATGTAGAGTCAGATGTTGATGGGCAACAAGGAAATAAACATAGCAGCAGTACTCTCAACTCTGCTGCCAGGCCAAAGCACTCAGCTGATAGGTCAAAACACTCTGCTGTTAGGCCAAAACACTCTGTTGTTCGGTTTGGTAACTCTGCTGCTATGCCTAAGGACTCTACTGCTGATAAAGATGGTGATTCTTATGATGATTCTTCTGATGAGATGCCTGAATTAGAAGAAGTGTATGTGGATACTGATGATGAAATTGTTGATGTTTTTGGTGCTGAAGCTGATTTATCCAATTTGGTGACTGATATTCCTGTTAGTCCCACTCCAACAACCAGAATCCACAGGAATCATCCAAAGGAGAAAATAATTGGTGATGTTCACTCTGCTATTCCGACCAGAAGTAAATCAAAAGGTCTGAGTGATTTGCTTGATCAGGGATTGTTTGCTCAAACACTTAAGAAGTGGAATAGCCACAAGGATTTACAAAATTGCATGTTTGCCTGTTTCCTATCTCAAGAAGAACCCAAGACCATTCATAAGGCTTTGAAAGATGAAAGTTGGGTTGAAGCTATGCAAGAGGAGTTGCTGCAGTTCAAGCTTCATGAAGTCTAGACATTGGTGGATTTGCCTAATGGAAAAAGAGCAATTGGTACTAAATGGGTGTTCAGATGCAAAAGAGATGAGAGAGGTATTGTTATAAGAAACAAGGCTAAATTGGTGGCTCAGGGATTCACTCAAGAAGAAGGTATAGATTATGATGAGGTATTTGCCCCAGTTGCAAGAATTGAGGCTATCAGATTATTCCTAGCATATGCCTCATTTAAGAATTTTCCTGTGTACCAAATGGATGTGAAAAGTGCTTTCTTGTATGGAAAGATTCCTGATGAAGTATATGTGATGCAACCATCTGGGTTTGAAGATCCTAAGTATCCTGATAGGGTCTACAAAGTGAAGAAAGCAATGTATGGACTACATCAAGCTCCTAGAGCTTGGTATGACACCTTATCCACATATTTGTTGAATAATGGTTTTTGCAGAGGAACCATTGATAAAACATTGTTCATTAAGAAAGACAAAAAGGATATCCTACTTGTTCAGGTTTATGTAGCTGATATCATTTTTGGGTCTACAAATAAGGTGTTATGTGAAGGATTTGAAAAGCTAATGCACAACAGGTTTGAGATGAGTTCTATGGGTGAACTTACTTTCTTCTTGGGACTTCAAGTTAAGCAGAAATCAGATGGGATTTTTATTAGCCAAGACAAGTATGTGGCTGATATGTTGAAGAAATTTGGTTTCAAGGATGTGAAGGCAGCAAAGACTCCAATGGATAAAAACAAACCTTTGATCAAGGATGAAGATGGGGAAGAGGTTGATGTGCATTTGTATAGATCAATGATTGGTTCATTGATGTATCTGACTGCTTCAAGGCCAAATATCATGTTTTCTGTGTGTGCTTGTGCTAGATTTCAAGTGTCCCAAAAGTGTCACACTTGGAAGTAGTCAAAAGAATTTTTAGGTATCTAAAGGGTCAACCTAAATTGGGCCTCTGGTATCCTAATAATTCACCCTTTGACTTGATAGCATACTCAGATAGTGACTATGCTGGAGCTACTTTGGATAGAAAGTCAACCACTGGAGGCTGTCAGTACCTTGGTCATAGGCTAATCTCATGGCAATGCAAGAAACAGACTGTTGTAGCTAACTCAACAACTGAAGCAGAATATGTTGCTGCTTCTAGCTGCTGTGGACAAGTGCTCTGGATTCAGAATCAACTACTGGATTATGGGTACAATTTCATGAACACCAAAATTTATATTGACAACAACAGCACAATGTGTATTATCAAAAATCCTGTTTTTCATTCTAAAACAAAACACATAGAGATAAGACATCATTTTATTAGAGATTGTTATGAGAAAAAGTTAATTCAAGTGGTTAAAATACATACTGACAATAATGTTGCTGATCTACTTACCAAAAGTTTTGATATAAGTAGGTTTCAATTTTTAGTTGCTAGTATTGGCATGATCAATCTTTAAAACTTTAAACATCTTATCTCTGTATGTTTTTGTAAAATTTTGTAAAGGATTTGTGCTGCTGTTTAGTCAATGTCTGGTGTTTAGTCATCATTTACTGTTTCTTAACTTGTTTGCTGGTTAGTTGTTTGTTGCTATACCTACTCTGCTGCTATTATGAAATACTCTTGCTTGTGTTTGTGGTGTTCTACTAACCTTTTTGCAGATATACACACATACACAATCAAGTAAAGCATGGAAAGAGAAAGTTCATTAATCATAAAGGCAAAAGTACATCATACAGTTTCCATACATCCATGCTATTCAAAAGAAGCTTACAAGAAACTAAGGCCCAAGTTTTCACAACATAAACAAACTTATCCCAAGTCAGGCATAACCTTGCTGCGAGGTCCTCTGGTTCCCATACGTTCAGACACTTGCTTGCAAGGAAGTGCAAGTACCACTGGTCTTGGTGGTGGACTCTGCTGTTAGCTTGTAGAAGGAGCTTGTTTCTTCTGCTGCTTCTTCTTGGGAACAGGGGGTTCCTGCTCTGCTGTACTTGGCTTTGGACGAGGAGGATCAACACTCTTACCAAAAGCGGCTACAGCCTTCTCCATTTGCCTCTGAAGCTCAGCGGTCAAAGGATGTTGCGGAGGATCGATTTCCCAGGTACCTTGGTAGAAAGTCATGGATTTTGGCCATTTTGCTGTTTCATCATCATCTGAATCTTCAAAGGAGGATGGTGTTGATGGAAGTGGGTCAGAATATTCTTCTTCGACAACTGCTTTGCCTTTGTGTGCTGAAGATGAACTTGGTGGAAAGTAATTTGCCCATCCTTTTGAATCGTCTGAAGATGAATATGATGATATGTCGATGATCGGAGCTTTAGATGCACTCATGGTTAGTTGATTTTGATTTAGGGTTTGTGAAATTGGGGATTTATTAAGCAACTGAGGGATTTATAGAATTTATTGAGGAGTTGGTGGTGTATTTAAGCTGCTTGGGGGATTAAATTTGAAGTTTTTTTTTGGGAAAGTTGACTTTTGGTCAAACCTTTCATAACTCTGCTGTTGAGTTTGAAAGTAAAGGGGTATTATTGAAAATTTTGGCGCGTCTTAAAACCTAATTAGATCAAAACGGTATCACACACTATTTCAATCTCATTAACTTTTAATTGCTCAAAATTACATTCGATTCTCTCCCAAGAACATTATTTCATATCATTTCATCCAAAAACCCCAAATCATAATGGCTCGACGCAAGTTTCCGGAAGAGCATAATCAAATTGCATTTCTTAGTAAAGTTTCTGCAGCTGCCGGATTTCATGAAGTTATGGATTTTTTAAGTGCATCTAAACTAAGGTATGCTTTAACAGTTGATCCACCTATTATTAAATCTCATATGCACCAATATTGGTCAACTGTTAAATTAGATACACTTGACGGGGAGGAAAGGTTAATAGGTAGTGTCGATGGAGAGACTATTGTGGTTAGTGAGACAACTCTTAAGAGAACCCTTCGTCTATCCGGAGTTCCAACACCACTTAATTTTACTACTGAGGATATTTTAACTGAGCTTGAGGGAATTAGGTATGAGAGGCCTGAAAATACTGGTACTTTTTATAAAGGTCTGCTCTGTCCACATTGGAAGTTTTTGTTACATACTCTTCAACACTGCTTGTTTCCCAAGGTAGGAGGATGGAATGAGTTTAGTGCTTTTCAAGCCATTTCCTTAGTTTGTTTGGCTACTGGGCAACCATTTGATTTGTCTTCAATGATTTTTGAGGGTATGAAGAAGTTTGTTAAGAAGAAGTTTTATTTGTATCCAAGGTTTTTGCAGCTCATTATCAATAATCAACTAAGAGAACCCTTGGAACATACCCATATTGAGCCTAGTAGCAGGATGGCTATCAAGATGTTTGCTTTTCTGAAGAAGCCTGGGAAAGGTTTTTCTGGTGCTATAACTCCCCTAACTAACCACATCTTGAATATTGTGGCTGCAGTGAATGAGGATGAAGAGGCTGGAATTCCCACAGCTTCCACACACACATCCTCATCTACAAGTTTGAATGGATCATCATCCCATGAACCTCAACATACCCAATCACCTAGGACTTCACAACAAGAGGACATTGTGCAACCTCAGGCCAATGTCAGTATAGATGCAGATGAGGCTGGTACAGGTGATGCATGTACCATGATGGAAGAGGCTGGCACTACTGTTTCCAACTTAGTAGTTGAGCA